>CM026417.1:49025177-49344028 GCA_014858505.1 Corymbia citriodora subsp. variegata
TCTCTCTCTCTCTCTCTCTCTCTCTCTCTCTCCTCCTTCCTCTAGCTGGTTGTCGATGGCCAAAGGCAAGGCCCGCAAAGGACACTGGCCTTGGGGAAGCCTGGCTGTGGCTGGGCGACCTCACCCAATCTGCTCGCTAGGTTGGCAAGGCTTACTCTCATCGAATCTGACGAGAGTTGAGCCTTGTCGGCCATGGGGGCGAAGCTTGAGTCGCCAGAGGTCGCGACCTTTGGCAAGGGCTGCCAGCGGCTGGGTGAGCCTTGCCTAGCCATTGGCCTCCTTTGTCTCTATGCACCCATGCTTCCTTCTTTTGTCTTTGTGCACTCTTGCCCATGGTTGGCTTCCTCTATGCCTATGCACCCATGGCTGGCGAGGGCGAGCCTTGCCTAGCCACTAGGAGCCCTCACCAGAGTTCGTGTGAGGTTGGGCCTCGCCTTCATGGCCGGCGAGGCTCAACCTTCGCAAGATCTGGCCAGGGCAAGCCTCGCCAATCCAGTAGGTGGCTTGGGCAACACACTAGCCAAGACTAGACTTCCTCAAGGCCAACGAGGTCCCTTGCTCACCTTGCCTCTAGCCGTTGGTGACCGGCGAGAGAGAGAGAGAGAGAGAGAGAGAGAGAGAGAGAGAGAGAGAGAGAGAGAGAGAGAGAGAGAGAGATTTAAAAAAATTCTATTTAAAATGAAATATTATTAAAATATTGTCATGTCGGCGTTGGCACCGCTTGATGTCTATGTTAGCGTCAACCAGCCAAAGTTGGCTGCATGGATTGAATTTGACAAATTGCAATAAGTTTAGGACTATTTTGATAATTTTTCCTATATTATTGCCAATTTAGTCATAAATCTTTTAATTTGTGTTAATCATAATCATTTTCACGTTTTACTAATTAAGTCTATTCAGCTAATTTTAATCAGAAATCATTAATGTGGATGTCAATAGTGCTGCACAAGATGGGTAACACTAATGTTGAAAAAATTTAAAAATATTTTTGCATTTCTTTGAATTTTTTATTTTTTATTTTTATTATTTTTATCTTCTTTACTTTTTCCTTTTTTTTATTTTTTTATTGAAGGGCTAGTAATGGTTGCCGATTGAGACCTAGTGACCCTCGCTAGCTATTGGGCGATGGGCCTAAGCCCTCCCATGGTGGTTGGCAATTACTTGTTGCCCTCACATGCAGTTAGCAAAGGGCATGAGCCCTCACCTAGTTGTGAGAGAGGCTACAAACCCTCACCTAGTGGTTGGCAAGGGCTCACAAGTGCTTGCCCAATACCTTGGGGGGTTGTGGTCGGTGGCTAGTAGCCCTTGCTAGCCCTTAATAATAATAAAAAGTTTACAAATAAAGAAGAAAAATAAAAAGAATTAAAAAAAATATTAAAATATTAAGTCAGCGTCAATCGTGCCATGTAAAACAATTGACATTCATATTTGCGATTTTAGCTAAAATTGAATGAATTGACTTAATTGGCAGAACGTGAAAATATTTATTACTTAATTGCCACAAATAAAAGATATAAAACTAATTGGCAAAAATACAATAAATTTAGGACTTTTTAAACAATTTTCTCAATAAATGAGAGTACAAAAATTCTCACTTTGAACAATGTTAACTGCACTAAATATAGTTTAATATTTGTATACTAAATGATGTGGCAGATTACAAGTGATCAATTGAATAAGTGGACGATATTCAATAACCAATAATAGTTTGCCACGTCATTTAATATAAGGATATTGTAAATCAATCTTAGTGAACATAGCATCTCTCACCTTTTATATGGCTATGTTTTCATCCAATCCAAGATGGAGAAAACTTTCCTTCTCTTAACAGTGGGTCTTCGGGCCTAATTTTACATCCAGTGACTTTCACCCACATTGCTCTTTTTCATCTAATTATTCCGTTCTTCTCTCACATCAACTACACACCACTCCACCTCGCCAGGCCATCGCTGGCCTATCCAAGCCGCCGTCGGCCTTGCCATGACGCGACCATACGACTAGCCACGATGGCCCCATTGCTTTTGGGCGACTTGGCATGGCTTTCCATGCGGTGGATGAGATCCACGGTTCATATGCTGGTGGGCATGACAGGAACCGGTTGCTAGAGATGGCACGAATGCGGCGGCGGTATGGTGGGGTGGCATGTTGTGCCGGTGTGCAGGGGATGTCAATTTTGGTATCTCTCTTTTTATGAATTTCTGATATATGTCTAAAATTATAAGTCAGTCATACTTAACTATGTAACTCACCAATCAAAAATATTGGCAAGGCCCATTTTTGTATACCTATCGACTACCACTAGAATGTTGTCTACCGTGGATAACTGCGAGCGATTTTACTTATCCGGTCTTCATTGGGTCCGTAATAAGTTCTCTAATTGATATTTATTCAAGGTGCACTTGAATCTCGTTCCCGGGCAAAGTTCAAGTTTATGCACTTAATAAAGGACAACCTCCATGTGTTCATCTCATTTATATGCTCCACTTGTACTTATGTACTAATGACCATTAAAACTCGCTGAAACTACTCCTAGGAAATTTAAAGATGGTCAAACTTTATAATGATTTGGCACCGGCAATTCAACATAAAAAAACAGTTAGAAATAATCCAATGCAAGTGGAATTCACAGCTCTCAAAACACCCTAACTCTCTTCCGTTCTTTTCCCTGATCTGAACCAATAAGATGAGCAGTGATCTTGTATCGTTATCTCTGTCTTTGTTTCTATTTCTATCCTTAGCTCTTATTATCAAAACCCTGCACAAACTATGGTGGAATCCACTTCGAATCCAAGGCGAAATGGCTGCGCAAGGAATCGGAGGTCCTCCTTACAGATTCTTCCATGGAAGCACCAAAGAGATGCTTCAAATGAAGAGGGAAGTCACCAAGAGACCCATGAATCTTTCTCATGATATTTTTCCTTATGTCCAGCCTCACTTGTACGAATGGACCAAAACTTACGGTAATTTCAGCTCCTTCCTCTTTTCGAAAGCTTCTTTCTTTACTTCTGTAGTCCAACTCAGGTTGGATTGAGACATTTTCAATTGCTTGACTCCATTTATTCAGTTCAGATCACAACACATCATCTGCAAAATGCATCTTTGCCCATTCACTCGCCTTTCAAGTATCATATGTCTATTAAGTTTGTTTGTCATGTCGATCTGGTAGACCATTCCAGTTCCCGATTCTTAGTTATAGCCTGCGAAAAATGCACAAGTTCTGATCTATGCTTGCTTTCTTAAATATCTCTGAAAAAATGTGACAGGCAGGAACTTCTTGATGTGGTACGGCACTCAGGCTTTTCTAGTCATCTCGGATCTGGAGATGATTAAAGAGGTCCTCAACAATAGAGACGACACTTATTCGAAAGAGTTTGTCCAAGACCAAGTCAAGAAGTACATAGGCGACGGGCTTGCGACTTTTCAAGGTGAAAAATGGGCAAAGCATCGTAAGCTGGCAAATTTCGCTTTCCATGGAGAAAACTTGAAGGTATGCGGAATCAGTTATGTCACTGTGATGCGGACATATGAAATATGAATCCAGATGTACTTTAGTCCTTACTTTATTTTTCCCACTGACAAGCTATCCGGGTTCGAAGAACAGCAAAAGTTGCAAGAACGGTCCTTAATTTTCACGAGTCAAAACATGATTGGATAAGAGAAATTAATATCATTAGACCACATAATGGGTTATGCTAATTATAGAGAGGTCTATCATGCATGGATTTGCAGGGTATGGTTCCAGCAATGGTACATTGCGCTCATACGATGCTCAAGAGATGGAGTGACAGAGAAGGGAAAGAGATCGATGCTTATAAAGAGCTTAGATTGTACGCGTCGGATGTGATATCGAAAACAGCATTCGGGAGCAGCTATATTGAAGGCAAAAGTATATTTGAGAATGTGAACAAGTTGATCCTCGTAATGGTGAATGCTTCTTCTAGTTTTCCAATGGTCAGGTAAATCGATGTTTCATCTCTCTCTCTTTCTGCGGCATAGATCCAATCTGACATTGACATAGCACCGTGGAATGCATTTCAAACTTCCTAGTTCTTGGCATTCGATGTATGATTGCGAAAACAAAGCTCATTAATTTATTTAATTCTTACCCAGCATCATAATGCATTGGATCGATCATTTTTGTCGATAGGAAACTTTGGAAACTGGCGTATGAAATCGAGGGAGAGAAAATAGAGAGAGGGTTTCGAGAAGCCGTGTTGGAGATCATCAAAAAGAGGCAAGAGAAGGTGAATTCCGGAGAGCTGGAGAAATATGGGAATGATTTTCTAGGTTTGCTTTTGAGAGCTTCTCATGAAATTGACGAAAAGAAGAGGATAACGATCGATAACGTTGTTTCCGAGTGCAAGACGTTTTACATCGCAGGACACAAGATGGCTACTTCCTTTCTGGCATGGACTGTCCTCCTCCTATCAATTCACACAGATTGGCAACAAGAAGCAAGGAAGGAGGTTCTCAATGTGTTTGGAAATCAAGATCCTGATCTTGATGGAATCACAAAGCTAAAGACGGTATGAAATTGAATGACTGTAAGAGTTGACTTGAATCAGTCTCTGTCCCATGCTTGTTCTTTGTTTCATGTTTGATACTAGGTAGGGGTGGAACGAGAATCATTGCAAAATATATGAATTACATGGTGATGCTTCGCCTTTTCGTGTGCAGATCGGCATGATCATAAATGAATCCCTCCGGTTATATCCTCCAGCAACTTTTATCTCCAGAAAAGTTAATAGGCAAGCAAAACTTGGGAACCTCATTCTTCCTGCTGGCATCAAATTGCATATTCCAACTCTAAAGATTCACCACGACCCTCGAATTTGGGGGCACGATGTGCAACTTTTCAAGCCAGAGAGATTCGCGGATGGAGTCGCTAAAGCTACGAGCAACAATCCCGCAACCTTCCTTCCTTTCGGCCTTGGGCCCAGGAGCTGCATTGGGTCGAATTTTGTGTTGGTCGAAGCTAAAGTCGTTCTGTCAATGATTCTGCAGCGATATGCGTTCACCCTCTCCCCAGCCTATGTCCACTCGCCAGCTCAACTTCTCATTGCTTATCCCAAGTATGGAGTTCAGATCTTGTTCAATTCAATATAGCCTTACAGATGCCTCATCAACAGATTCTTCTGTTCAATGAAAAGTTGTTTTGAGGGTTAGTAAAGAGTCAGAGTCAGTCAAAATAACAAAAAAGGGTCATGGTAAGAGATGAGAAATCTATTCTGAGAATTACTTTGGTAGAGGGATCTCTTTCTACAGAAAATTCGTTGTCTTTTTGCAATAATCCAATGTTGATTCTCTATGGAAGCTCAAGCTTGTATGATGCTGTAGCCGTTTTGCTTGCAGCTTCATAATGATAATGTTTGGATTGAACTGAATCATTCAACTTAATTGGGACAACCTGCGTGTAAACTCATCAAACTCAACGATCCAAACGAACATTGGGTTCATAAACCCCATCCACCTGATAAAGTTTCATACCAATAGCATGGGTAAACCGTGCAGAGAAAACTGTCCAGGGGAGCAATGCCTGCAAAATTTGCGACAGACAGATATTTTGGGCCAAAGTTAAGGTATGAAGACCACTTCCGTCAAAATTCAACGAGGAGGAACCTCAATCGGAAGAGACTTCAGAATTCAAGGACGGCCGCATGATAAAGCATTTCTATATCGTTCATTATCAGAACAAAAAAAAAAAAGTGTGTGATGGATGATAAGCCTTGGCAACGTCCCTAGGCACTAAGTTCGTCGCAGCTATTCCCCAAAAGGCTTGAGTCCTTGACAACGGTCCTTGACAACGGCCCAACCATGGTGCAAGTCTGTACAAGAACAGAGGCTTGTATGAAACAACGCAACGATTGCACAGAACTGAGATAATAACATGTGAAGAGATAATCCTCTTATGATCCCAGGATGTTATAATTACGAATCTGTGCCTCAGTAGCATATGTTTTAAGAACTCATATATAGCCTGCTGAAAGAAGAAACTTTTTCTTTACATGAGCATCGTTAATCTGATATGCGCAGAGTAAGTAGACATTACTTTATCGTAAAACAGCCGGTAAAAAATTCCATGCATGGTGTCTAGTTCCCATTCATGAACTCATCCATCCAAATCTGCATTTTTGACAAGTTCTGCAAGTTCTTTCGCACCAATACTGCATACGTTTAACCAGACTTCCTTAATTGGGATATCACACATAAGTCCACCACCGTATTGAAGTTCATTAGAAACACGACCTTATTTTAGGACGCCGAGCAACCTTTAGTTTAGCAGATTAGCATTTGGAGACAAAAGCAAACTCAAGCCCTACAAGGAAAGCCTCCCCCTGTTTCAGTCCTGCCTTCTGCTTATCTGGGAGTGGCGGCAACGGTGAACTCAAGGCCAAAACCTTTTGCCAAAGAAGAACTTCTGATAGCTAAAAAGATATGGAAAGCACGAAAGAGCTCTCTGGGTTTTATATGTAGTAAAATCAAGCGTGACAAAACTTAGGAAGGAGATTTGATAACATTGCAATTGTCAAATGAAGTTCCTACAACACAAGAAACAACATTCCGCAAGTAATGACTCATCCTTATCCTAGGAAAATCGACGTGCTGGGGCTTCACTTGCCAACAATGAGCTTTGCTCTGGCATGGCCTTCATTGATCTGGAACTGCTGTCCAATACCCAAGTGGGCCATCAATAGCCAAACAAACGTTACCAGCTCACCGCCTTTACTAAGTAGCTGGGCATGAGTTTCGGCTCTACCATGACTGGCTGCATATGATAACAGTTCCACCCATACCCTGCTCACGATCTTCCACTTATCTTTCTTTAGGTTCTTGAGCTCTTTGGCCAGGATGCTTCCATCGAACAACACGGATTTGCTCCGATCACCCTTCACGTCCACCGGTTTAACGCTTGTGTCCACCTCAAGGATCTTATTGCAAGCGTCCTTCAGTTTTTCCTTCTTTTCCTCTCCCTTTCTTTTCTTCTTATCGATTCCCCGCCTACTAAAGAACCTTGTGGCCTCGGCACAGGTGTCTCGGTACCTAATCTGGCCGATGCCTGCAACAGCCGACATCATCTTTGGTTGCTTAACTAGGAGATATAACATGTAGTCCGATAGGATCTTACTGAATATCCTATCATTCCGGTCATCATGGCTGGGGTTCTCGTCTGTGTTGTCTGTGTTGTAGCATATCTCCGTAGCAATGTGCCACAACAGAAGGCTACGGTCATACTCGACTTCCTCGACATATTGCATGAAAAGGGAATAGTCTTCCTCCCACATGCTGTCCTGGAGAACCCATTCACCTCGTGCCTCACATATCTTCCTGGCCGTCTCAGCGTCATCTGCAAATGATGCCTTGTCCTGCAACTCCTTGAATATAAACTCCCAAAGATCCTTGATGAAGGCATTCTTGGACACATATCTGGTTTCATCAAGTATGTCTGCTATGCCCATTTTCTTAGTGATAAAACCAAAGATAGTTCCTGAAACGTAAGAAACACCACCAAAGACGCTGCCCAAACATAAGCAACTAGAAATTGATTCACCGAGGGAGCTTAGATAGGACATTGCCATTCCCATGATGTGGCATGGAAAACTTATAATTTTACAGAAACAGCTGCTCAAGCACCCCTGCGGTTTGGAGATTCGTGTGGGACACTCTTGCAGACAATAGGACAACAGGTTGTAAGCCGAGATTGTCTCGGACCACCTTCGGAACAGTACTCGTGTATCATACACATCATAACTGTCATTGCCTATTTGACATTTAGTCACACCCAAACGCCTCCTCTTATCCATTATAGAGAGGAATCGTGCACCGAAGAGTTTATCAAACATGATTGCCATTTTGGACCTTTTCTTGATGTTTTTTATCGCAACAACAGTCCAATCAGAGAAAACGGCCATGAAAAGAGCTATTGCATCTAGGGCAATAGCCCCATAGAGCAAGCAGTAGGTAATTCTAACATCAATCCGGTGGAATCCATTCTTCTTTAGGCAGGTGAACAAGACGAGACTTACCACGATATTTGCAAATGCAAAGAACCGAAAAATATACCCGACTATAGAATGGACCACCCGGACTTTTGTGTAGAGGACATCATACATGAAGTTGAGCTCGACCGCTATGACTTTGAAAGCTTCCTCTGCATTTCTTCGCTGGAAAAACTGCCGGCTCTCATGCCGCTCGCGAAAGCTGAAGATGAGATCGACAATTAGACCCTTGAAGATTTCGAAGAAGTGGTAGGCATGCCTCACGACATCGCTCTCGGAACGAATCACTTCTTCCATGACCTCATTAATTATGGTCTTAGATTCTCTGTCGGGCTCTCCAATGATCTTGATGGTGGCTGGGAGCTCGGCCTCCTTCCTCGACGAGTACTCATCCATAAGCTTTGCGTAGTTTGGACCTGGATCTGGGTCTTTGAGCATGGATTCCTTGAAAGTTATCAAGCTTGCGAGATACAACGCTCTAGTCCTCTCTGCATATTTGATTAAACCAGCAAGTAGCATCAGTATGGTTGGTACTAATAGCTTATTATAGGGCAACGTCTGGAGGAACACATAGGCTGCGGCAAAAACTTGGAAAAGAAGGCCGAGCAAGTGCCGTAGCCAGAGGGCATTATCTTCCAGGGCAAAGGCTGTGATTGTGTCCGGACCGCCAAGATGCACCAGAAGGAAAGGTGCCCAGAATGCCAAGAGATCTCCGTTGTCCTTCAGAGTAGGGTCATCCACTTGACTATTGGAAATGAGTCCTACCGCAAATGCAGCGGCCCAATCGGCGAGCAAGTAAGCCGACCACACGACGAACATCATGGACATGTTGGCTGTTCTCTTCCGGGACGGCGCAAAGAAGATGAGGATGGTCTGAAGAGAGAGGCTCAAGATGATGAAGCCCCTTAGGTTCCATGTGTCCCAAACCTTCCTGATGCTCGACGGAATGGGATTGAAAGCCATGTTTCTTCTTCTGGTTGCAACCTCCCTCAAGCAAATCAATTTTCACTTGTCTTCAGAAGAAAAATAAGGGGAATTCAAAGGCAGGACAAGAAAAGGTCATTAGTTTCAGAATCCAGAAACCAGACATCTTTTTCCTGAGGTATTGATCATTTGGCTATACTCTATTTGGTGAACACAAGCTTCCCAATTTGCAGGTCACCGAAAGCATACCCAGCAATTTTGTTAAGAAAAGAACAGAAAAGAAAAGAAAAGAAAGCATGCCCAACATTTCTTTCTTTTTCCACTAAATTTTAAAGCTAAGACAATCCATAAACAACGACTTACCTTTGCCTTTCCAAGGGCGAGTCTCCCGAGATCTGTATTGAAAAGAATGGCCCCTCACTTCGTCTTTAGGATAAAAATTAATAACCAAGTGTTCAGCCTTTTGACTGGATGAAGCACGTGCGGGAATAGAAACCCATTTCAGAATTGGTCCATAAAATGAAGGGATAATGCCATGAAAAACCCTAAACTGTACCGCCTATGACACATTTATCCAAAAAAAAATTTGTGACACAAAAAACCTCAAACTTTACCCGGTGTGACACATTTACCCCAAACTTTGCCCCGTGTGACACATTTACCCTAAAAAAATTTTTGTGACATAAAAAATCCCAAACTTTGCCATGTGTAACACATTTACCCCAAACTTTTATTCTGAAGGGCATTTTCGTCTTTTACTTTTTATTCTTTATTTTTTCTTTATTTTTTCCTTTTTTCCTTTTTATTTCTTTCTTTTTTTTCCTCCTCTACCGCCGCCAGAGGAGCCGCTAGAGGCTAGAGGAGCACCAGCATTGGCCCTTGCCTGACTCAGGTGAGGGCTACCCTCCCTAGATCCAGCGGGGGTCGCCCTCGCTGGTGTCGGTCGAGGGCCGCACTTGCCTGGGTGGGCGAGGCCAGGGCGAGCCTCGCCCGCCCAGGCGAGGGTGGCCCCCACTGGATCTAGTGAGGGCGGCCCTCGACCAACGCTAGCGAGGGTTACCCTCGCTTGCTGCCCTGGCCTCGCTCGCCCAGGCGAGGGTGATCCCCACCGGATTTGGCGAGGGTTGCCCTCCCCAAATCCGGTGGCCTCGCCCGCCTAGGCGAGGGCGGCCCTCGACCAACACCGGCGAGGGCGGGGAGAGCAGCCCTCGCCTGAGTCGGGGGAGGGCCGATGCCAACACTCCTCCGGTGGGAAAAAAAAAAAAAAAGAAAGAAAGAAAAAGGAAAAAACAGGAAAAAATAAAGAAAAAATAAAAAGTAAAAGACGAAAATGCCCTTCAGAATAAAATTTTAGGGTAAATGTGTCACACGGGGCAAAGTTTGGAGTTTTTCGTGTCACAAAAAAAAGTTTAAGGTAAATGTGTCACAAGGAACAAAGTTTGGGGTTTTTTGTATCACAAAAAAAAGTTTAGGATAAATGTGTCATAAGGGGCAAAGTTTAAGATTTTTTGTGTCATTCTCCCTAAAATGAATAAACAATGACTCGACCAAATTTTTTGTAATGCAAAGTGCAAGTCTCCCAAGATATGTAGTAAAATAAACAACTAACTGAAGAATTTTTTATTTTTTATTTTATTTTTTTCTCCTCTGGTTGACCAAAACGACCTTGACTTGAGCTTGTCTTCACGGGCTCAAAGACTATCCGTGTTCACATTTATGATTCATTTCTAGCCGTCCCCGATGGGACTGGCACAAAACCAGCAAGTTGAACACATTAAATAGTTTACATTTGCGGCTGAAGTGAACACGATGCTGTGATTGATTATTAAGTGAAAATAATTTTCGACTATTACATAGGGTTAATACTGGAAAAAATCACAAATTAATACATTTATGATAAATTTATCTCAAATTAATTTTTTGATGACCAAAAAACCCAGAGCGATACATTTATAACAAATTTACCATAAACAAATTTTTTAACTGTTAAAGACCCCAAAGTGATATATTTGTGATAAATTTAAAATTAGATTACCACCACAAAAATTCACAAATCGATACACTTATAACAAACAGAGAATAAAACCCCAAACTTGTACATTTGTCAATTGTCATTTGTCATCCAATTTAGAAATTTGACGGTAAAATTTAATAGAAACTAACGAATTATAAATTCGCCATACCAGTTTGGGGTTTTTCAGTATTAACCCTTATTATATATGGTGAGTCGGTCTTTCTTGTTATACTGTGGCACGGCAAAATCCATTGTCACAAGTATATAGTGAACAAGACAGCAACAAAATGATGCCCCACCTAACCTTTTAATATTGCAAGTCTTCATCATCAAAAGGCATGTTTACTAGAGCAAAAAAGAAATAGAGGGTGGAAATTATCTCACCTTTGCTAAACCCCAAAACCACAAGAAAAGGGGAGGGTACGAACGTCCTTCCACCTGAAAGACGCAACCACAAACATAACCAATAACATGATAACCACATATATCTCAAACAATATATACATATCAAATAAATCAACTAGTTGGTTACAACATCAGAGTTTCTTTAATCCTCCAAAAGAACATATACAACTAGAAATCAGCCAACCAAACAAATAATAGCCATCATATACACTACTCCCTTAAGCTATACCTAAAAAGAAAACAAAAGTTTCCTACCAATAGCGCTCTTGTTGTACTCACCATTGACCGAGGAATCTAAAAATAGGAAAGATGAGTGGGATGAGCAACCACAGCTCAATGAGTAGTACATATCTTTTCTAAGCATATTGAGTGGCCACTATGCATATATATAAAGTACTACAAGAAACTCATAATCCAACTCTTTATTATACATCAAATCATATACGAGTTATTTCATTTCAATAAGCTTTATATAATTCAAAATATACTCATTTAAACCATCTTCACAATTCAAGCATCAATGGCCAAGTCCATTGATTAATCTCTATCAAAAACCACATCAATGATCCATATATTGATTTATCTCATATTAAAACACATGTCAATCATCCATCCATCGACCAATCTTTTGCTCAATATCGAACCATGGTTATGACACAATGCCTTGTGACAAAGCAACAAATATTCCCCCTTAGTAAGGTCTCCACCTTACTCGATCCATCTCATATTAAAACACATGTCAATCATCCATCCATTGATTTTGCTCAATATCTAACCATGGTTACGGTCGTAACACCTATATGACAAGACGATCAATATTCTCCCTTAGTAAAGTCTCCACCTACAAAGTTGGTGGCTCGGTCCAGAAGAATATCATAAACCTGATATGTATTCCCACAAACCCTTCAATGAGCTCATAGTAATATTGAGCACCAAACTCATGTCTTTCAGTACCAATAATCAAATCCACAATCAAAACTATAATTCATCACTTAAACCGATTTCGTAACCAAATCGAATCAACTTTCGCAACTCAAATTAAGAGATCGAACACATTTTATAAAGCATTTCACAAATCCATATCCAATATTTTGACAATTCCTTCACAAAGTATTTGATCAAAACGTTTACAAATAATCATTTCAAGTTATTTCAAATAATACCTTTTTCAATTCCTTGCAAACCAAAACGTATAACATGTAACAAAAGAATTCTTTTCATAAAAAATTTCCCCCATCCATTTCACAAAAATCAACTCATAATTATTTTAGAAATACTTTACTATTCAAAATGATCAACAAGGTAGTAAATACCCGATCTGGATTAATGTAGCAATTATGCTTTTTTGTAACTTATAATATATCATCTTATTATTTTCAAGACATGGGTTTTAGAAAACCAAAGAAGAGATAGCACCACGGCTTATGGCTAAACAAAATTGTACTTGTACCATCAAAGTTGCAACCTTATTAAATAATCGAAGAATAACGTTAAAATCAAATAAAACTCTACCGCAACTATGAAACAACAAACCTGCGCCTTAACGCTAACAAAATGACTGCTGCGCGCTAACAAATTGCTCATCCGAAGCGATTACTCAAAACTAAACTCGATGTGAAACACGTCAACAAAACACTAAAATCTTGCTTCGACAAAACCATTACGCCAAAACAATTCTTGTCAAAATCCACATCTCTACCATACCATAAACCTCTATTTTTGTGAAAATTGAAAGCTTTGCCTACCTAAAAATCAGACTTTGCTGCTCAATTTTTCCAGAATTCCAAATTTGAGCCATAAACAGGAAAAATACTTCGATTGAATGAACGAAGAACACGAGTATTCACCGGCCATTTGCGTTGCATAGTAAAATTAGCATGGCAAGGCTCCCACAATGCGCACATATAAAACCCATCCCTTCTTTCCCTTTCTTCTTCTTCTTCTCTTTCCTCTCTTCTTCTCTCATTTCTTTTTCCTGAACGGGTTCGGTTTGGCCACTCCTAAAATGAAATGAACACCCACTAACTCTCTTTCCTCCTCTTTTGACTTTTTAGCCTTCTCATTCTTTTCGTTTTTTCTACAAAAGTGGGTCTCACCAGCTCCTTTTCGCTTCGTAAAAAAGGCCTGAATATTACAATTACAGTATCACCTTTGAATTCTCAGTTTCTTTTTTGTTTCCCCTTCTACCCATATTTCTGTCTAGTTGACCAACAGGTGAGAAGAAAGAATACTTCATCTTAAATATTCGCAACCTCAGGTTAAAGGGGCGACCTCTGAGGATATATATGAATAAGAAGTTCAGAGCCATGGTTTAACCATCAAAATTGGATGACCATACCCATGATCTCCCTGTATGATCTCTGCATAAAAGACAAATTTCGAGTAATTAAATCAAGGTCACCCCCATTTATCTGGTGCCTGTGTGAATGCAGAACGACAGGACAACTTTTAAATTCACAATTATCATCTAGCCAGCTAATAAGGACATAAAGGTTTCCATGTAAGTAGTAAGAACTTTCAAAGACCTTTTTAAGGAAACCGTCAAGGCTCTGAAAGAAACGAGAGCCATTCTACTGATCTTATCAGAACTCCGGAATTACTTTTTCTGGGTATTCATTCTTGGAGGCTGTTCATCCGACAGCATACAGATTCAAGTAAAATGCCTTCAGATAGTCATGTCTCTCCTCCTCCAAAACCTCTTGAACAAGAAAGGAGGAATTCAGGAGGTAGTATGGCTCTACAGATCGAGCAGTACCTGCTGGAGAAGTTCGAAGATGGGCTTGAATCTAAAGACAAGAATCGCTCCCAAGTTGCATTATACAGCCACTTCCGGAAGCTGAATGATCTGCTTCATGGTCAACTCCACTCGTCTTTGTGCGAGGGAAAATCGATTAGGGACAATCTCTATTACCTCAACAATGTCCTGAGCGAGTGCCAGACTCTATCGAAGAAGCAGATTCTGTCCAGATACAGAATTAAGAGGAACCTGGACAAGATCAAGGAGGAACTTACCCAGAATTCAGGCACCAGCGGGAGCGCAATACTACTCAGGATAGCAATGGCGGAAGCGCAATGAAGAGTCGAGAAGTTTCCGGTCCCAATTCCTCTGCAAGCAGATTCGGTGAAGGGATTTGCCACCGAGTTGGAGTTACTGGAGTCTCTGTGCAAGAAACCAGGCTCCGACGAATTCAAGGCGATTGGCCTCGTGGGGAAAGGAGGGATTGGCAAAACGACAGTGTCAATTGTTCTTCAGCGACCCCCAAAAGACTAGAGAGTTCCTTCCTAGGATTTGGGTGAGCTTGTCCAGACAGCCTACTGAGACTTCCGAAAAAAAGGCAGACATTGTCAAGGGGGTGTTATTCCAGCTAGGTGTTGAAGAGGAAGTCAGTGACATCGAAGGTAAAGATATGTCTGTGGATCATAAACTGAGTGCTCTCGTTGCTTTAGTCCACAAGCATCTGTGGGGAAAAAAGTATCTGATTGTCTTGGATGGCGTTTGTGATGCGAGCATCTGCAATGAGGACAATGAATGGTATTTGAATTTGGGCTCGAGCTTGAGCGACGGGGCTCAGTGGGGTCGCTGCCTTGCACACGGATTGCCAAAAGGGTATGGCGGGAGAGTCATTGTCACATGTCGGAATGAAGAGATGGCCAGGAAAATGGTTGGAGAAGACAATCTGCACCGTATAATGCCACTTTCAGATCCTAGAATTTGCTGGGCGATATTCAAGAATTCTGCCATGCAAGAAATGCAAATTGACTCTACCACAGAGGAGGAGCTGAAGAAGGATATCGAGAAAAAATGTGCTGGCCTCCCCTTAGCTGCCAAACTAATGGGTCAAATGTACAAGGCAACAACTCCAGCAGCACCAGCAAACACAACTCCATGACAGTTGTGAGATTGAATCGAAATTTTGTGTTTCTTGCATTTCGTATGTCGTCTTGAGAAAAGGTTTGTTTATTACTGTGTGGAGGTTGTGCTTGGGCATTTAATCAATTATTTGTAACAAGAGAATCCATGAGTAAATTACATGTTTGATTCTACTTCATATGGATCCGGGGCTCTCTGGGCATCTTATTCCTCGACAAAAAAGGCCACTACCCAGGTGTTTATGCTTCGATAACACAAGGGCTCAAATCTTTGTACTCTCAAGCAGCTAGTTTTCAGCAGCTCTGAATAAGAATTCTACAAGTCTGAATCAACGATGTAACTAAATCTAATCCTCTTCTGGCAACATTCTGCTGAAGAATGATGCACATAAGACAAACCGAATGTTTTTGTGTCCTGATGAGAAGTTCCAATGCGCTCATATTCTACAGAACTAGTACACATACAACATTAGTTTGCTCTCATTCAAAAGTTACTTAACACTAGACATGGGCCTAAGAAACTGCATTATTCTGTTTCTCCATGTTTGGCCGTGATTGTCGGGGCCATTATCAAAATTAAGTTATTTATAGACAGCTTGAGATGAGAACATCGTTTCTTGAATATATAAAGTGGGAAATATCTTTAAAAAGAATTGCAGAAATGTATGGCATTCTGGTAGCAGCAGGAGAAATTGATCACAACTTGGTACGAATATCCATAGTCCACACAAAATGAATTCCTGAGAAACCCTGCACTTTCTGAAAACTTTGTTTCTAAATTTCTCTGCCCTATCCTCATGATCATCTGCAAGATTTCTATATAAAGCTCCTAAAGAAATTGTCTCATGACATGATGCTAATGGTGGCTTTGAAAGGTGAGGTGAATCAAATGAGAAAATCTTCAATTGACCCTAGCACGTGTATTATACTGCTGCTAGGAACTTTTGACCAACAGATCAACATAATTGACTCTAGATGGACTCTAGATGGATGATGCTGTAACTTTTTAGCTGACGTAGCATCTCAGAATATGCGATACAGTCCTCTGGGAAGTTTCTGATTTTAAGAGTGCTCCTCATTTGAGGAATTTGAACCGGGAGAGTTTCTTTTGTGGGGGACAAAAGCAAAGATTATCCCATGCAGATGTGTACTGTTTGGAGTATTTATTTTCGGGGTGAAATTTCAGATAGGACCGAAAGTGGGTACCAATCAATTTTCTGAATAGAACATTGCAGCTCCTTAACATGGAAGACATCTCTGACCTAAAAAAACAATGGAAGACATCAAGATCGATGTTTATACACAGGAGGTTTCCTGCTGGAATCAATCAGGAGCGTAGTGTACTTCACCTTTTCGAAACATACCGAACCATATGGTCCTACATTCAAAGGTCAAGGTGAATTGATTAAATGAAATCATCTCTGTAGTGTAAAATGTTTGCATAGCTGTAAGTAAGCCACTAGAACCTGACAACTAATTGCCAATTCTAATGAAATGACTGACTCTTTCTGTAACTGCTTCCTCTCTTTTCTCACGCAGCAGCGTCCTCCTTCTCCCAACTATATGTTTTGCGAGTCTTTCTCAACAAATTTTGGTTCAAATGCAGTCTACACTTTTGCAGGGTGGTATTGTCTATCCAAGTCCAGTGCTGTGCTTTTGATAAACCAAAATTTCTCCACTTTTTAATGAGCCCAGCAGATGAAATTGTTGAAGTCTGCACATCGTCTCATGTGAGCATTTGCGGCTCCAAGTAAGACACTTATAGAGCAGTCCCAGACATGTATGAGGTTAATCATACATGTCTGGGAAATATGTCCTCATAAAAGTTAACTAGTTATTGTCAGGCAGCATATGTCCAAGTGCGTACTTTACAGATAATTACTGACATTAGCACTCAGAAAAAGTTAGCAGCTTCATAATGTGAATGCAAAGAATCATGACAGGAGAACTATACAAGGTGGACATGAATACAAAGCCAAACCATCCACAGGGATTTTTTCTGAGCAGCACAACTTAGAAACAGACAATAATCAAAACTGCTTCACTGATCAAATAAATACAGCAACCAATGAGGTCTAGCAGTTTCTGAATACTGCAATTGATGATGGCTGATAGCTGAACAGAAGCCAAAGAATTCCCTGACAGGAGAACTATCTAAGGTGGACATGAATACAAAGCCAAACCATCCACAGAGATTTTATCTAGTGCAGCATAACTTAGAAACAGGCAATAATCATAACTGCTTCATTGATCAGATAAGTACAACAACCAATGTGGTCTATCAATTTCTGAATACTGCAACTAATGATGGCTGATAGCTGAACAAAAGCCTTAGATCAAGTTTGCTGCTACGAAGTATGAACTAAGCAATAAGCTTAGTTATCCAGTTTGCTTAAAATACAATATGGTCTCATATTTCACTTGGGGTGATGAAATTCCCCATAACTCCTGAGACCAAGCAAGATTTTTCATCCTCTCTGTATTTGACTGAAAGTTTATCATCAAATGTAAAGGTAAAAGACTTCCATCGCACAACCAGAATGTAAACAAAGAAAAATGATACTTGAAATGCAAACAACCACCAATGGTGAGAAGTTCCATAATGGTCATCGGGGCAGTCCCCTTCCTCTAGGAATGTGGACATTTGAACGACGAACTATTATCATTTTGGGGCAGTCCACTTCCTCTAGGAATTTCCACATTTGAACAACGAACTATTATCATTTAGAGGTGGATGAAGAAACGGTGATGGGATAAATGGTATCGCTACGTTTAAGAAAAGACCAAGACAAACCCAATCCCGATTTTTCCATCCGTTTAGCTTCCATTTTCCCATTCAACCAAACTCCATGCTCATCGCAGGGGAAGAAAGTGAGCTTGGGACATCTGGCCTTCTCCAAGTAAATTAGCTCCGGAAATGACTTCTGCAGATCTCCCCAATCCATCTTCAGTTCACTTAAGAACTTCAGACACAATATCTTAACATTCCACACTATCCTTTTGTCCTGAATCATGCTTAGTTTCTGGAGATGTCCTCCACTTATGTAAAGTGACTTTTGTGGCTTCAATTTGCCTTCAATCAACCAAGTAGGAGCAGCAGTTCCTGGAAAGCAATGGAGCTCCAATTTCTGCAAGCTCTTGGTATCTCTTGCATTAAGGGAAGAGGTCTGAGTAGAGCTTCTCATATAGGAAAATTTCTTGCTGAGTTTTCTCCCAACTGCAGAAGCCGTCTGTGCTGGTTGATGAGTTTCATTCAGTTGTGTTGAAATGTTGTCTTGCGGAGCTTTTGTGCTATTTGGTTTGTCCACCATCTCGACACCGCCTGCATTGCTCAAGTTTGCTGGAGAGTTCGGTTGTTTAGAATTTTCATTTTGTTTTCCCGAAAACCATTTCCCTCCCCACTCTATCGTTAACTTCTCGAGATTCTCAAAATCTTGCAATACATTTAGCTCTTTGTCTGTTGGAAATTTTACATTCCCTGTATAGATGCTCAATTTTCTTAACTTTAGCAATCCTGCCAAATCTTCTAGAGAACATGAGTCGCTACTGATCAAGTCACCAACGACAAGGCCCTTAAGAACCTGAAGCTGCGTGAGGGAAGAAAGCTCTTTCGGAATGTGATCCAGCAAGTAGCACTGTGATATATCCAAATGTGTCAACTTCTTGAGTGCACCTATGTTCTTAGGAAGCAGCTCCAAATTATGGCATGCATTAAGATCCAGGATTTTCAAGCTGGCAAGCTTGCCAATGGAATCTGGGAGCTCCGTAATTCTAGAAATACCTTGAAGACTTAAGAGTTGAAGATGTTTCATATGCTTTAGCCCTTTCAAGAATTCCGAGCCCTCAACTTCTATATGATGCTTGGCAAAATCTTGCCAACTACCAAGGTATAGTACAATGAGATTTTCCAGCTTCGAGAACCAATCCAGCTTAAAATCAGGATAAGGATCATTGACGTTGAATATGGTTTGCAGTTTGTCCAGATCATTCCCATTTCCTGTCAACGTTTCCCTAGAAGATTTTCCTTCAGTTCTTACCAAGCATGCTCTGTGGGACGACGAGAAGTCTTCAGTAGGAACTCCCATCGGATTGAAATTAAAGAACCCATATTTCTCCGCAATGGCAATAACCACAAAGCGTACCACAGGATCCATCTTGAATCCTATGACTTTGCATTTCTTGAGTACGGGTTCAACAAAACCTTTCGCAACGAGCTCCTTGAAAATATCATCAACACCCTCCTCCCCAGGATCCACCAAACCCTCTCCAATCCACCAGTTCACGATAAGCCTCTTCTTCAAAACAGCATTCTCAGGGAACACAGAGAAACACAGCAAGCATAGCTTTAATCTCCGATCGAGACCCTCGAAAGCACACAAGAGATCATTGTAAGATTCTTTGAAAGCAGGGGCACCCAGAAGTTTTTTCATCATGTCATGTTCCAGCGTTTCGCCAACAATGTAGTATGCGTTGAACGCGAACCCCGCATCCGATTGATGAGCACCAGTATTAGAGTTGGACAGCTTACGGAGAGAAGGAATCTGGAGTTTCAGATGCGTTACCATATTGCTGATAGTGCGAAACTTGTTGAGGACTTGCTGACTGCTGGCCGCGGTCGTGCTTCTCTGAACCTGAGCCATACTCAGGATCTGATCCAGCGAACGGCGCTGCTCTTCAATGTTCTTGAACTGCGAGCAGAAGCCCACCTCCAAGTCCCTGAACTTGGTCAGCGCGCGCACGATGTAATTGAGGTCTCTCCGCAACTTGTCCGCCTGATTCCGTAGCGTGCCATTGCTCGTGCTCGAGCTCGAGCTCGCGCCTCCCTTGCCGTCGCCTTCGGGGTTGCCGGAGCCGCCATTCGGAGCCGCTTCAGCCTTCTTGCTGCCGACGCCCCTCTTGTCGCCACCGACTGCGCCGCTACAGCAGCAGATGGTTTCGCCGCCGCCGCTGCCGCGGCTGTCGTCCTTGGCCTCGATCCTCCCCTCCCCGGCGGCGACAGCGCCGTCTTCGCTCTGGCGTTCGGCAAGAAAGTCCTTCACTGTGGAGATGAATTCGACCAAAGCCGGGATGGATTTGATGATGGGTTCGACGTTTTGGACTTCTCCGTGGCTTGACGGGGGAAGTGGACCATCCGCCGCCGCCGATGCCATGGACACGAGAGAGTCGAAGGGGTTGAAGCGTTGAGTTAAACGTGTCACATCTGGGTGTTTTTCTTCGACCGAGTCAAATAGGTGGTGGTATGACCAAAAAAAAAAAAAAAAGGTGGTGGGACCCATCGTTGTAAAACAAGAAAAAAAAAGAGGGGGAAATAAGATAGGTTGAAAAGTCAAAAATATGAGGAAAAGAAGAGAAGTGGCCGCTCTCTTTTATGGGGCCCGAAGCAGTTCGGTAAAGAGAGAGAAAAGAAGGGAGAGGAGAAGAGAGAGGATTTCGCAGTAGTGCTCTGCGAGAGCCTCATCGAGCCTACTTGTCTATGTAACATAAGACTTGACGATCAGTGATTACTCGCATCCCTCGTTTGTCCAATCGAAGGAAGTATTTTTCGGGTTTGGGGATCAGATTCAGAATTTTGAAAAAATTGAGCAGTGAAGACAGATTTTTGAGTGGTGAAGCTTCGGGTTCTCATAGAAATAGGGATTTATGGTATTGTAGAATCGTGGGTTTTGACGGGAGTCGTTTTGGCGCAATAATTTTGTTGGAATGAGATTTTAAGGTTTTGCGGGTTAGTTTCACATTGACTTTAAGTTTGATTAATCGCTTCGGATGAGTGATTTGTTAGTGTATAGGAGTTGTTTTGTTAACATTAAGGTGGAGTTTAGTTATTTCTTAGTTGAGGTAGAGTTTTATCTAATTTTAACATTATTCTTCGATTATTTGATAGGGCCATGATTTGGACAATACGAATACCGTTTATTATTTGATCTTAGGCGACGAGGTAAGCATTGCTATCTCTTCATTGGTTTTGTGAAACCTATGTTTTGAAAATGATAGGACGATATATTTTATGTTGTGAAAAAGCATAATTGCTGTATAAATGTAGATTAGGCATTTACTTCCTTGTCGATCATTTGAATGGTAAAGTGTTTCTAAAAATAGTTATAAGTTGATTAGTGTGAAATGGATGGAGGAAATTCTTTATGAAAAGAATTCTTTTATTATATGTTATAAGTTTTGGTTTGCAAGGAATTGAAAAAGGCATTACTTGTAATAACTTGAAATGATTATTTGTAAACGCTTTGATCAAGTGCTTTGTGAAGGAATTGTCAAAGTATTGGGTATGGATTTGTGAAATTCTTTATGAAACGCATTCTATTTGATAAATTGAGTTGCGAAAATTGATTCGACTCAGTTGTGAAATCGGTTTATGAGATGATTTATGTGTTAGTTATATACCATAAAGCAACCATGTAATAGTTACATGTCAGGGATTATTTAATGACAAAGAAATTTTCATTTATCATCCTTTCTATATGAATGAGTCCATAAAATTAGTTACGATTAGACTTATTCTTAAGATATCAAGAATATGTGTGATAGGTATACAATTATGTTGAATCTTTAAATAGTTTCTGATCGATGGATCATTGAGATGATATTGATAATCCCGTTGATACGATATGTTCTCAAGTTTTACCATTGAGTATTAGATATCTCGGGGGATAATAAGTCACAAGTCATTAGGAATTGTGATACTCGAACTAGAACACAGGTGCTTGTCTCAGACAAGTTCACAAAATGTGATATGTATAGATCAATTGGCAACATGGAAGTTTTTAGCAGGTTCAATGACTAATCATTCATGCTTTGGTTTGGTGTAAGATACTTAGACTTAAGGCACGATACTGACTTGTATGTTGGATAGCTATAGTTCACAATGTTAGAGAAGATGTGTGAGAGAATCTGCACTTGCCAATGGTGCCCCTAGTCACTGACGGAGAGCCTCTAGGAAGGCTATGGTGGCTTGTGCAGAACTTGCTTGAAGCGTGGCTGAAGAGTTGGGCACGATTGGACTGCAGCATGACAGGGCTCGCTAGACTAGAAGATCGTCGAAATTGCTGTGGGGTCTCGCTCGGAGGCTGCGAGGTCATCGAAGGCTCATGTGTCGTTGCAGCGGAGACGAATAAAACTGCAGGACAATATTATTGTTGCAACTCGCCCAGAAACCGGCAAGATAAAACAAACACGAGCTTCTCTGGATCGATCTTTGGTCATGCAGAGGTTGCTGGTGTAGGTGGTGGCAGCCACTTCGTCGTTGGTTGGCGGGACACATCGGCTGGAGACAGTAGCTTCACGTCATCAGAGAAGGAGTGGTGGCGGTCGACCAACAGGGAGAGGCGCTGACCAGAGGTCATGTTTTTCTGTTGTGTGTTCTAACCTTCTCTCCTTTTTTCTATATTTTTGCGGTCGTCCCCATTTGTGTGGCCCTCCATAGCTTTTCAGGCGAGAGGACTAGTATCGTCGTAGGCTTTATTTTCCTTTTATTGCATGAATATCCTCTTGAAATCTTGCATATAATGTTCACTTGCCTGAGCTTGCCTTGCTGACCACCTTCATCTCCTACCAATTATGATTTCTTTCTGCACATTGACGATTTAATATATATTGCCCATCAAATACATGCCGCAGGTTGACCGATTACGCCTTAACGCGCTTTCCTTTTATTTTTTATACCTTAGTTTCCATATACGAAAAATTCATTGCCATATCATCAAATATTGAAAGAATAATATCAGTCTTCCAACTCATCATTCTTTGCAATGATTCTTAGCCATCGAATTAAAGCTCATCTACCATTGGTCCAATGCAAATGTAATAAAAAATATCTATAAACTGAGTAATAAATGCTCTTAAAACTATATGTTATACAACTTAATTCTAATATTTTTGTTTAGGGGTTAAGGATTAATCCCTAATTTCCTATGCAATAAAGGAATGATTGGGTTGCCAAAATTTAGGTGTCAATAGCTAACAAAGCAAATAATTGTAGCTTAATTATTGTAAATGTAGTTTATTTTTGCTTGAAGCACCGGGCAATTACTAGTGTTCATGACACACATAGGAACGAAAATATATTCTTTAAAAAAAAAGCCCTCACTAAAAGGCAAATAATCTTCAAAATCCAAGTAAGAACACATGAACCTGGCTAAGACGAAAAGTTCCTTGCATAATCCAGAAACACGAATCATAACTTGAAGATGATCACGGTTTTTCAAAAAGAAGTCTATGATGAAGAAATAATGGTAATATGTTTTATAAATTTCAATGTGACACATACCCTTTGTATTTGTTATTGATGGAAAACGATACATGTACCTATGGTGGTGGTTGTTATTGTCCCTTTACATGTCTGTTGGATTTTGAGATGGTATCTATAGTAATTTTATAGTAGAAAGAACCATCTATAGTACACTAGAAGTGTCATAACTTTCATATAGCGCTCACTTTGGTGCTAAAGCTTTTTTTTTCTCACTTAAGTGCCAAATCAGAGTGAAATTGTTCACTTGAGTGCCACTTCGCCGGAAAAGCTGACGTGGCGTCAGAAAAGCTGATGTGCCACATGAAAACAATATTTTAATATTTTCATTAATTTTTTTATTTTTGATTTTGATTTTGATTTAAGTTTTTAGAGCCGGCGAGGGCCATCGTTGACCCTTCGCCGTTGGCCATGAAGGCCCTAGGGGAGGCCGGCGAGGCCGTTGAAGGCCCTAGGTGAGGCCGGCGAGGCTATCGACGGCCTCCCCCGCAGCGGCGACAGCGAAGGCCAAGCAGCCCTTGCCTAGATCTAGCCTTGGGCAAGGCCGCAATGGCCCTCGGCAACCGCGGGGAGGTCGCAACGGCCTCACCCAAGGCCTTCACGGCCGACGGCAAGGGTTCCGCGTCCGGTGAGGGTCAACAGTGGCCCTCACCAGCCCTAAAAAAAAAAAAGCAAAAAAAAATCAAAATAATAAAAAAAATCAAAAAAATCAAAATTAAAATATTAATTAAAATATTAAAATATTATTTTCCGGCAGCTACATCAGCATTTCGGCTGCCACGTCAGCTTTTCCGGCGGAGTGGCACTCAAGTGAACGTTTTTTAAAACTTGTGGCACTTAAGTGAGCGAAAAAAAAAAGTTTTGGCACCAAAGTGAGTATTGGCATTCCTATTGTCTTAACCCCGAAAAACTATGTAAATTGTGAAAATTTTCTTTTCGGCCTCAAACTCGAGACATATATGAGCGGCGAATAAGCCGGGAGTTTTTCCACGAAAGAAGCGCTGAAGATGCTTTCAAGGTGATTCAAGTCGAACTTAACTTCATTTACGATGTCCTCTACACGAAGGTGTTGGTGGTACATTCTATGTTGGGCTATTTCTTCCGCTTCTTAGCCTCGGCTTCTGTCGTAGTAGCTCTTGTTCTGTTCACCCGCTTGAAGAAGGGTGATTTCCACAGATTCGATGTTTGGGTGACCTATGGTTTGCTGTATGGAGCCGTTGCCCTCGATGCAATGGCTCTGGTCATGCTTGTATTCTCTGATTGGAGCGTCGCTAGTATAAAAAACTCCGACTGCCTTAATAGGCTCTTTGGTAAGAAATACATCTCCTTCATCACTTGCATGAACAAACCAAGTACCCGTGAGACAGAGTCCAAGGACAAATTTGAGGTGTGGGATACACCTAGATTTTCTCGTCGGTGGTCTGAAACCATCTACTCTTACAACCTCATATCTGTTTGTCTTGAAGTTTGTCCGAGAAAAATCCAGAAGCCAAAGAGTTGCTGGGGCGCTACTTCTGGGAAATTCTTTGGCTTTTTGTCAGATTTTTTTGAGCGAAAAGTATTGCGTAGGCGCCTCGTTGCCTTAGCTGCAGAACGTGTTGGTCTTGGTCTTGAAGATGCCCTCGATTCGCTGATAAATGTGTCGAGGAACCCCTTTCCTACGAAGTTGTGGGAGTTCATATTTGATGAGCTCCAAGTTAAATCGCTATTCGCAGAAGACATGGAAGAGGCGAGGAAGATCTACGAGGCTAGAGGCAACTGGGTTCTCCAGGATAGCGAGTGGGAAAGCGATTGTAAGGCGATAATGAAATATGTCGACGGTTTTGAGTACGATCGGAGCCTTCTATTATGGCACATTGCCACCGAACTCTTCTGCAACACAGACGACAACACAGACGAGAATCAGAGCAGCCCGAACAACCAGAACAACCAGAACAGCCCGAACAGCCCGAACAACCAGAACAGCCCGAACAACCAGAGCAATCCCAATTTTTACAGGGAGTTTAGCAAGATGCTGTCGGATTACATGTTGTATCTTCTAATCAAGCAACCTACGATGATGTCCAATGTGGCCGGCATCGGCGAGATAAGATTCCAGGACACGTGCCGAGGCAAAGAAGTTCTTCGACAGGAAGGGAACGGAGGAAGAAAATAAACTGTACGACGCCTGCTGGAAAATCATGAAGGTGGAGACGAGTGCTGAGCCGATCGACGTGAAGGGAGATCGGAGCAAATTGGTCTTGTTCGACGGATGCATCTTGGCCAAGAAGTTGACAGACCAAGGGCCCAGAAAGTGGACCCTCATGTGTAGAGTGTGGGTGGAGTTGTTGTGCTATGCAGCAAGCCATTGCAGAGCAGAGACGCATGCCCGAGTGCTCAGTAAAGGCGGGGAGCTCGTGACTTTCGTTTGGCTCTTGATGGCACACTTAGGCATTGGAAAGCAGTTCCAAATCAATGAAGGCCATGCTCGAGCAAAGCTCAGGGTGGAGAGCAGTTCCAAATCAACGAAAGGTCAGGGTGGCCAGAATAGATAGTAGCAGCTTGTGAGGTTCATCCGTATCCTTGTTTCATCATAAAATCCCCAAAATCTGTGTGTTTTTTCCTTTCGCTTTGGAGGATTGCATCGTTCTTGTGGATGTGTTTGGTTACTCTGATCCGCAGATTTCTATTCTTGTTGTGGAAATTTAGGTCGAAAGTGGAGTTGGATTCAGAAATATTATGGTTCCAATGTGAATGCGTTACTTAAACTCCTAATCATCGAGCAAATATTTTTATCTTCGCCACTACTTTTCTTTGTTCAGTTAAACTCGAAAGCAAGACCGTGGACCAAACATTCTCTCCAAACAATCTCATTTAATATCGCAATTATCTACATATTTTCCGCTGGAGAAAAAAGGGAAGTAAAATCTTTTCACTCCTTGTAACTTTTTACTTGTTTCTTCTCTAACCTGGCTCTGTTTTGAGATTGAACAACAAAGCTTGGAGCCTTGGAAATGGACCACTTTCCTTTTATCAACTACAAGGATCAACGCTAGCGACGTCTGGGAACCAATTTATCCCCAATATCTCAATTTGTGCAAAATAAATGCATTTAATAATGTTGTGTAGTACATAATTACGCACCACATGGCTTTAGATTAATTGACTCCATTGAGCCATGTTAAACTTTTCATTGCTTAGATAATCAATCTTTAAAACTTATGATACTTAAATGATCTTCTAAAAATTTTGACTCTCACATCATAGTCCTGGTACCAATACCACCATTATCTCGTGTTTGGGCATACCACGAAGTCCATTAGTTTTCTAGTGCTCTAAATATATATAAGAAAGGTACCTCACACCTGCTACAACTCATAAGAAAGTCCATTAGCTTATAAATCATTTTTGAGATTGCACACAAAAAGTCAATGAATTTGATTACACTGTGATTGAATTCCAACCGAGTGAAAAACCAGGAACCAATTAGTTTGCCTTTTGCTTGCAGTATTACCACCTAGTGTAGTCCAACCTATCCTTGCATTTTACATTTTATGAGTAGAAATGACTCATATCTGATACAATTTAAAATCGAATTCAATTCAATTGAAAATGGATCCAACCCCTCATTTGTTGCCTTGACAAGTCATGTTCAACTCGCTAATAGAAGCCAAGATGTCTATTTACTGGCATCAATTGGGAGGTGTCAATTGCTTTTGTATAATCTTGACTGGAACTTAAAGTGAAAACAGTAGTGGCAAAAGCAAACGAACTGGTTGATTTCGATATGCACATGACAAAACCATTAAAAAAAAAAAAATACTTCTCTACATTCTGAATAAAATGACTTGTGGTCATGAGAAAGCCCCATTAGATACTAATGATGCTTCCATGTATTATCTGTACAATGCTCATTTATTCCTTATACCGAATCAAATATATATCATCCCCGCATTAGATTTCATTCCTTAATTACTCCATGCAGTTTTTGACTAAAAAAACTACTTTTTTTTGTGAGTACAGTCCATTGGAATTAAGTCCAATTTATTTATACATGCCTTCAGGCGACGTGAGGCACATAACGTCATCAAAACCTTCAAGAAAGGGGGCGCAATTTTTGGTGAAGAGGAAAAGAAAGCTACAACTGCCATGCCAACTCTAAGCTGTAGGACCAGCAAGTCAAATTAATTGTGTTTATTTTACAACCAAACTACGCATGCATTTTCTCGGAACGTTCCTAGAAAATATCAAGAGATTCAAAGAATCCCACGAGAAAAGAAATCACATGGGAATCTTATTCCCATGTTCCTATGACTTGGTGCGCATCATAAAGTGATGACATGACATTGTTTTTACTCCTGTCAAGTTATCAGAGATGTCATTCAATCAAGCTATTAAAGAAAATGGCCAGAACTTGTCGGAACCAGTAGACTTTTATCAGGATTCATGGAATTATGGCGAACCTAAAGACAGACCGCACCCAGCAATCAGTGAAGGACTCTGCTTTATGGAAATCACGTGGCCACCCCTTCAATAAAAGAGTCCGTCCACCCATTGAATTGTCAAAGTTGTTTGTTCAAGGCCACTGCTAATTGAACTGTTGCCTGCTTTACGTCCGTGTCTGTATTGACCATGGCTGTCTTTTTATATTAGTTTGGTCCACTGGAATTAAGTCTAATGCACTTGTACGTGACTTTTGATCACATCGGGCACATAATGTCATCAAAACCTTCAAGAAGGGAGCGCAATTTTTGGTGAATAGAAAAAGAAAGCTGCAACTATCATTAGGAGTGAGCACTTTTAAATTCTATATAGATTTCACTTAGAACATGAAATCTGTCTGTTGGAATACATTCATAATTTTTTAAAACCTAAAATCTATCTTATATATTTTGAAATTTGGAACTTATCCCATTATAGGTTCTAGGATTGGTTTTAGGATTTATTCAGATTCTATCTATACTATTAATTGAATAATTATAGTATATCATCACATTTAATAATCATCAGTTGTTGTTATAATTTATTAACCATAAGTTATATTTAAACATACAAAAAATATGAAACATTAACAAAATAAAAGTTTCAATCAAAAAATGAAAGTTTAGACTATTAGTTTTAATTTATATACTCATCATTGAACGACATGAAATATCACAAAATCAAGAGAAAATATATACTAAGAAAAATACAAAAATTTATTCTAAATTCTAGATTTTAAGTTCGACCTATATCAAATCTAAAACTTACTCGTCAAACAAGTTTTTCAATTTTTGAAATCCGAAACTTGGAACTGGATAGATTTTTATCAATCTGATTTTTCGGTTCCGGGTTATATCCTACCATGCAAGACTAGCAAGTCAAATTAATTGTATTTATTTTATGACCAAATACATGTAGTTTCACATGCTATTCCTAGAAAATATCGAGAGTTTCAAAGGACACTACATGAAAAGATATCACATTAGCCCCATCTTCTTATGACTCGGTGCTCATCACGAAATTCTGGCATGACATTATTGCCATGCCCGTCACGCTATCAGAGATGTCATTGGCCAGCCTCTTGAAGAAAATAGACACAAGTTGTCAGAACCAGTAAACTTTTCTTATGATTCATGGAATTATGCGAACCTGAAGAGACATGGCACCCAGCAATCAGTGAAGGAATCTTAGAAATCACGAGGCAGTGCATATTGAACTGTTGCCTGCCTTAACTCTGAGTCCGTATTGACGGTGGCTGTCTTTTCAGAGTCTGCACAATTAAAGCCTAGAAGCTTTTGCTTTTGTGAGGGAGTGCAGAATGGCGTAGGCAGGCCAGGAGGGAGTGGTTTGGTGGGGGTGAGGCAGAAAATTCAAAAGAATAATGGGACCTAGATGAATACTACAGAAAATAATTAAAAAATTCAAAAGAAAAATCTTCAACAGATGTTTAAGTGATCAATGACTATTTAAAGATGTCAGGGTAGATATCATCTAATTAACAAATAGTTATAGTGAATTAGTTTTGTTAATAAGCATTAAAATCATGTTATCTTTACATTTAAAAGTACAAAAAAAAAGTTTAAAATGTAAAACGTATGAGAAATAAATTTACTTGGTAAGCTTATGAGAGCACGTTGAAGTTGCCTATAAGACATTGAACTTTATGAGTAAAACGAATATTATTAAATCGAAGAAGTTTCATATGCTTTTATGAGACAATTACTTTGTAATTACAATAAAGAAAAAAAATTATAGATAAAATATATTTAGGAATCATCAATTAATCACTTATCTTTTATGTAACTAAAAAGACGAGACGCTTGTATAGAAAAGACATTTGGCATAGTACAAGCTCTTGAAGAAAATGGATAGAACTTGTTGGAACCAGTAGACTTTTCTCCGAATTCGTGGAATTATGGCGAACCTAAAGATACAGACCGCACCTAGCAATCAGTGAAGGAATCTGCTTTATGGAAGTCACGAGGCCACCCCTACAACAAAAGAGTCCATCCGACTATTGAATGGTCAAAGTTGTCTGTACGAGGCCACTGCTAATTGAACTGTTGCTTGCTTCACGTCCATGTCTGTATTGACTGTGGTAGTCTTTTTTCATTAGTCTGGTCCATTGGAATTAAGTCTAATGTATTTATACATGACTTTTGGTGACGTCAGGCATCAAAACCTTCAAGAAAGGGGGGTGAATAGAAAAAGAAAGCTACCGAGCACTTTCAAATTTCATGTAGATTTTATTTGGAACATAAAATCTATCCATTTGAATATATTTGTTATTTTTTGGAATCTAAAATCTATTTTACGTATCTTGAAACTTGAAACTTGTCCCGTCACAGGTTTTAAGCTTAATTTTAAGGTTTACTCAGGTTTTACCTATATTATTAATTAAATAATTACAGTAAATTTTCATATTTAATGATCATCAGTTATTATTACAATTTACTGACACAACTTTTATTTAGACACGCGAAGAATATAAAGTATTAACAAAATAAAAATTTCAATCAAAAAATATTTAGACTATTGAAATATCACAGGACCGTGAGAAAATATATACTAATAAAAACACAAAAATTTATTGTAAATTCTAAATTTCAGATTTCATCTATTTTAAATTTGAAATTTACTCATTAAAATAAGTTTTTTCATTTTTCGTTGATGGTAAGAGATGACATTACTCTCATCTTCTTGCGATCTAGTCGACATCACGAAAAGCTGGCATGACATCATTGCTATACCCGTCAACGCTATTAAAAATGTCATTGGTCCTCTTGAAGAAAATAGACAGAACTTGTCGGGACCAATAAACTTTTTCTTATGATTCATGGAATTATGGCGAACCTGAAGACAGGGCAACCAGCAATCAGCGAAGGAATCTTAGAAATCACGAGGTCACTCCTTCAATAAAGGAGTTTGTCCGACTATTGAACTGTTGCCCGCCTTAACTCCGAGTCCGTATTGACCGGGGCTGTCTTTTCAGAGTTTGCATAATTAAAGCCTTGAAGCTTTTGCTTTTGTGAGGGAGTGGGGAATGGGGAAGGCGGGCCAGGAGGGAGGAGTTCAGTGGGGTGAGGCAGAAAATTCAAAAGAATAATGGGGACCTAGATGAAAACTACAGAAAATAATAAAAAAATTCATAAGAAAAATCTTCAACAGATGTCTAAGTGACCAATGACTATTTAAAGACGTCAGGGTAGATATTATCAAATTAACAAATAGTTATAGTGAAACAGTTTCGTTAATAAGCATTAAAATCATGTTATCTTTACATTTAAAAGTACAAAAAAAAATTTAAAATGTAAAATATATGAGAAATATATTTACTTGATAAGCTTACGAGAGCACGTTGAAGTTGCCTATAAGACATTGAATTTATGAGTGAAATGAATATTATTAAATCGAAGAAGTTTCATATGCTTTTATGAGACAATTACTTTGTAATTACATTAAAGAAAAACAATTATAGATAAAACATATTTAGGAATCATCAATTAATCACTTATCTTTTATCAAACTAAAAAGACAATACGCTTGTATATAAAAGACATTTGGCATGGTACAAGAAATAATAAATTGGTTTAATTTTGAGTTTAGTAGAAGGGATTGTGATTGAAACCATAGATGGAATTTCAAATTAAAAAAAATATCTTTCAAAAAACACCGAATTTGTTTTTTGGGTTACAAAAATGATAAACAGTTATAACTTAATGATTGTAAATGAATTGTCTCTTTGCTTAAAGCAGGGGGAAATTTGTAGTGTTCATGACAAAAACTGGAAACAAAAACGTGTTCTTTAATTGATAAAGAATAAGCCCAAAATATGTCAATATCCTTTTATGAGATGTATTATGATCCTACAGACTATAGCATAAGAAAATGGAATAAAATTGCAATTTTGTCAATTAAAATAACATTACCTGATATAATAAATTTACGACTATATAAAATATTTTCCGGACCAATTCATATCTTTAGATTTTTTTCTCTCCACACACATTTAAGACCTTTTTATTACACGCCTATGATTACTGTCTTATATATCTCTCTATATGATTTTATGGGACCAAAAAAATAGTTTCAATAGACTTCTTTCAAGATTTATGGGATCACAACAAAACTAGTCCTGAAGACACCGGCAGCCAGGGCTCCATTTTGACGAAGACCTAGACCATGGAGCACCTCATAATGAGTGAAGGAATCTACTTTCGAAAATCACAAGGCTGAAGTTGCTTTTATAACTATTGAATAACTAAAGTTGCTTTAGTATTGAATTATTGAAGTGGTCGGTCCAAGGACGATACAAATCAATTCCCTATCTGCTTTAAGCCCAAGTTTGTGAACCTTTGCTTATGTCCATGTCTATGTCTTTCAAAGAGTGCTAAAAAGCCAGCAGGTGCATAATGTATTTTTCATGCCAACATCGTAAGCAACTCATCCATTCTAAGTCTAGGTCAAGGCATAAAGTAATTCCAAAAAGCAGGTGCATGTGCTATTTCTGTCATGTCACTTCATGCTGGTACTAAGCCCTGGGAATCTATTAGCTTGAACACAAAATGGCATGAAGCCCACCAGTGATCGGGCCTGTATTTTCTTTTCCTCTTCAAATGGCGACGTGGTCAGGCCCCCCAAGTTGATCAACTACTGGCATTTTGTTTTGCATGGTCCAACGCCAAATCGCGTGCTTGATGAAGTGAGATTGCGCCGGTTGTGATTTTATTTTCGATTTGTTGACATATGCCTCGATTCAGGAAACTTCATATACGTTATAGAACGGAGATTCATTGAACTGAGCAACTGTGGCTGTATAGTTATCTCCCGAGAGAAAGCTTTAGAACCTAGATAACTTGTGTCTAAAGCACAAAATTAAATTGTATATCCTCAGAAAACGTTCCCCAAAGAGAACTCGTTTCTTACATTTCTTTGAGTCAGAAAATCTTCTTTATGGGCCGATTGAAAAAAGGTTCATTCGATTTTTTGGTCGCAAAGATAGGTTAATTCATTAATTAAAAAAGTCGATCATCACCCTCTAGACTTTAATCCATCAATTTTGAAATAGATATCGAAGAGGGGGACTTCTTTCCTGTCCGAGTAAGAACGATAGCTAAGGGCCCTGATATTATCACTTGAATCCGGAACCTTTGGGATTTCGGAACCTTTGGGATTCATGAATTTGAGAGACTCCTTCAGGTTCTGTAGCTATCGTTCCTGGACCGGTGCAATTAGGACATTCATTTTTCGTTAAACTATGTCAATCACTCTCCACGCATGGACGTGGTTCCTTCGTGATTGGATCACGTATATTTGCATGTGTTTTATTCGTTGTCTTCCCGTATCTTCAGGACTTAGCAACTAACCAAACAAATCGGTGATTTGACATTAGTTAGTCGGAACTTTAATAGAAATGGGTAACTTAGTCGCAGTTCATAATTGATCAAGTAAATGTTGAAAAGTGACTAAATTAAGGAGAAAAGTTAATAATAAGGAAAATGGCATTAGAAGTATTATAACTTTTATATGATGTTCACTTTAATACTAAAATTTTTGGAGCAATTACTTAAGGATTACTGTCATTAAAAGAACAACAACTTTAATGCCCTTGCCATTTTAGCCATCGAAAAACTCAACGTGGCAGTAGTTTAACGTTTTTACAACTCAACGTGGCAATAGTTTAACGTTTTTACAACCGGCCTGTCCCATACCAAGCCTCATGGTTTTAACCTCATCTGAGCACCTCAAAGTGCAAAACTTTCTTCAGCTTGTCAACCCATGAGTTCTTTTCCATGAGGTCACTTATTGATACTTGAAATCTGATTCACTTAATTTCCATAGAACCACTATCCGAATTCCACAAACCACTGACTTTTCTTTCAATATTCCTTTCATGTCCATTTAATAACCAAACCAAGAATTCGCCTCAACCACATGAAAATTAGTGCAAACCAAATGTCATTTATCACACAAAGGGCTTTTGAATACTTCTTCAAATCTTTTTTGATTGATCATCCGTTTGCGGATGGTACACCGTACTATACTGCAATTTCGTCTCCAAGGCCGACTGCAAACTTTTCCAGAAAGTTGCCACAAATTTAGGATCACGGTTAGATGTGATCGTCACTGGAATTCCATGTATGCACACAATCTGATGTACGTACAACTCTACATACCTATCCAACGTAAAATCTTTTCTTACCGCAACGAAGTAAGCTGACTTCGTCAATCTATCAACTACTACCCCAATCGAGTCATTGATTTGCTAACTCCTTGGCAGTTCTATCACAAATCTATGGTAATGTGTTCCCACTTCCACTCGGGAATCTCAAGAGGTTGCAACAATCCGTTAGGCTTATAATGTTGAGCCTTTACTTGTTGGCACGTCAAACACTTAGCCACGTGCTTTACAATGTCCAACTTCATACCGTTATACCAGAAGTGTTGCTTCCAATTTTGGTACATTTTCGTACTACCAGGGTGGATGCTATAGTTCCTACAATGAGCTTCCGACAAGATTGCTTCCTTAAGCTTTGCATTTTTCGGAACACACAATTGCCCTCTAAACCTCAACGTCCCATCCTCGGACACTTGAAAGCCTGCTTTCCTCTTTGTCCGACCCATCTGCAACATCTTAAGAATTTTAGGATCCGTCGCTTGGCACTCTTAATCCTACTTTGCATCTCGGGTTCCACCCTGAGAGTGGCCATTAGATTAGCAAGATGGCCAACCTCAATTTTAAAATCTGAGTCCCCGACTCCCTCCAAAAGAATCCATTCTCGTACCCTCATCTGTGCAATTGTCGACTTTCGACTGAGCGCCTCTGCCACTTTGTTCGCCTTCCCCGGATGATATAAAATCTCACAATCACAATCTTTAAGAAATTCCATCCATCATCGTTGAACATGAGGCAAAGATGATCACCGCTAATTCCAAATCATGCGTCAGATAGTTAAGCTCGTAAAGTCTTAACTGTCAGGATGCGTATGCAACCACCTTGCCATGTTGCATTAACACGCAGCCTAGTCTTTTATACGACGCGTCACTGTAAATTTCGTACCCACCAAGACCAGACGGTATTGTCAAGATGGGTGCGGTAGTTAGTTTACTCTTGAGCTCTTGGAAACTACGCTCGCACTTGTCCGTCCAATCAAGCCTCTCCTCTTTCTTTAACAACCTCATTGATGGCATGGCTATCGCAAAGAAACTTCTCCATGAAACATCCGTAATATCCTGCCAATGCCAAGAAACTTCAAATATCAGTTACCATCATAGGTCCCGGCCAATTCATGACTGCCTCGATCTTAGTCAGGTCAACGACGATCCCTTCACCTGAAATTACATGCCCTAAAAATGCCATGTGTGATAGTCAAAACTCGCACTTGCTAACTTAGCATAAAGTTCATGCTTCCTCAAGGTCTGCAGTATTGATCTCAAGTGTCTCTCACGATTCTCTAGACTCCTCGAGTATACCAAGATATCGTCAATGAACACAATCATCAATCCTTGGCAACGGATACTTGTTCTTAATCGTCACTTGATTAAGCTGTCGGTAATTAATGCACAATCTCAACAAACAGTCCATTTTCCTTACAAATAGTACCGACACTCCCTAAGGCGATGCTCGTCCCAATGTGTCTGAACCTTCAGTTCTTTCAATTCTGACAAGGCCATCCTATAAGGTGCCCTGGAAATCAATTCAGTCCTAGGGGCCAACTCAATCACAAACTCAATTTCCTCTTCTAGGGCAATCCTGGCAATTTCTCGAGAAACACATCCATGCACTCTTGTACCACAACAATATCCTCTACCTTTGATCCTTTCACCATCGTGTCTGCCACCAATGCCAAATACCCTTGGCATCATACTCCAACAATCGAGTCACCTCGAGTGACGAAATCAGAGGAACGGAGGGTTCCCCTCGATTTCCTACAATTTCAAAACTACCACCCACTACTGGGTTAAACTGAATTATCTTTCCATGACAATCCACCATATGCAATGACTTCCTCACAACCTAGTTTTGGACGGTCGGCTTTCCCACGTAATTCTTTCTATCAGGTGGAATGAGATTCCTTCGCCTCATCATCGGTCCCTTCCCAAACCGACGATTGTCTCTATTAGGCATGAACCGCGAGCTAGATGCGGTTGCCCTCTCGATCATATTCTTCTCTATCATCCAGGCCCTTTCGTACATCTCATCAAAGCTCTTTAAGTTCAAGGGCACTAGCTGGGCTTTCAATTCTGGCTTCAAGCCATCTCTAAAACGTCTCGCCTTATCCACAGGGTTCTCTACCAACCTCGGCTATTACTTGGCCAACTCAGCAAACTTCGCCTCATAGTGATCCACTGACATCTGATTCTGACGAAACTGTAGGAACTCTGCCATCTTTGACTCTCTCGCACTGTCTAAGAAGCACTTCCCATTGAAAGCTTCACGGAAGGCACCCCAAGCTTGAGCCGTGCCTTCGGGGAACACTCTTTCTTGAGTGACTTCCCCCTCAATTAATGACATTACCTTGAAGCTGATAAGCTGCCAAAAGCACTTTGTCTGACTCTGAATACCCCAGCACTAAAACAGTCCTCTCACTATCCATTATCCAAAGGGTCACAGCTTCAAGGTCGCCTACGCCACTGACCTCGGTGGCTTCAATCTCAGGAACTTTTCTACCAGCCTAGGTATCGGTCTCTCACATACCTCTCCTCTCATTAGGGGAACTACAAGGACCACAACAGAAGCACTCAGCTTGCTGCCCTAATAAGGTCTCTAGCGCTAGCAGGATCCCGTCTAACTTAGGATCTGCCTGCGCGCTACCCTAGCACTGGTCTGACCAAACGCTGCCCTACGCCTGAGGGCTCTCTCTGCTCAGGATTGCTCATCACTCTGGACTATGAGTAACCTGCCACCACACAAAGCCACACAAGGCCACAAAAGCAATCACAGGCACATAATTAAAAGCCATCCTTATCTCACTATCCCAAAAATCCCATGCATCTTATCACTCCAAGTCTCGACCTCGCTCTGATACCAAAATCGACGGGGATGTCACGCCCCGAACCCCGAGCATGCGACAACCCCTTACCATGGTCAATTGAAAGCGACGTCCCAGGACTTGTCGACGACCATTCATTTTAATCTTTCGTTATGCGCAAGCGGAAGACGAACCATCCCCAATCCAACAAACAATCAATCAATCAATCATGGATAGAGGGATGAACAGCAAGGATAACCATCACTACTCATTTACACAATTTACTAGATTAACCAACGGAGGATTGTTTCTCAATACACGCCCGACAAAAAGGGCCGATCCATCCTCTAAGCCAAATCAAAAAGGAACTAGGCTAGGCTAATCTAGCTGTACACAATGAACTCTCGGGTTCAGCACCACGGTCACTCGGACCCATCGAACTCGACTCCGTCAAGTCGATCACTGGTCGATCGGGAGCAAGATTCTCCACTATGGGTGCGCCATTCTAGGGCCTGAAAATGGTTAACCACGATGGGTTGAGATAAAATCTCAGCGAGTTCTTCCCTTAAGCCCCAGTTAGTACACCAACTCAACCTAGGGTATCTCTCCAGAACCACCCCTCACTCAACCCAACAACAAACAACCAGCAATCAACAATCAAACAGTAGACAGGGTCAACCAACGATCAAAAGTCGGTTCGCATGCAACCTTACCTGATATGCCATACCCTGCACATAAAACCTCATACAATACAAGCAATGTAACCAACAATCATATAGTCGGTTCGCATGTAACCTTACCCGGTATGCCATACCCTACACGTTATAAGTTAGCACAATACACGCAATGCACATGGCCGTTAGATGATGCAGTTCATCAATCACATGCGAGTCGCACCACAAGCGATCTTACCTGGCCATTGCCATACCCTGCACGTTATCAATTCATGCGTGTGTGCTATAAATGTATGATCATCTCATGCATAATTGGAACCAATGATGCCATGTTCTCTCATGCACTCTTGCATCCACACGTATTCCGATTATTACTACCCCACAGGGCCACAACAAGGCACAACGGCGCCCTTCCTCCGCAGAGGCACAACCGTGCCCTTCTGTGCCCAAAAGACGTCAAAGGATACTCTCCCGAGACCGCATGCCCAACGAACGTCAAGGGATACTCTCCCGAGACCGCATGCCCACATAACGTCAAGGGATACTCTCCCAAGACGGCATGCCCACAGAACGTTAAGGGATACTCTCCCGAGACGACATGCCCACAAAACGTCAAGGGATACTCTCTCGAGACGACGGTTTCAACTTAGTGATCACGCAAGCATACAATCACAACCCACTTATTATCTTTGAGCATTAACCAATGCACACATGCTTGCATATGAAACCTCAAATCATTTCTCCCAAAGGCGGTCCATTTCCGATGTCCCTCAAACAAACCATTTTCCCCACCTTTCTCACAAAAGCGGTTCATTTCCAGTGTCCCTCGGACAAATCACTTTCTTTCTCATAAAGGCGATCCATTTTCGATGTCCTTCGGACAAACAATTTTCTTTCTTTTCTGAAAATCACACCAATTCAAGCGGATGTTTATGCGATGCCACATTCAATTCACTTCATATGATTAAGGCACATGAAATTATGCACAATTTCATTTCCGGATGAACAGTGCCGTGAACAGTGCATGTGAACAGTGCACATGAACAGTGAAATTTCCGAATTTAATAATTAAATCATTTAATTTAGAAGTCACATAATTTAATCAATAAATGCAGAAATTAAATAAATCAATTAATTAAAACAATTAATCAATTTAATCAAGCAAAGCATGCTTAATTAGCACATAACACACAATTAAGCATAATTAAATAAGATTAAGCTAATCTAATCTTAACCCTTAATCTAAACACCTATCTTAGAGCTAATGCACTTAATTAAACATCTTAATCAGCCCTTAGCACAAATTAACCCAACCCTAAGCAAGTTTAGGCACTAAATAGGGTTTAGAAGCTAAACTCACCCGTTAAGTGGGCCGGTGACACAAACGCGGCGACGGCGACGAACCCGACACCCGGGCACCTCTCCCACGACGATCCAAGGCGGTCCTGAGCTCAACACAGCAGCAACAACTTCGGATGTCCCACTGAACTTCACAAAACAGCACTGCAGGAGGAGGAGGTTGCTGGTCGGAGCAAAAACAAGCTAGCCGGAGCTCCGGCGAGCTGGTGGCCGGTAACCGGAGGCTCCAGGGGGTCGAGGGGGAGTTGTGGGTGGCTGGTGTGGGCGGTGGTTAGGTCGAAAATGGAGGAAAACAGGTCAAAAGGCAGAACACAGCAGAACTGGTCGCTACAGTGACGGTTTGGCGAGCAGCCAACTTCCGACGGCCATACGGATCGAACGGAGGCTTCGTTCGACAAACGGCCAATGCCATCCGTACGGATTATCTCTGCCGAGCGCAACGGTGGGTGGCACGGCCCGAGATTCCACCGGGAAGGCAATGAACAACTTAAAATTCGGTGAGAGGTCAGAAGTTGAAATTTGCAGGAAGAAGGGAAACAAGGGGAGAGAGGAGCTGCGATTTTGTTGCTAAAGGAAGAGGAGAGACAGTGCATTGAGGGCTGCTTCCAGGCCTCATCAAGCCCATTAAATTCCTTCTCCAATTCCCCAAGCAAGTGACATCATCTTCTCTCTCTTCCTTTGACTTTTCTTCAAAATATCCAAGGGCATTTTGGTCATTTCCACCTTGCACATTTCCCAATCTGCCCTTGGGCTGAAAATGAAAGGCGGGCCTAGGAAATGGGCCGGAAAATGAATAGGAACGGGCTTGAGAATTTGTTGGGCTCGAATTGGTTCACGTTTAGACAACGGGCTCGGGAGGGTTAATGATCAGTTTGGCCCAACGGGCTCACTTGCTTGTCTCGGTCTTCCACAATGGTTGTCCCACCTTGGGCGTGAGGCCCACAATGATTTTTCCCGGCCCACGTCCTCGTAGGTTCGATTCCTTGGTCCGTAAACCCCTTTCCCAAAAACTCGGCTCAACTGACATTGTCGACTATCGAGGAAGCATCATCCAAAAGTCCGTCCCGGACGATCCCGAAAATTCGAAGTCCAATCTTGGATTCTCATGCCATGTTAATTTCGCTCGAATGCCATTTTAGTATTACTCAAACTGACAGGTGGCTTCGAGAATTCACGCGTAACTGACTCGTGCCAATTCACGTTCAAGACTTCTTGACACATGGATGTCCTTGACTACATGAAATTGTGAAGGATCAATTCTTATTTCAAAGCACACGATTATCATGGATCGACATAGGGCCATTCGCGGGTTCGATAACAGTAGACGGAATCACTCGTCGTCCCATTATTTCTATCCGTGAATCGACCTTTAGTCGTCCCTGAAATCGGCCTGCATGACTACAGGATCGTCCTTACGCAAGTCTCACGGTCGAGTCGTTTTCCCAGGTCAAGTTCTTTAGTCGCACGAGTTCTGTCCTCATTAGCCTTTTCCCCTCAAGGTCAGTATCTCAGGAGTGATCAGTTCCGAGTGAGATCAACCAACAATGCATTGGTGAAATTAACGTTCATTTCTCCCTCAAAGGGCTCGAATTTCAGGACGTCACAGAAAGGAAAGGGTTTTCATGGATGTATGTCATAGGAACCTCGCCAAGCTGATTTGACTTCATATTGCAACGCCTTGTAAGTACTTACGCTTTTCGTTCATCCAATTGGAGTAGTTTTTAGGATTAGGTCGCATATTCAAATTTTTAGAAAAATCAAACCGCAAAGTCCGATTTTTGAGTTGTGGAGTTTCGCGATTTCAATGAAATGGGGGTTTATGGCATTGTAAAGTCATTAGTTTTGATAGGTGTCGTTTTGGAGTAATGGTTTTGTCAGAGCAAAATTTTAGGATTTTGTAGGCAAGTTTTGCGTTAAGTTTAGGTTTGAGTAGCCATTTTGGATGAGCAATTTGTGAATGCATATAAGTCATTTTGTTGACGTTCAGGTGTAGTTTAGTTGTTTCGTAGTTGAGGTAGAGTTTTTATTTTAACGTTATTCCTCGATTATTTTTGATAAGGTCCCAACTTTAACGATACAAGTACTGTTTATTGTTTGGTCATAAGCGATAAGGTGAGTGGTACTATATCTTTTTTGAATTTGTAAACAAATGTTCATAGTAGGGATTACAAAATGACATTCTTATTGCACAAAAGCTAAATCAAACATTTACTACTTTTTGGTTGTTTACAAATGTTTAGAAAGCGTGCTATATATATATATATATATATTTATGTAATTGCTTTGTAACTAGTTTATGGAAAGGTATATGAATGATTTGAGAAATGAATAAGAAATATTGAATGCTTATGGGGCAAAAATTTATTTGCTTAGTTTATGAGATTGATTCCTGAATTGGATTTATGAAATTGGAGGGTGGTTGTTTATGCTCATTATTATTGTAAGCCCAATAAAGAGCATGTGTGTATTCATATCGAGTTTAGGATATCTTTGTAGGCCAAGCCATCGGCTTTGTAGGTAGAGACCTTGCCAAGGGGGAATCTTAGTCCCTTTGTCATTTAGGCATTAGAATATTGAGCAATATATTTGTCACACCCCAAAACCAACACAATGAGGAATGACATGGCCGTTCATCATAAAATCCTCAAAAATCTGTTTGTTTTTTCCTTTCGTTTTGGAGGATTACATCGATCTTGTGGATGTGCTTGATTACTCTGATCCATGGATTTCTATTCTTGTTCTGGAAATTTAGATCGAAAGTGGAGTTGGATTCAGAAATATTATAGTTCCAATGTTGAATGCGCTACTTAAGCTCCTAATCATCGAGCAAATATTTTTATCTTCGCCACTATTTTTCTTTGTTCGGTTAGACTTGAAAGCAAAATCATGGAGCAAATATTCTGTCCAAACAATCTCATTTAATATCGCAATTATTTATTTATTTTCCGTCGGAGAAAAAATGGAAGTAAAATCTTTTCACCTCTCGTAACTTCTTATTTGTTTCTTCTCTAACCTCGCTCTGTTTTAAGATTGAACAACAAAGCTTGGAGCCCTGTGGAAATGGACTACTTCTCTTTTGTCAATTGCAAGGATCAAGGCCAGCGAACATGTGGGAAATAATTTAACCCCAATATCTCAATTATCGGAAAATGAATGCATTTAATAATGTCGTGAAGTACATAATTACGCACCACATGACTTAAAATTAATTGACTTCAGTGAGCCACGTTAGATTTTTTAGAGTCATTTAGGTGATTGATCTTTAAAAAATTATGGTACTTAAATGATCTTTTAAAAGTTTTGACTATCGTGTCATAATCATGGCACTAATATCATAAGTATCTCGTGTTTCGGCATACCACTAAGTCCCTTAGTTTTCTGGTGCTAATATATATAAGAAAGGTTCCTTGCACCTGCTAGAACTTATGGGAAAGTCCATTAGCGTTTCAATCACATTTGCGATTGCACAACCTACTTTTCTCTCGAAAATCGATGAATTGATTATATTGTGGTCAAGTTCCCCCCGAGGAGTGAAAACCAGGATCCAATCAGATTGCCGTTTGATTGCGGTATTACCACCCACTGTAGTCCAACCTCTCCCCGCATCTAACATTTTATGGGCCATAATGATTCAAACTTGATATAATCTAAAATCGAATCCGATTCAATCAAAAATGGATCCAATCCCTCATTTGTTGCCTAGACTAGTCATGTTCGACTTGCCGATAAAAGCCAAGATGTCTGTTTACTGACATCAAATAGGCGGTGTCTTTTGCTTTTGTATAATCTCGACTCAAAGTAAAAACAGTAGTAGCAAAAGCAAACAAACTTGTTGATTCTAATATGCACATGACAAAATCATTAAAAGAATAACTTTCTACATCCCGAATAAAATGACTTGTGGGCGTGAGAAAGCCCCATTAGATACTAATGATGCTTCCGAGTATTATTTGTTCAATGTTCATTTATAACTACGACCGAATCAAATATATATCATCCACACATTAGATTTCACTCCTTAGTTACTCCATGCAATTTTCGACTAAATTTTTTTTTTTTTTTTTATGAGCATGGTCATTGGAATTAAGTCCAATGTATTTATACATGACTTTTGGTGATGTGAGGCACATAACGTAAACCTTCAAGAAAGAGCGCAAAATTTTTGGTGAACAGGAAAAGAAAGCCACAACTACCATGCTAACTCTAATATTTGTTAATTAGCTCGGCACCAATTGATTTTATTTTGTTGTTCTTGGAAAATAGATTTGGAATGGAAATTTATTTTGTAAATTTTTTATTCTCGGGAACAAATTTGTTCATGATAGTAGATTTGAAATAGAATCAAGAATAAAAAAACGTTATTTCTTGTTCCCAAGAACAATTTTAAGAATCAATTCCCATTTTTCCTTCATTTCCCTTTTCTTCTTCTTATTCTTCTTTCTTTCCCTTTTCTTATTCTTCTTCAATGTTCAGGCAATTGCCAGAGGGTCACTAGCCCCTGGTGAGGCCAAGCCTCCTCGGCCAAGCCTTGCTAGCGGCTGGGTGAGCAAGGCTTGGCTAAGGCTCAGCGTCACCCAATTTTGGTGAGGCTGAGTTCGCCTGGCTGCCAACGAGGCTCGACCTCGTCGGGTCATCGCGAGATTGGCCAGGCGAAGCCAACCTTGCAGTGGCCTGATGAGGTCGAGCCTCACTAGCGGCTGGGCAAGCTTGGCCTTGCCAGATTTGGGTGAGCTCGAGCTCACCCAGTGACACCCAGCCAAGGCAAGGCCTATCTCATAGTGGCCCGGTGAGCTTGAGCTTGCCTAACCAAGGCGAGGCTGAGCCTCGCCCAATCGTTGATAAGGCTCGGTCTCGCGGGGGGTTGGCGACCCTCCTGCGAGGTCGTTGGTTTTGGTCTGGCTAGGTGGCAGGCAATTGGCTAAAGCTTGAAAGAGGAAATGAAAAAAGGAAATAAGAAAATAACAGAAAAATATAATAAAAGTATTAAAAAATTAAAAAATTAAAAAGATACAAAAGAATCTAAAATTCCCACTAAATGCATTTCTATTTTGGGAATAGAAATTTTGGATAGTTACTAAAAGTTTTCAAATGCTGAAAAATTGTTTATGGGAACAAAATAAAAAAGAATCATTTTTCAAAAAAAATATTTCCGGTAACATAATTGTTATTATTCGCACCCTAAACTGTGGGATCAGCAAGTCAAATTAATTGTAATTATTTTACAACCAGACTACAAATGCATTTTTACGGAAAGTTCCTAAAAAGTATCAAGAGATTTAAGGAATCCTACATCAAAAGAAATCACATGGGAATAATGATCCCCATGTTCTTATGACTTAGTGCTCATCATTAGGATGGCATGACATTATTTCTATGCCAGTCACGCTATAAGAGATGTCATTCGTCAAGCTCTTGAAGAAAACGGATAGAACTTGTTGGAACCAGTAGACTTTTCTCCGAATTCGTGGAATTATGGCAAACCTAAAGACACAGACCGCACCTAGCAATCAGTGAAGGAATCTGCTTTATGGAAGTCACGAGGCCACCCCTTCAATAAAAGAGTCCGTCCGACTATTGAATGGTCAAAGTTGTCTGTACAAGGTCACTGCAAATTGAACTGTTGCCTGCTTCACGTCCATGTCTGTATTGACTGTGGCAGTCTTTTTTCATTAGTCTGGTCCATTGGAATTAAGTCTAATGTATTTATACATGACTTTTGGTGACATCAAGCATCAAAACCTTCAAGAAAAGGGGGTGAATAGAAAAAGAAAGCTACCGAGCACTTTCAAATTTCATGTAGATTTTATTTGGAACATAAAATCCATCCGTTGGAATATATTTGTTAATTTTTGGAACCTAAAATCTACTATACATATCTTGAAACTTGAAACTTGTCCCGTCACAGGTTCTAGGCTTAATTTTAAGGTTTACTCAGATTTTACCTATATTATTAATCAAATAATTATAGTAAATTATCATATTTAATGACCATTAGTTATTATTACAATTTACTGACACAACTTTTATTTAGACACGCGAAGAATATGATGTATTAACAAAATAAAAATTTCAATCAAAAAATGCTTAGACTATTGAAATATCATAGGATCGTGAGAAAATATATATTAATAAAAACACAAAAAATTATTGTAAATTCTAAATTTCAGATTTCATCTATTTTAAATTTGAAATTTACTCGTCAAAATAAGTTTTTTTATTTTTTGTTTATGGAAAGAGATCACATTACTCTCATCTTCTTGCGATCTGGTCAACATCACGAAAAGCTAGCATGACATTATTGCTGTGCCCGTCACACTATCAGAGATGTCATTGGTCCTCTTGAAGAAAATAGACAGAACTTGTTGAGACCAGTAAAATTTTTCTTATGATTCATGGAATTATGGCGAACCTGAAAACACGGCAACCAGCAATCAGCGAAGGAATCTTAGAAATCACGAGGTCACTCCTTCGATAAAGGAGCTTGTCCGACTATTAAAGGAGTTTGTCCGACTATTGAACTGTCGCCTGCCTTAACTCCGAGTCCGTATTGACCGGGGCTGTCTTTTCAGAGTCTGCATAATTAAAGCCTTCAAGCTTTTGCTTTTGTGAGGGAGTGGGGAATGCGGAAGGCGGGCCAGGAGGGAGGAGTTCAGTGGGCTGAGGCAGAAAATTCAAAAGAATAATGGGGACCTAGATGAAAACTATAGAAAATAATAAAAAAATTCATAAGAAAAATCTTCAACAGATGTCTAAGTGACCAATGACTATTTAAAGATGTCAGGGTAGATATTATCTAATTAACAAATAGTTATAGTGAAACAGTTTTGTTAATAAGCATTAAAATCATGTTATCTTTACATTTAAAAGTACAAAAAAAAATTTAAAATGTAAAATATATGAGAAATATATTTACTTGATAAGCTTATGAGAGCACATTGAAGTTGCCTATAAGACATTGAATTTATGAGTGAAATGAACATTATTAAATCGAAGAAGTTTCATATGCTTTTATGAGACAATTACTTTGTAATTACATTAAAGAAAAAAAATTATAGATAAAACATATTTAGGAATCATCAATTAATCACTTATCTTTTATCAAACTAAGGCTCCGTTCGTTTCACGGAAAATGTTACTTTTCTGGAAAATATTTTTCAGGAAGTTATTTTCTAGGAAAACATAATTATTTTCCGATATTCCGGTAAAACTTGATTTTGAAGTGGAAAATATTTTCCGTTGTTCGCTTGGGAAAATATTTTCCTTTATAAACTCTTTTTCAATAATTTTATTTTATTTTATTTTTTAAAATCATTATTTATTATTTTTTAAAATAGATTATTAAATTATTATTTTTCTTTATTTTGTGTTCTCTCCTTCCTTGGCCAGTCGCCGGCCATGCCTCAAGCTCGCCTACCTCTAGCGAGCTCGCATGATCAACTAACTGGCAAGGTGAGCTCAAAGCGATAAGGCTCAAGCCTCACAAATCGGCATCGCGAGTTATGCAGCTTCAATTCGGAAAGTAGTTGAACTACCAAGAGGAAGAAGAAGCACAACGCCATGCAAAAGCTAAGTGAGGGAGATCGACCAATTAGGGCAAGCGATTGACTTTGTTCTACTTTAAAAAAGAGGGATTCGATTGTTTGAAGGGAACAAAGAGAGGCAAGCACAAGGACGCTGGGTTCGTGAAGCGAGGGAAGAGAGGATTACAGTATTTTATTTTGAAAAGAGGTAAATTTGAAAATAAGTTTCCATCTTGTGATGCTCGGGTGTCGCCGATTTGGCGAGCTCGGCTTGCCTGTCGTCGGTCATCAGCCGTTACCGTGGCCGACGACCGACCGAAAAAGAAAAATAGCAAAAAGAAAGACAGAAAAATAAAGAAATAAAAAATCGATTTTATTAAAAAAAATAACAAAAAATCGATTTTATTAAAAAATAACAAAAAATTCGAATTTATGAAAAAAATAATAAAAAAATCTAAAAATAAAAGAAAGAAGTGAGGACTAATGGAGAGTGTAAGATAAGAGAGAGTGAATGTGGAAAATGTTTTCCACTTTTCAAAAGTGGAAAGCATTTTCCCTCACTTTAGAAGATTTTTTTCCTTCATGGAAAATGTTTTCCCTAATGAATTTATTTTCCGTGAAACGAACGTCGGAAAATCCGAAAAATATTTTCTTGGAAGTTATTTTCCGTGAAACGAACGGAGCCTAAAAAGACAATACGCTTGTATATAAAAGACATTAGGCATGGTACAAGGAAATAATAAATTGGTTTAATTTTGAGTTTAGTAGAAGGGATTGTGATTGAAACCATAGATGGAATTTCAAATTAAAAAAAAAAATCTTTCAAAAAACACCGAATTTGTTTTTTGGTTACAAAAATGATAAACAGTTATAACTTAATGATTGTAAATGAATTGTCTCTTTGCTTCAAGCAGGGGGAAATTTGAAGTGTTCATGACAAAAACTGGAAACGAAAACGTGTTCTTTAATTTATAAAGAATAAGCCCAAAATATGTCAATATCCTTTTATGAGATGTATTATGATCCTATAGACTATAGCATAAGAAAATGGAATAAAATTGCAATTTTGTCAATTAAGATAACGTTACCTGATATAATAAATTTACGACTATATAAAATATTTTCCGAACCAATTCATATCTTTAGATTTTTTTCGCTCCACACACATTTAAGACCTTTTTATTACACGCCTATGATTATTGTCTTATATATCTCTCTATATGATTATACGGGACCAAAAAAAAAAGTTTCAATAGACTTCTTTCAAGATTTATGGGATCACAACAAAACTAGTGCTGAAGACACCGGCAGCCAGGGCTCCATTTTGACGAAGACCTAGACCATGGAGCACCTCGTAATGAGTGAAGGAATCTACTTTCGAAAATCACAAGGCTGAAGTTGCTTTTACAACTATTGAATAACTAAAGTTGCTTTAGTATTGAATTATTGAAGTGGTCGGTCCAAGGACGATACTAATCAATTCCCTATCTGCTTTAAGCCCGAGTCTGTGAACCTTTGCTTATGTCCGTGTCTTTCAAAGAGTGCTAAAAAGCCAGCAGGTGCATAATGTATTTTTCATGTCAACATCGTAAGCAACTCATCCATTCTAAGTCTAGGTCAAGGCATAAAGAAATTCCAAAAAGCAGGTGCATGTGCTATTTCTGTCATGTCACTTCATGCTGGTACTAAGCCCTGGGAATCTATTAGCTTGAACACAAAATGGCATGAAGCCCACCAGTGATCGGGCCTGTATTTTCTTTTCCTCTTCGCATGGCGACGGGGTCAGGCCCCCCAAGTTGATCAACTACTGGCATTTTGTTTTGCATGGTCCAACGCCAAATTGCGTGCTTGATGAAGTGAGATTGCGCCGGTTGTGATTTTATTTTCGATTTGTTGACATATGCCTCGATTCAGGAAACTTCATATACGTTATAGAACGGAGATTCATTGAACTGAGCAACTGGGGCTGTATAGTTATCCCCAGAGAGAAAACTTTAGAACCTAGAGAACTTGTGTCTAAAGCACAAAATTAAATTGTATATCCTCAGAAAACGTTCCCCAAAGAGAACTCGTTTCTTACAATTCTCTGAGTCAGAAAATCTTCTTTATGGGCCGATTGAAAAAAGGTTCATTCAATTTTTTGGTCGCAAAGATAGGTTAATTCATTAATTAAAAAAGGCGATCATCACCCTCTAGACTTTAATCCATCAATTTTGAAATAGATATCGAAGAGGGGGACTTCTCTCATGTCCGAGTAAGAACGATAGCTAAGGGCCCTGATATTATCACTTGAATCCAGAACCTTTGGGATTCCAGAACACTTTTATGTGCGTGAATTTGAGAGACTTTTTCAAGTCCTGTAGCTATCGTTCTTGGACCGGTGCAATTAGGACATTCATTTTTCGTTAAACTATGTCGATCACTCTCCACGCATGGACGTGGTTCCTTCGTGATTGGATCACGTATATTTGCATGTGTTTTATTCGTTGTCTTCCCATATCTTTAGGACTTAGCAACTAACCAAACAAATCGGTGATTTGACATTAGTTAGTCGGAACTTTAATAGAAATGGGTAACTTAGTCGCAGTTCATAATTGATCAAGTAAATGTTGAAAAGTGACTAAATTAAGGAGAAAAGTTAATAATAAGGAAAATGGCATTAGAAGTATTATAACTTTTATATGATGCTCACTTTAATACTAAAATTTTTCGAGCAATTATTTAAGGATTACTTTCATTAAAAGAACAACAACTTTAGTGCCCTTGCTGTTTTAGCCATCAAAAAACCCAACGTGGCAGTAGTTTAACATTTTTACAACCGACGTGATTCACTAACAAAGTGAGAAAATTGTCCAAAAAGTTCTAAACCTATTGCCTTTTTGCTAATTCAGTATTAAATTTTTCAATTTTGCTAATTAAGTTCTAAACATTTTTATTTTTTGCCAATTAAGTCTATCCGGCTAATTTTGGCTATAATTCACTGACGTTAACAAATTTTATTATTTTTTAATATTTTTTGAAATTTTTAATGTATTTTGTTCTTTCCTTCCTTTAGTTTTTTCTTCTTCTTTTTTTCCTCTCTCTTCTTTCTCTACCAGTCACCCAGCTTTCGGCAATCGGCCAAAGGCTGCAATCAACGAGGGCCGATCTCGTGGGCCTTGGGCAAGGCTCGCCCTCGTCGAATCTAGCGAGGGCAAGCCTCATTCGTGACTGGGAAGGCTAATCCTTGCCTTCACTCGAAGTATGTAAGAGGCGACCTTGCTAGCCGTGAGTGAGCCTTGCCCTTGCCAGATCCAATGAGAGTGAGCCTCGCCCAAGGCCTGCGACCTTGCCAAATCCCGACAAGGGCGACCTTGTGGGAGGTCGGCATGGTTGCCCCTCGCCAATTCTTGGGGAGGCCAATCCTCATCGGTTGCGGCCTTTGGCAGATTGCCGGAGGCTAGGCGACCAATAGAGGAAGGAGAGAGAGGGAAAAATAGGGAAAAAAGAAGAAAGAAAAAATATTAAAAAATTTGAAAAATCTTTTATGAATAATAAAATTTATCCATGTCAGCATTGCCCTTGTTACACAATATAACTAGCATCCACGTCAGCAAATTCTAGTTCAAATTGATTGGATGAACTCAATTGGAAAAATGTAAAAAATATTTATGATTCGATTAACAAAAATAAAAGGTTTACGATTTAATTGGCAAAAGTGCAATAAGTTTAAGACTTTTTGGACAATTTTCTTAACAAAGTGAGTATGCACAAATTGCACTAAACAACATCATCTATGTGTGTTATTGGCCCCAAATTTACAGATTGAGGCTAAATTATTTCTTCTTAAAATTTTAATTTCAATGTGTTCTTCAACAAAGAAATTGGGGCAAAATCAAGTGCTGAAAATTGTCATGGAGAGTAGGAGCAGAATGAACATCACCAAATTAAGCATTTTCTCGTCAAGCATCGTATGAACTAGAGCTGCAATTGTCACACCCCAAATTTACAATGCCATAAACCCTCATATTCTCATAAGGGAAGTTGGCCTTGGTACTTAACTAAAACAAAAGGGAAAAGAAGAAGAAAAGAGAAAGAAAAGGGAAGAAAGGAAAGGGTTTTCATGGGTGTATGTTGTAGGAACCTTGCCAAGCTGATTTGACTTTATATTGCAATGCCTTGTAAGTACTTACGCTTTTCGTTCGTCCAATCAGAGTTGTTTTTAAGATTAGGTCACATATTCAGGTTTTTAGGAAAACTGAACCGCAAAGTCTAATTTTTGAGTTGTGGAGCTTCAAGATTTCATGGAAAATGGGGGTTTATGGCGTTGTAAAGTCATTGGTTTTGATAGGCGTTGTTTTGGAGTAATGGTTTTGTTGGAGCAAAATTTAGGATTTTGCAGGCAAGTTTCGCATTGAGTTTAGGTTTGAGTAGCCATTTTGGGTAAGCAATTTGTTAATGCATATAAGTCGTTTTGTTGGCGTTTAGGTGTAGTTTAGTTGTTTTGTAGTTGAGGTAGAGTTTTTATTTTATTTTAACGTTATTCCTCGATTATTTGATAGGGTCGCGACTTTAACGATATGAGTATCATTTATTGTTTGGTCGTAGGTGACAAGGTGAGTGGTACTATATCTTCTTTGAATTTGTAAACAAATGGTCATAGTAGGGATTACAAAATGACATTATTATGGCACAAAAGCTGGATTGAGCATTTACTACTTTTTGGTTGTTTACAAATGTTTAGAAAGCTTGCTATTCATACACACATATATATATATATATATATATATATGTATATGTAATTGCTTTGTAACTAGTTTATGGAATGGTATACGAATGATTTGAGAAATAGTGAATGGTTATGGTACAAAAAGTTATTTGCTTGGTTTAAGAGATTGATTTCTGAAATGGATTTTTCGAATTGGATGGTGGTTGTTTATGCTCATTATTGCTATGAGCTCAATGAAGAGCATGTGTGTATGCATACCGAGTTTAGGATATCTTTGTAGGCCGAACCATTGACTTTGTTAGTAGAGACATTGCCAAGGGGGAATCTTGGTCCCTTTGTCATTAGGCGTTAGAATGTTGAGCAATAAATTTGTCACACCCCAAAACCAACACAATGGGGAATGACATGGCTGTTCATCATAAAATCCTCAAAATCTGTTTGTTTTTTCCTTTCGTTTTGGAGGATTGCATCGTTCTTGTGGATGTGCTTGATTCCTTTGATCCATGGATTTCTATTATTGTTCTGGAAATTTAGATCAAAAGTGGAGTTGGATTCAGAAATATTATGGTTCCAATGTTGAATGCGTTACTTAAGCTCCTAATCATCGAGCATATATTTTTATCTTCGCCACTATTTTTCTTTGCTCAGATAGACTCGAAAGCAAAATCATGGAGCAAATATTCTCTCCAAACAATCTCATTTAATATCGCAATTATTTATTTATTTATTTTCCGTTAGAGAAAAAAGGGAAGTAAAATCTTTTTACCTCTTGTAACTTCTTATTTGTTTCTTCTCTAACCTCGCTCTGTTTTGAGATTGAACAACAAAGCTTGGAGCCCTGTGGAAATGGACTACTTCTCTTTTATCAACTGCAATGATCAAGTCCTTTGAGGAGCGTTGGAGATGCAATTGCATCTTCCCAAAGTGAGTCCAAAATTTTCACCAAACGTATTTGCATTTGGCTAAGGGACTTTAGAGCCCCAAAACTCATTTCAAATGCCAAATCAAACGCACTCTAAGTCCATTAGTTTTCTAGTGCGAATATATATAAGAAAGGTACCTTGCACCTGCTACAACTTATAGGAAAGTCCTTAGCTTTTCAATCACTTTTGCGATTGTACTTCTCTCGGAAAATCGATGAATTGATTTCACTGTGGTCAAGTTCCCACCCAGGAGTGAAAACCAGGATCCAATCAGATTGCTTTTTGATTGTGGCATTGCCACCCAGTGTAGTCCCACCTCTCCCCGCATCTAACATTTTATGTGCCATAATGACTCATACTTGATATAATCTAAAATCGAATTCAGTTCGATCGAAAATGGATCCAATCCTCATTTTGTTGCCTACACTAGTCAGGTTCGACTTGCCGACAGAAGCCAAGATGTCTGTTTACTGACATCAATTAGGTGGTGTCCTCTGCTTTTGTATAATCTCGACTCAAACTTAAAGTAAAAACAGTAGTAGCAAAAGCAAATAAACTTGTTTATTCTAATATGCACATGACAAAACCATTAAAAGAATAACTTTCTACATCCCGAATAAAATGACTTCTTGTCGTGAGAGAGCCCCATTAGATAATAGATACTAATGATGCTTCCGTGTATTATTTGTTCAATGTTCATTTATAATTGAGACCGAATCAAATATATATCATCCACACATTAGATTTCATTCCTTAATTACTCCATGCAATTTTCGACTAAAAATATATACATTTTTTATGAGCATGGTCCATTGCAATTAAGTCCAATGTATTTATACATGACTTTTGGTGACGCAAGGCACACAACATAATCCTTCAAGAAAGAGGGCAAAATTTTTGTTGAGCAGGAAAAGAAGGCAGAAGAACACTAGGAGTGCCATAATTTTTGTACAGCGATCATTTTGGTACTAAAACCTTTTTTTTCTCTTACTTGAGTGTCACAAGTTTAAAAAAACGTTCATTTGAGTGTCACTTCTGACGTAGCCGCCGGAAAAGCTGACATGGCCACTGGAAAAGTTGACGTGGTCGTCGGAAAAGTTGACTTGGTTGCCGGTGAACAATATTTTAATATATTCATTAATTTTTTGTAAATTTTTTGATTTTTTTTCTTTAGGGCCGGCAAGTGTCATCGGTGACCCTCACCGGCTATTGGCGAAGGCCATCGCGGCCTCACCTGCAGCCGGCCGAGCTCCAATGGCCCCGCCTTGGGCCTTCGTGGCCTAGGGCGGGGGTTCCGTAGCCGGCGAGGCCCTCGCCGACCCTAAAGAAAAAAAAAAGTGCAAAAAGAAGAGAGATGAGATGAGGAGAAATGGTGCCGTTTTGCACGAAGAATCCATGTTGGCCAGCGAGGGTCACCGCCAGAAACCACGTCGGGGTTGAAAATTATTAAAAAAATGGAAAATCATTAAAAAAATCCACATATGCATTTTGGCCAGAAGTGACATTTTCGATTTAGCACTCAAGTGAGCGAAAAAAAAGTTTTGGCACCAAAGTGAGCGCCGTACGAAAGTTATGGCACTCCTAGTGTTCTTCTCCCAGAAAAGAAAGCTACAATTACCATGCTGACTCTAAGGGCATGTTTTTTAATTTGCTCAAGATCAATTGATTCTATCTTTTTGTTCCCTAAAACAGATTTGGAGCAGAAATTTATTTGGCAAATTTTTTATTCTTAGGAACAAATTTGTTCATGAGAAAAGATTTGAAACAGAATCAAAAATAAAAAAAAGTTGTTTCTTGTTTCCAAGAACAATTTCAAGAATCAATTCTCATTTTTCCTTCATTTCCCTTTTCTTCTTCTTCTTTCTTTTCCTTTTCTTCTTCTTCTTCAATGTTTAGCTAATCGCTAGAGGGTCGCCAGCCCCCGATGAGGCCAAGCCTCATCAACTGAGCCTTGCTGACAGTTGGGCGAGGCTCGGCCTCCCCCAATCTGGTGAGGCCGAGTTCGCCTAGCCGCCAATGAGGCTTGACCTTGTTGGGCCACCGCGAGATCAACTAGGCAAAGTTGAGCTTGCAGTGGCCCGGTAAGGTCGAGCCTTGCCGGCGGCTGGGTGATGTCGGCCTTGCCAGATCTAGACAAGCTCGAGTTCACATAGCCAAGGCGAGGCCTAGCAAGCTCGAGCTTGCCTAGCCAAGGCGAGGCCAAGCCTCGCCCAACTGTCGGTAAGGCTTGGTCCCATCGGGGGTTGGTGACCCTCTTATGAGGTCGCTGGCCTTGGTCTGGCTAGTTGTCGACCACCCCGAGGCCAGCGATTGGCTGAAGCTTAAAGGAGGAAATGAAAAAAGAAAAGGCAAAAAAAGAAAAAAAAGAAAAGTATTAAAAAATTAAAAAATTATAAGATACAAAAGAATCTAATGCATTTCTATCTTGAAAATAGAAATTTTGGATAGTTATGAAATGCTTTTAAATGATGAAAAATTATTCTTGAGAACAAAATATAAAAGAATCATTTCTGAAAAAAATTATTTCCGAGAACATAATAGTTACCATTCACACCCTAAGCTGTGGGATTAGCAAATCAAATTAATTGTATTTATTTTACAACCGGACTACACATGCATTTTTAGGGAAAGTTCCTACAAAGTATCGAGAGATTTAAGGAATCCTACATTAGAAGAAATCATATGGGAATAATGATTCCCATGTTCTTATGACTTAGTGCTCATCATTAGGATGGCATGACATTATTTCTATGCTAGTCATGCTATAAGAGATGCCATTCGTCAAGCTCTTGAAGAAAACGGATAGAACTTGTTAGGACCAGTAGACTTTTCTCCGAATTCATGGAATTATGTGCAAATGTCATGGTAGGAGCAGGGTCGATTAAATTGTTCGTAGGTACATAAACTGCTTGAATAGAAGTTATGAATCCCTCTTTGATAGAAGTAATATTTTTTGTAAAGTACCCATTTTAGTAATAAGGGTGGGTTGATAACCTATAGCAGAAGGCATTCTACCTAATATGGCGAATACCTTAGATCCTGGATAGACTGCACCCAATAATCAGCGAAGGAATTTGCTTTGTGGAAGTCACAAGACCACCCCTTCCCTAAAAGGGTCTGTCCGACTATTGAATGGTCAAAGTTGTCTGTCCGAGGCCACTGCTAATTGAACTGTTGCCTGCTTCACATCCATCTCTGAGTTGATCGGGGCTGTCTTTTTTTATTAGTCTGGTCCAATTGAATTAAGTCTAATGCATTTATACATAACTTTTGGTGACGTCAGGCACATAACGTCATCAAAACATTCAAGAAAGGGGAAGCAATTTTTGGTGAATAGAAAAAGAAAGTTGCAACTACCGAGCACTTTCAAATTTCATGTAGATTTTATTTGGAACATAAAATCTATCCGTTGAAATATATTTGTCATTTTTTGAAACCTGAAATATACTTTATATATCTTGAAACTTGAAACTTGTCTCGTCATAGGTTCTAGGTTTAGTTTTAAGGTCTATTAAGATTCTATTTATATTATTAATTGAATGATTGCAATAAATCATCACATTTAATGACTATTAGTTATATTATTATTATTATTATTATTATTATTATTATTATTATTATTATTATTATTATTATTTTATTTTATTTTATTCATGATCCGGTCTAGCTCAACTTTTCAGGAGCGCATGGACTTCGCGGGCCCAACAGGTCCATACGAAGACCACCGACTATATCTGGAGGGGAACTAGCCTAAGAATCCACCACCAAAGCTCCCCACTTAAGATGTGTTAGCAGCTGCAGAGTTTTGACTCTGGGACCTCTGCAATGAAGTGCCTAAAGCCGAACTAACTCAGCTGTTACAATCCATTGATCACAACTTTTATTTAGACATACGAAAAATATGAAGTATTAATAAAGTAAAAGTTTCAATCAAAATATGAAAATTTAGACTATTGGAATATCACAAGACTACAAGAAAATATATACTAATAAAAATATAAAAATTTATTCTAAATTTTAGATTCTAAATTTTGCTTATCTCAAATCTAAAACCTCCTTCTCAAAATAAGTTTTTAGTTTATCCTGCATGAAAAGAGATCACATTACTCCTATCTTCTTGCGATCCGGTACCCATCATGAAAAGCTGGCATGACATTATTGCTATGCCCGTCATGCTATCAGAGATGTCATTGGTGAACCTCTTCAAGAAAATAGACAGAACTTGTCAGAACCAGTAAACTTTTCTTAGGATTAATGGAATTATGGCGAACCTGAAGACACACGGCAACCAGCAATCAGTGAAGGAATCTTAGAAATCACAAGGCCACTCCTTCAATAAAGGAGGTTGTCCGACTATTGAATTGTCAAAGTTGTTTGTCCGAGGCAGCTGCTTGTTGAACTGTTGCCTACCTTAACTCCGAGTTCGTATTGGCCGGGGCTGTCTTTTCAGAGTCTGCACAATTAAAGCCTTGAAGCTTTTGCTTTTGTGAAAGAGTGGAGAATGGGGTAGGCGGGCCAGGAGGGAGGGGTTCTGTGGGGTGAGGCAGAAAATTCAAAAGAATAATGGGACCTAGATGAATACTACAGAAAATAATTAAAAAATTCAAAAGAAAAATCTTCAACAGATGTCTTAGTGATCAATAACTATTTAAAGATGTCAGGTTAGATATTATCTAATTAACAAATAGTTATAGTGATTGAGTTTTGTTAATAAGCATTAAAATCTTGTTTTCTTTACATTTAAAAGTACAAAAAAAAAGTTTAAAATGTAAAACATATGAGAAATATATTTACTTGATAAGCTTATGAGAGCACCTTGAAGTTGCCTATAAGACATTGAACTTTATGAGTGAAATGAATATTATTAAATTGAAGAAGTTTCGTATGCTTTTATGAGACAATTACTTTGTAATTACATTAAAGAAAAGCAATTATAGATAAAATATATTTATGAATCATTGATTAACCATTTATCTTTTATGAAACTAAAATGACGAAACGCTTGTATAGAAAAGACATTTGGCATAGTAGAAAGAAATAATGAATTGTTAATTTTGAATTTAGTAGAAGGGATTGTGATTGAAACTATAGATGGGATTTCAAATTAAAAAAAATTATCTTTCAAAAAAAACCGAATTTGTTTTATTAGTTACAAATTTGATAAACAGTTATAACTTAATGATTGTAAATGAATTGCCTTTTCGCTTGAAGCAGGGGGAAATTTGTAGTGTTCATGACAAAAACTGGAAACAAAAATGTGTTCTTTAATTGATAAAGAATAAACCCAAAATACGTCAATATCCTTTTCTGAGATGTATAATGATACTATAGACTGTAGCATAAGAAAATGGAATAAAATTGCAATTTTTTCAATTAAGATAACATTACCCGATATAATAAATTTATGACTATATAAAATATTTTCCGAACCAATTCATATATTTAGATTTTTTTTCTCTCCACACACATTTAAGATCTTTTTATTATGCTCTCATATATCTGCTCTCATATATCTCTCTACATGATTATACGGGGCCAAAAAAATAAAAATAAAAATAAAATACTCGAGATTTATGGGATTACGGCAAAGTTAGTCATGAAGACACTAGCAGCCTGGGCTCCATTTGGACGAAGACCTGCACCATGGAGCACCTCGTAACAGTGAAGGAATATACTTTTGGAGATCATGAGGTCATAGCTTAAATAAAGTTGCTTTTACAACCATTGAATAACTAAAGTTGGTTTAGTATTGAATTATTAAAGTGGTCGGTCCGAGAACGATACTAGTCAATTCCTTATCTGCTTTTAAGCCTAAGTCCGTGAACCTTTGCTTTTGTCCGTGTCTTTCAAAGAGTGCTAAAAGGCCAGCAGGTGCAAAATGTATTTTTATGTCAACATCGGAAGCCACTCATTCATTCTAAGTCTAGGTCAAGGCATAAAGTAATTCCAAAAAGCAGGTGCATGTGCTATTTCTTTCATGTCATTTCATGCTAGTACTAAGCCCTAGGAATCTACTAGCTTGAACACAAAATGTCTTGAAGCCCACGAGTGATAGGGCCTGTATTTTCTTTTCCTCTTCGCATGGCGACGTGGTCATGCCTACCCTGTTGATCAACTACTGGCATTTTGTTTTGCATGGGCCAACGCCAAATCGCGTGCCTGGTGAAGTGAGATTGCGCCGGTTGTGATTATATTTTCGATTTGTTGACATATGTCTTGAATCAGGAAACTTCATATACGTTTCTGTCAGAGATTCATTGAATCGAGCAACTGGGGCTGTATAGTTATCCCAAGAAAAACGACTTAGAAACTAGAGAACTTGTTTCTAAAGCACAAAAGTAAGTTGTACAGTCTCAGAAAACGTTCCCTAGAGAAAACTCGTTTCTTACTACTCTACGACTCAGATAATCTTCTTTATGGGCCGATTGAAAAAAAGCTTATTTGAGTTTTTGGTCGCAAAGATGGGTTAATTTGTTAATTAGAAAAGTTGATCATCGCCATCTAAACTTTAATCCATCAATTTTGAAATAGAAACCGAAGAGGGGGACTTCTCTCCTGTTCGAGTAAGAACGATAGCCAAGGGCCCTGATATCATCACTTGAATCTGAAACCTTTGGGATTCCAAAACACTCTTATATGCGTGAGTAAGAGAGACTCTTTCGGGTTCTGTAGCTATCATTCTTGGACCGGTGCAATTAGGACATTCATTCTTCGTTAAACTATGTCGATCACTCTCCACGCATGGACAGGGTTCCTTCGTGATTGTATCACGTATATCTGCATGTGTTTTATTCGTTGTCCTCCTATATCTTCAGAATTTAGCAACTAACCAAATAAATCGATGATTTGACATTAGTAGCCGGAACTTTAATAGAAATGGGTAACTTCGTCGTAGTTCATAATTGATCAAGTAAATGTTGATAAGTGACTAAATTAAGGAGAAAAGTTAATAACGAGGAAAATGACACTAGAAGTATTATAACTTTTATACAAAGCTCACTTCAGTGCCAAAATTTTTTGAGCAATCACTTAAGGCTCAGTTCGTTTCACGAAAAATAACTTTTGGGAAAATGTTTTTCGGATATTCTGATATTTGTTTCATGGAAAATGAATTCATTGAGGATTCCATGAAAGGAAAAAAGTCTTCTAAGATGAGGGAAAATGTTTTTCACTTTTCAAGTTGGGAAAAACATTTTCCATATTTACCCTCTCTTATGTCATGCACCTATTAGTCCCAAACTTCTTTCTTTCTTTTTTATTTTATTCTTTTCTAAGAAATTTGAATTATTATTAATTTATTTTTCTCTTTTGTTTGTTTTTTGTTTTTTCTTATTTTCTTTCCTTTGTTTCCCCTCCTTCCTTGGCTGGTCACTGGCCATGGAGACTGGTCACCGACGAGCCTAAGCTCGCTAGAGGTGGGCAAGCTTAGACTCGCCTCTCACCACCCGCCAGAACAGCAAGCATGAAGCCCGAGCTCGAGGCTGGCAAGTTACCTGATTGGCGAGCTAGAGCCTTTGGCTCACTGATCTGGTGAGGCTTGAGGCCGGTAAGCTCACACTCTCAAGCTCGCCAGCCTCAGGCCTCGCTAGATTGGTGAGATGAAGACTCTTGCTTGCTGATCGGTGAGCTTGTTGGCCTTGAGCTTAGGGCTTGCACTCGCTCGGAGAGCGGCGAGCCCGAGCATGCCAGAGGTGGGCGAGCCTTTAGCTCGCCTTGTAGGTGAGCTTGAGGCTCGTTCATGGCCAGTCGCTGTGGCCGATCATCGGCCAAGGGAGGAGAAGGAATTTGACACACAAAAAAACGGGAGAAGAGGAAATAAAGAAAAAAAGAAAAAGAAAAAGGAAAGATATTTTAATAATTGATTTTTTAAAAATAAAAATAATAAAAATAATTTGAAAAAATCAAATTTTTAAAAATAAAATATTAATAAAATTATTGAGAAAGAGTGTATAGAGGAAAATATTTTCCCTATTGATCAACGGAAAACATTTTCCATTTCATTTTCAAGTTTTACTCGAACACCGAAAAATAATTACATTTTCTTAGAAAATGACTTCCTAGAAAATATTTTCCGAAAATGTCACATTTTTCGTGAAACGAACGGAGTCTAAGTATTACTTTCATTAAAAGAACAACCACTTCAGTGCCCTTGCCGTTTTGGTCATTGAAAAACCCAATGTGGTAGTACTTTAACATTTTTCGAACCAACGTGGATCACTAGCTAAGTGAGGAAAAATTATCCAAAAAATCCCAAACCTATTGTCTTTTTGCCAATTTAGCCCTAAACCTTTCAATTTTGCCAATTGAGTCCTAAACTTTTCACTTTTTGCCAATTGAGTCCATCTGGCCAATTTTGGCCGAAATTCACTTTTTGCCAATTGATCTCTCTTATGCTAGATCCTGCAATGATCATATTATCCACATATAACAGCAAAATGATAGAGCAGTCATTAAATTTTTTGAAGTCACAGTAGTGATCCATGTCATTTCTAGTAAACCCGTTACCACATATATAAGTGTCAAATTTTTCGTACCACTGTCGAGGAGCCTATTTCAATCCATGCAAACTTTTCTTCAGTTTGTAGACATAATTTTTTTTTTCTAGGAATTTGAAAACCTTCCATTTTTATCATGTAGATGTCCTCCTCCAAGTTACCATGGAGGAATGCAATTTCAATATCTAACTACTCTAGATGTAAATTTTCGATAGCAACAATACTCAATATTAACTTGATAGTAGTCAATTTCACAATTAGAGAAAAAATCTCTATATAGCAATTCCTTTATTTTGTTAAAACCATTTTATTATTAACATTGCTTTTGTACCTCTTGTTGCCATTAGATTCTTCTTTAACTTAATACACCCACTTGTTTTGCAATGCCTTTTACCTATCTGACAACTGAGTTAACACCCAAGTTTTATTCTTCTCGAGTGAATCCAACTTATCCTACATTGCTAACTCCCCCTACACAGAATCTTTAACCTGCATTGCTTTTGAAAAATTTTCTAGTCCACCAGTGTCAGTTAAAAGCAAATAATGCAATGACGGAGAATATCTCTATATAGATTAAGATATTCTACTAGATTTTCTCAAAATGCGTTCAGGTGTACATGATTCTTGTTCAGTAACAATTTCAAGAATTTCAACTAGAACACTCTTAGAAACCTCCTCCAATTCAATCTCTTTAATTTCCACCGTTTGTTTTTCACACTAGATTCTACCTCGGATGTGTCCTTATACAATGTATTTTCATTGAATGTGATATTAGCAGTTATTATTATTTTTATATTTTGTTCATCCTAAAATCAATAGCCAAAATAATTAGAACCATATCTAATGAAACTTATCTCTATTTTAAGAATCTATGTGGGCATATGAAACACAACTGAAAACTTTTAAATGCGAGAGATTTACCTTATTTCCACTCCATTCTTCTTCTAGTAACTTCAAATCAAATGGAATCGAAGGTTCTCTATTAATCATATATGCTGCTGTATTAATTGCATCCGCCTAAAGCATCTGGGATAATTATGCGTGCATTCTCATATTTATTGTGTGCTCATTCAAAGTTGTGTTCATCCTCTTAGCAACTCCGTTTTGCTGCGGTCTGTAGGGAATAGTTCGTCATTTTGATTCCGTTCTCTACACAAAATTGCTTGAGCCCCTTGCTATCATAGTCACCGCCATATCAGACCTTAGACATTTAATTCTTAGGTTGTCACATTCTTAACTTCAACTTTCCATCTCTTAAAAGTAGCAAACACATGAAATTTATTTGGGGTAAGTACCGCGGGAGTGTCAAAACTTGGCACGGAGGGACACTTAAGTGCCAAAAGTTACAAACGGTACACTTAAGTGCCAAAATCGGAGCAAAATGGATCACTTAAGTGCCAACGGCGAGAAAATCCGGCCAAAATGCATACGTGGCATTTTCCGACGACAAACTTTACTGAGGTGGCAATTATGGAAAAAAAAAACACATGTGGCGTATGAAAATTATCTGAGGTGGATTTTAAAAATACAGGTGGACTCGTGCAAGCTAAACGACGTCGTTTTTTCATAAGAAAGAATGACGTCGTTTAGCTTACTTCGGCTAAACACATCGGGGTCAGTCACTCCTGTCTTCATCGCCGGCTCAGTTCTGTCTACGTCATCGTTCATCTTCACAGAGGAGAGGGCACTTCATCGCTCGCCGTCGTCGCTCGCCGTCGTTGTTCACTCATCGTCATTTGCACGTAGAGTTTTGTGCTTTCTCTCCCTATGGATGAAATTAGGGTTCGGATTTGTCTATTAGGGCTCGAATGGAAAAATTGGGGCTTGGCTGTGAAATGTGGGGTTTAACCAGAAAAGATAGGGCTCGTATGATACTGTGATAGAAGATTTAGGGCTCAAATGTAGTGCTGGAGTAATTGAAGGGTTCGCATTGGCAATTTAGGGCTTGACCGAGAAAAAATTAGGGCTCAGATATGGTTTTATGATATGCGATGGTCTTTTTAGGACTTTATAGGATGTAGTGATGTGTGTGGGTATTTTTAAGGCTTCGATGGGATATTCTGTAATGTGCGATAGCGATTTCTAGGGCTTAGAGTGGTTGTTGTAGGGATTTCTGGTCATTTTGAAATCAACAAATTAAAATGGGTATCGTGGGGGAGTTGTCCTTGTTGTCGGGTCCTCTATTTGTTGGTTTTATAATGAAAGTGATTGTAACAGTCAGATGCTCTTCTCTTTCTTTAATAAAGTGTATGATAGTGTGGGGATCTCCATGTGCAATTGCAATTGTCTATTGTCTCTTGTCGATGTGGTCCCAAAAAGTTAATTGTTTTCTTTTTTCCTTGCTTATAGAAATTGCTTGTAATAAGGATCGTGTTGCTGTTATTGTTTGCTATGGAGGGGACTTTGTCATTGGGGAAGACGAGTGGGAGTATGAGGAAGGAAATGAGGGCACTATTTTTGTCGAAGTACAAAAGGCATCTTATATTGGATTTGTTAGGGATATAGTGACATATTTGCCTTGCAAAATACAGAAGTTGCTGTATTGTGTTTCGGGAAAAGGTTTGAGAGATGGTTTGAGAAGTTTAGAGATGATAATGGATTTAGAGATGTTTTATACCATTATCTTCATGGCGAAGAAGTGAAAGTATACGTTGAGTACAATAGTGAGTCTGAGGACGAAGATGATGATGGAGAGAGCACCCAAGTAGGAGAAAGGGGAGATGGTAGGGATAAAGGACAGCAAGATAGACAGGAAAGTGGTGATATCACAATCACTAAATTAGATTGGGAAGTAGCTCAATCCAGTGATGATGACGATGAAGGGTTACCTGTTGAAAATTTCTTAAGTGATGAGGACGACGAGGAACTTGTACAGTCAAGGAGAAAGCAAAGGGACTTTTTGGCCAATAAATTTGTAACTTTGCAAGTAACTGATGAAGCTCCAAATAGGACTGAAGACCCTGTAGATGCTGGTGTTGGCCCTATAGATGCTGGTGTTGCTGGTCAAGAGATTGATTATGAAGAAAGCATCGAAAATGCTACTTCCGAGGACGAGCTTGAAGAAGATGAACAACCTGTGCGTAGAAGGAAAAGTAAGTTTCCTTCTTATGATCTGTCTGTTGTTTCCCCTTCTTTGTCAGTAGGTATGAAATTCCAAAATGCCAAACAATTTAGGGAAGCTATACTGAAGCACTCTATTGTTGAACAAAGAAATATTGACTTCATTAGAAACACTAAGGCCTTTGTAAGAGCTAGGTGTTCACAGCAAAATTGTCCATGGAAGATCTATGGCTCGTTTGTTAAGAGAAGTGGATCCTTCCAGATTAGATCTTTCTAAGAGGAACATACTTGTTCCATTAATTTTCAAAACAAAAGGGTAACAAGTGCATGGCTGTCAAAGCAGTTCTTTGATCTGATGAAGTTGATGCCCAAGATGAAGAGTGCGCAGTTCAAACAGTTGGTGAAGGAGCGTGTGGGCATTAATGTTTCCAAGAATCAGTGCAAAAGAACGAAGCAAAAGGTGATGAGGATACTTATTGGTCAGTATGGTGAGGAATATGGACAAGTGTGGGATTATACTTGGGAGTGTAGGGTGCAAAACCCTTCAAGTAGAGTGTTTGTTGAGGTCATGGAGAGGCGACTTCCTGATAGTGGAACTAAGTTCGATAAGTTCTATGTGTGCTTCGATGCGTGTAAATAGGGATTTTTAGCCAGGTGTAGACGGATCATAGGATTGGATGGTTGTTTCTTAAAGGGCTTGTGCAAGGGAGAATTGCTGGCTGCAATTGGAATAGATGCGAACAGCCAAATGTTTCCATTGGCTTGGGCTGTTGTGAAGATAGAGAACAAGGACAATTGGTCATGGTTCCTAAAAAATCTCATGACTGACTTGTATATAACAAATGGGGAAAGATGGGCATTTATGAGCGACCAACAAAAGGTAATGTCATAGTAATTTGTCTGTTTTTTTATATTAACAACATGTTATTTTCTTACATATCTTGTTTCAATTATTGTAGGGACTGGTTTCGGCATTAGCCGAGTTGATGCCCTATGCCGAACATCGAATGTGTGCACGGCACATATATGCAAATTGGGCAAAGACCTATAAAGGGCATAAGCTGCAATTGCAATTTTGGCAGCTAGCAAAAAGCACAAACATAGCTGATTTTAGGATGGCTAAAGAAGGATTGGTTCAGTTGACCAAGGAAGGCTTTGATGCACTATTCAAGACAGAACCAAAGCATTGGTGCAATGCCTTCTTCAGGGAGCAATTCAAGTGCGATCATGTCAACAACAACATGTGTGAAGCATTCAATGGGAGAATAATTGATGCGAGATGCAAACCAATCATCTCAATGCTTGAAGATATACGGGTATTGGTCATGACTCGGCTCTACAAAAAAAGAGATGAGGCTGCGAAGTGGATTTGGCAATATGGTCCTAGGATTGCTAAGAAATTGGATAAGAACTTGGTTGCAAGTAGATATTGTCATCCCATCTGGAATGGGGATGAAGGATATGAGATCATGAAGGGTTTCGATAAGTATGTTGTCCATCTAGATAGGAGAAAATGCTCATGTCGAGCATGGCAACTAAGTGGAATTCCTTGTGTACATGCCATATGTGCCATCCAATTGAAAGGCCATAACGTGGACGATTACATTGATGATTGGTACAAGAAAACGACATATCTTGCTTCATACCAATTCATGATGCAGCTAATCAGAAGTAGCAAGTTTTGGGAGCCAACAAATCGTGAAGCACCTCAACCTTTGCCGCTGAAGAAGCAAATGGGAAGGCCAAAACGAAGACGAAGAATGTCAGAGGGGGAGGTCTCGGGTCAGCAAAGAGTGAGTAGGACAGGTGGGAAGATAACATGCTCTTATTGCCATGTAGCAGGGCACAATATTAAAGGTTGTCAATTGAGAAAGCAGCAAGAACAGTTAGGTGAGAGGTCAGTGGAAGGGCTTAGTGAAGGGACAGGTAGAGCGACAACTGAAGGCCAAACATAAGGGCAAAGTGAGTCCACTATTCATCAATTAACTACAAGAAACCCCGTAAGTTATGATATTTTTGTTTATGTTATTTTTGGTTTATTACATATTTGTATATAGCATAATTAACAGGTATTTTTAATGTGTTTGTCAGGTGATGAATAGAACACCTGAAGGATTGGCTGAAATGGTTCCAGTTGTACCTGAAGGATTGGCTGAAACTGCACAAGGGCCAGTTCAGTCAACCATTCCTCAGCTGAGGACAAAATACCCAGTAAGTTCAATAACTTCTTTAGTTTTCCTTTACGTTATTATACGGGTTGATGTTATATTCATAATGTCTTTATTAGGTTCAAAGAGGGCAAGCTCCAGCTCGATTGCCAACAGAAGGGCTAACAATGGAAATACCAATAGAAGGGCTACCACACAGGTTAGGTGAAGGTGTCGGTGAAGTCGAAGACTAGATACGAGAAGGACAACTAGAAGAAGGGCAGTTCAAGGGTTAGCTACCAAAAAGCCAGCTGAAGGGCTAGCTACAAGAAGGCAACCCAAAAGACGCCTAGTTGAACAATTAGTCGTAGAAGCCCCTATTGCACCTGAAGGGCCAAATGTAACCGAAGCTGAACGGCCATTAGGAGAGCCACATGAAGGGCCAACTAAAGGGCAAAAAGAAGGGCCCAAGAATTCACAAGCCAAAAAAGGGGATAATAAATCACAAGATGTTGAACGTGATGCTCCAATTCGAACAAGAGGGGCTCTTGGGAAGAGGCTAAGACAATATGGTTATGGCCTTTATACAGATGACCGTATTGGAACAGTTATTCTTAATGTAAGTTTTATTGCCTGCATTTAATAAATTGTGTGAACTTTTGCTTATAATTTACTTGTGTTTTTTTAGCCCGGGAGAAGTTCGGAGGTTCTTATTTCTCAAGGCCCTACTCAAGAATCAACGGTCGCGCGAAAAAAGAAAACGACATCGGTTGTGCCAAAAAAGAAGACAACATCGGCTGTGCCAACAAAGAAGACAACATTGGCTGCGCCAAAAAAGAAGACGGCATCGATTGCACCAACAAGAAAGACCAACAGCCGATGTTGTCTTCTTTGTTGGCACAGTCGATGTTGTCTTCTTTTTTGGCGCAACCGATGTCGTTTTCTTTTTTGGCGCGACCATTTCAGCCAATCCTTCAGGTGTCCTATTCATCACCTGACAAACACATTAAAAATACCTGTTAATTATGCTATATAAAAATATGTAATAAACCAAAAATAACATAAACAAAAATATCATAACTTACGGGGTTTCTTGTCGTTAACTGATGAACAGTGGACTCATTTTGCCATTCTGTTTGGCCTTCAGTTGTCGCTCTACCTATCCCTTCACTAAGCCCTTCCACTGACCTCTCACCTGACTGTTCTTGCTACTTTCTCAATTGACAACCTTTAATATTGTGCACTGCTACATGGCAATAAGAGCATGTTATCTTCCCACCTGTCCTGAACTCGGATCATCGTAAACTCTAAAATATCAGAAATTCCGATGCACAGGATCCCCTAAGGGCAAGTGCAGAGCATACTTCATGATTTTTCTCAATCATAGTGTTTGTGCAGAACCACCGTTCTAGACTAGAAGAGAATGAGAGTGTTTAGAAGATCCTGTTGGAGGTAAGAGTACACAACACACTTCTTATTTCACTCTCTGGTTTTTACAATGAGGCCTCCTTACTCTTATATAGGCAGAGGAGGATACAAGTGACAAGAGCAGGCAGACTGGCCATGCTCGGGTATAATTATGGGAACAAACTAGCCACTTATGGGCTACACGCATACGGAGTCCTAAAGACATCCCGTGATAGGGTATGAACAGTAGCTTTTCGCCTGGTGCTACAGTAAAAACAGACTGGGTGAACAGTAAAAACAAATTGAATGAACAATGAACAGTGACCGATGTACAGTGTTTTCAGGACGGCTTTTATCTGTCTCTTCCGTCTCTAGCATTGTAATCATAGTCTGAGTCATCAGAGCTATGATGAGCTAGTGGCTCCCATCTTTTTCTCTTTTGAAAGCACGGATGAGATTCTTAATTTCTTCTGCTGACAAGTCTGGTGGACGAGATGAGCTAGCACCGAAAGGGCCGGAAAAAGGGGCGTAATTTGGGTTGTTTCCCCAAGGGTCTTGTGAAAGTGGCCTCCCCATGGATCATAGGGGGTAGAGGAGTCTGGATTGTTCTGCTGAAAGGTGTGAAGAGCCTCTTGGATCTGTTCTCATGTGGAATCCCAAGCTTCAAGGTGGTCCCAAGAGACAGGGACCTGTGCAGATGGCCATGCTTCTGGTGGGATGGTGCGATTTTCTTGACATAGGATTCTCTGGAGAGCTCATGACTCTGGCCTGCTTGTAGTGAGGGAGTATGGAAGGGTCTGGTGGATTCGGGCAAATTCTTGAAAAACTTGAGGTTTGTAGCTTGAAATTCCTGCAACAGAAGGTGTGTTAGAAATCTAGCCACACGGATGGGAAAATGTCCATGGTCGGTGAAATAAGACAACAATGTGTCTTTCTAGTTCTGGTCTTCCTTGGTGATTTTGGACTTGGAAGAGTTCTCTCCAATATTGGAGTTGTTTATACCATGCAAAAATCTCCAAGAGATGTTTCTGGTTATGAGGTTGACCTTGGCCATCTTTTTTAATAACTTGCAAAAGTTTGTCAGTGGGAAATTCAATGGCTATAGTGTACAAGTTGAACATGTACCAAAATAACCATTTCAGATCTTCTGGGAATTCTTCATCAGGAGACCATTTGAGGGGGTGAATGAATGGATATTGCGGATGAAGTCCATCTGGTCTAAGCATTAACCCGCCATGTTCTCGGAAGATTCGGAGATGATATTCCCATATTAATCCTGGGAGTCTTTCCTTCAGACTATTGTGGTGGATTGCCAGGGGAACATCAGGAGGGTATTTGAGGCTGGGCCAACCCCTTGGAATGTTGTCCATACGATATGTATCCGAAAGGGCTCCTTTTTGACATACATATTGATAGCTCCCAACGGTTCTTTTGGACGGGACAAGAAATCGGTAAGGACATTCTTAGTTCCTGGAATGTGTTTGATTTCAAAGGAGTATTTAGAAAACCATTCAGCCTACCGGAGCAACTGTGGATGGGGAACTTGCTTTTGTTTGAACTTGAGCATTTGAGGGAAGGAGGACATATCCATTTCGACAAGAAAATGGTGCCCAATGAAGATGAAATTCGAACTTTTTGATGCCATACTTAACTGCAAGTATCTCTTTGAAAGTGGAATGATAGTGAATTTCTGCCTGAAAGAATCGACACTTTTGTAGGCATAAATATGCCTGGTTCCATTGGTTTCTTTGAAAAGAATAGCTGCCCAATATTTGTCACTGGCATCGGTTTGGAGAATTCGTTTGCCATTAGACGGGATCTTTAAAGGAGAAAGGTGTTGCAAGAGCTGTTTAAATTGGGAAATGGCGTGAGTCTGTTTAGGTCCCCATAGGGGAGAATTTTTCTTGAGTATCCTCTGAAGAGGTCTCAGATGTTTGGAGATGTGGGGCACAAAATCTTGCAAGTAATTCACAATGCTTAGAAATTGCTGGACCTGTTTAGGATTTAGATCATTTTTAGGAAATTTTTGGAGTTCATCAGCAATATGAGATTCAGGGCAATAAGTTCCTTCTTTGAGGCGCATGCCAAGGAATTCAATTTCCTTTTGGGTAATAATCATTTTCTTTTGAGAAAGCATAATGCCATGCTTCTTAACAATATCAACAAAATGCGTCAAGAGTTGGCAATGAGATTGTTCATCAGGACTGAACAGAAGGATATCATCAATATAAATCTAGGAGTTTTGAAGGATGGGCTCGAAGATTTTGCACATAGCCTTTTGAAAAAGGGAAGGTGCAGTTTTGAGGCCAAAAGGGACAACTGTCTATTGAAAGTATTGGTTTGGGATGCAGAACCCAGTTTTGGGTCTGTCTGATGGGTCAATACCCAATTGCCAAAATCTTGCTTTAAGATCAAATTTTGAATAGATCTTTGCCCGGGCGAGGCTCAGGAAAAGGGAATTTCGATGGGCCAATGGGAATTTATCATCCTGAATGAACTGATTCAGAGGTTGGTAATTAATGACTAACCTCATTTTGCCACGGTTCTGCTTAGCCCGTTTGTTGACATAGAATGCTTCACATGCCCATTGGGAGTCAAAGGGTTCAATGAGACCTTGTGCCAATAGTTCTGCACATTCTTGTTGAGCAAGCGCGAGATGTTCAGGGCTTATTCCTGAGTGACTGGCTTTTGTAGGATTGATGTCTTCATTCATTTTGAAAAGAAGTTTGACATAAAAAGAAGAGTTTTTCCACAAGGGCTGGGTACAAGTTTGGGAAAACTGGGAGTGTGTCTCAACACAAGAAAAAAGTAAACTCAGGATTATTGGATTCAGGATGGCTGGTTGGAGGATGTAGAATCATTTGATTTCTACGAATTCCCTGAATTGATTTTTGAAACGAAGGCCATGAGAAAGGATTCTGAGTTTGGGAAGTTGGGTCAGGATGTCCCAACCAATGATGATATCTTTGTCTGGAGACTGAGAACCAAGGACTTTGGTGGTAAGAGAATATTAGGGGAAGAATTGAATAGTAATGGGTTTACTACGATACTTGGTAGCAAAAGTGTCACCAGAAGCATAATTGAAGTACCTGGTATAGGGTTTCCAAAATTCTTCTAGAAGGATCTTTGTGTCTAAGATGGAGGAGCTTGCTCCAGTATCGATGAGTGCCACCAAAGGAATTGGTTTGTGGTATTTGGACAAGAGGATGTGGATGGGAATATATGGGTGATGGACAGGTTCATTGAGATCAATGTCTATAGGTGAATCATGGAAGAAGGTGAAGACATTGTTTTCAGAATCTGAGGCAAAGTCTGAGCTATATGTTTGAATAGCGCAGAGAGTATTTGCAGATGGTTGATCATCTAAAGAAATTATGGACTCAATGTCCGAATCATCAAGGTGGATGCCAGTACTTTTGGTGATTTTGTCTATCAAATGGCTTCCGCGCTTGTTTGCCTTTGGACAATTTTTGGCAAAATGTCTTTTTTTGTTGCAGACATAACACCTGTCTTTGTTGCGCTTTTTAGAGGAGCGATGACGACTTTTACACAAAAATTTCCACTTACCTTTGCTTTTTCCTTTGCATGTCTTTCGGAAGGAAAGCCATTTAAAATGCCGTTTCTTTTTGCATCCTGTGCAGGAAGGGTCAGAACAATCCTTGAGACATTTGATCTTTAGGCTGGGTTTAAAGCATGCCTTGTCAAGATGCCTATTTTCTCTGAGAAAGCTTCAGAAAGCTTCTCTTCAGAGGCAAAGTTCTTCTATGGCAATATGAACGGCCTGTTGAATTTCTCCAAGAGTAGCCTCGGTTATACTTTTCTGTCTTTGCTGAAGAGTTTTTTCCGCAGCTTGGCTAAGTTCTCTTGGGATGGATGCCAGGAAGATGGGCTTGAGATTCCAATCTGCACCAAGTAGATAGAAGAACTTGATCATAGCTTGGAAGTGTCGGTCAAGGTCTTTACGTCTTAATGAACAACACTTTCGTTCGAAGAACTCATTTCTTTTGAGTTCTTTGGAATCTTCAGGCTTGCTGATGAAATACATGTGGATTATCTGGATAGCATTATCCAGAGGCTGGGTCATAAGATACATCTGGTCTTGTTCTGAAGCAGTATGCCACCAATCTTTAAGTGCTCCTATAAAACGACTGGTGAATTCTAGGAGAATATCATAAGTGCTAGGTTCAGAAATATGCCTGGCAGTAAGCCAAGCATGGAATTCCTGAAGCCTATCAGGCCACTTATAATATGGAATGTCATACAGTGTGAAGTAAACTTTGGATGATGAAGCTGTAAAAGACTGGGTTGCGTCAGGTTGATCTGGGTGATGGATTTCAGGTTTAGAGAATATTTCTTCATCTTTGACGCTATCTGCCATAAAAAAGGTTTCTTCCGAAGAAGATGATTCGATAAGAATATCAAAATTGGATTCGGACGAGGTTTCAACCTGTCTTGTGGCAGATGGTTTGATAACAGCAATGGAAGGGATCTGGTGGCGAAGGAAGCTTTCGAGTGGATTGGAAATGGTCAAGGTGGCAGGTGGATTGCCAGGAGGGTGATCATTAAGAGGATCATTAAGAGGATGTTCGGGTGTTCCTGGAGAGGGTGGTGAAGACTCTGTAGAGGGTGGGGATTTCTTTTGCTTCATTTTAAGCTTTTGAAGGTTTTCACGAAGGGTCAAAAAATTATTTGAGGAGGAGGGGCGACTAAGCTTAAAACAGCAGCAAAAGAGGATGATGATTTTGGCTTTTGTGATAGGGAAGGAGAGGTAAAAAGGGGTGGATCAATTGGAGTGAATGACTGCTGACTTTTGAGAATCTGGATTTGTCTTTTAAGTTTCTCAATTTCTGGTTTCTGATCTTCCAAGTAATGGCTAGGAGGTGTCTGCTGAGTTTCTAGCAAATGAAGCCGTTTTTGGAAGTCTTTCAGCATGCGACAGGATAGGTCGGTGGTCTTGTCTACACATTCAAGGTGTGTAGTAACAGTGCCAAGGAGCTCGTTTTGAGCGAGGGCATTCTCAGTTTGCCAATTTAAGACAGTTTCAGCAGCAGAGGGCTGCTTTCGTTGTCCTTGTGCATCAATGCCAGTGGGGTTTGGTACTTTGGGTGAATGCTGGTATCTCTGTTGTGGATCAGAGAATTTTTCCAACGAGGAAACTTTCGAGTACGATTGCTAGTTTCATATGATTCTGTGGCCTCGAGTGGAGGAAAGTCCTCGGGGTGAAACATACATATATTGGGTAGGACTGGAAGTGGTTCGGGTTGAGGTACACAAGTACCTGGTCTGGGTAAAGTTATGGGACAAGAAGGATTCCTTTTCACCCATTTTTGGATAGGCTTACAAAAGGGTGAGGTGACCATAGGCTTGGATGGTGGTAAATCAGGAGAAAGAGTTGGCTTACAGAAGGATGGAGTAGAGGTCACCTTAGGAAGTTTAGGTGGTCCGTAGGAGACGATGAATTGGTATTGCCACTATCTTCTCCAAGAGGTCCAACAGTGGGATCTCCATCAAGATACCGCTGATAGAGTGTATCCTTCTTTTTCTTCTTCTTGGAAGAGGGTTGATCATCTTCATCTTCAAATTTTGTGCATGAAGAGCAAGCACAATCAGGATCCCAAAAGCAGTGTCCTGTGGGATCCTTGAAGAAATGGATTGGCTGTCCTTGAGGTCCAAAGGAGTGGACAAATTGTTTGTTGTCCGGTTCGGATAAAACTAGATCAGTAGGACAAGGGGTAAAGTGGAGAATGGTAAGAAAAATAGAGGAAGATTCCTCTTTAGTCTTACTGAATTTGATGGCAACAGTGCCATCTTTTTTCCTAGTGAACTGTGGTTCACTAGATTGGACCGGTTTGCAGTTCTGATAGAGTTTTTCGTAGTTGGTGACCCAACAATCTGGAAGAAGCTTAACAAGCTCACTTCGAGGGATTTGCCTGGGAACATGGATGCAAGAAGTTTGGTCGTGGTCGACCGAAATAACAAGAGAATCTTCAGAATTTTGAATGTTAAGATCAATGACATGGTTTTGGACATGATAGATCATTTGGTAGTGTAAGGTGGCAGCAATAGATCTTGGTGTCTGCGGGGCTCTAGTAATTTGTAGCTGGACCTTAAGAGCAGTAAGCAGGTTGGGATCTGCAAGAGCGATGTTAAAATTTGGGAAAAGTGTGACAAAAACAGTTCCCACATTCATCATTGTCTGGATGGTACCAACGCAAGCTTGCTGGTATTCCAAAAACCTGGTGTCTGACAGGGCTATCCTTGCAGTAACAGGTAAGCCTTTTCGGCCATGAAAGGTTAAGGCAAGGCGGATGGCTCCAAAGTGGAGATATGAATAGCCTTGTTGGATCCATTGAGATGGAAACTCTGGTGGGATCTGGAGAGTAATAAATTGTTCTTGTTCAGTTGCTTGAATGGGATGCTGGTCAAAACGGGAAGACTGAACATACTCTTTGACAGTACGAGGGGTATGTTTGATCAAGTGTTTGATGGACCGAAGTGGAGAGAAAGAAGGGGGTTTAGTGAAAGCAGCCAAGTTCTTATCCAATTTCTTGGCAATCCTAGGACCATATTGCCTAGTCCACTTCGCAGCCTCATCTCTTTGTTTGTAGAGCCGAGTCATGACCAATACCCGTATATCTTCAAGCATTGAGATGATTGGTTTGCATCTCGCATCAATTATTCTCCCATTGAATGCTTCACACATGTTGTTGTTGACGTGATCGCACTTGAATTGCTCGCTGAAGAAGGCATTGCAACAATGCTTTGGTTCTGTCTTGAATAGTGCATCACAACCTTCCTTGGTCAATTGAACCAATCCTTCTTTAGCCATCCTAAAGTCTAGCTGCCAAAATTGCAATTGCAGCTTATTCCCTTTATAGGTCTTTGCCCAATTTGCATATATGTGCCGTGCACACATTCAATATTCTGCATAGGGCATCAACTCGGCTAATGCCGGAACCAGTCCCTACAATAATTGAAACAAGATATGTAAGAAAATAACATGTTGTTAATATAAAAACCAAACAAATTACTATGACATTACCTTTTGTTGGTCGCTCATAAATGCCCATCCTTCCCCATTTGTTATATCCAAGTCAGCCATGAGATTTTTTAGGAACCAGGACCAATTGTCCTTGTTCTCTATCTTCACAATAGCCCAAGCCAATGGAAACATTTGGTTGTTCGCATCTATTCCAATTGCAGCCAGCAATTCTCCCTTGCACAAGCCCTTTAAGAAACAACCATCCAATCCTATGATTCATTTACACCCGGCTAAAAATCCCTATTTGCACGCATCGAAGCACACATAGAACTTATCTAACTTAGTTCCACTATCAGGAAGTGGCCTCTCCACGACCTCAACAAACACTCTACTTGAAGGGTTTTGCACCCTACACTCCCAAGCATAATCCCACACTTGCCCATATTCCTCACTATATGGACCAATGAGTATCATCATCACCTTTTGCTTCGTTCTTTAGCACTGATTCTTGGAAACATTAATGCCCACACGCTCCTTCACCAACTGTTTGAACTGCGCACTCTTCATCTTGAGCATCAACTTCATCAGATCAAAGAACTGCTTTGACAACCATGCACTTGTTACCCTTTTGTTTTGAAAATTAATGGAACAAGTATGTTCCTCTTGGAAAGACCTAATCTGGAAGGATCCACTCCTCTTAACAAACGAGCCGTAGATCTTCCATGGACAATTTTGCTGTGAACACCTAGCTCTTACAAAGGCCTTAGTGTTTCTAATGAAGTCAATATTCCTTTGTTCAGTAATAGAGTGCTTCAGTATAGCTTCCATAAATTGTTTGGCATCTTGGAATTTCATATCTACTGACAAAGAAGGGGAAACAACAGACGGATCATAAGAAAGAAACTTACTTTTCTTTCTACGCACAGGTTGTTCATCTTCTTCAAGCTCGTCCTCGGAAGTAGCATTTTCGATGCTTTCTTCATAATCAGTCTTTTGACCAGCAACACCAGCATCTACAGGGCCTTCAGCCCTGTTTGGAGCTTCATCAATTACTTGCAAAGCTGCAAATTTATTGGCCAAAAAGTCCCTTTGCTTTCTCCTTGACTGTACAAGTTCCTCGTCGTCCTCATCACTTAAGAAATTTTCAACAGCTAACCCTTCATCGTCATCATCACTGGATTGAGTTACTTCCCAATCTAATCCAGTGATTGTGATATCACAACTTTCCTGTCTATCTTGCTGTCCTTTATCCCTACCATCTCCCCCTTCTCCTAGTTGGGTACTCTCTCTATCATCATCTTCGTCCTCAAACTCACTATTGTACTCAACGTATACTTTCACTTCTTCGCCATGAAGATAATGGTATAAAATATCTTTAAATCCATTATCATCTTCTAAACTTCTCAAACCATCTCTCAAACCCTTCCCTGAAACACAATACAGCAACTTCTGTATTTTGCAAGGCAAATATGTCACTATATCCCTAACAAACCCAGATGCCTTTTGTACTTCAACAAAAATAGTGCCCTCATTTCCCCCCTCATACTCCCACTCGTCCTCCCCAATGACAAAGTCCCCTCCATAGCAAACAATAACAGCAACACGATCCTTATTACAAGCCATTTTTGTAAGCAAGAAAAAAAAAACAATTAACTTTTTGGGACCACATCGACAAGAGACAATAGACAATTGCAATTGCACATGGAGGTCCCCACACTGTCATACACTTTATTAAAGAAAGAGAAGAGCATCTGACTGTTACAATCACTTTCATTATAAAACCAACAAATAGAGGACCCGACAACAAGGACAACTCCCCCACGATACCCATTTTAATTTGTTGATTTCAAAATGACTAGAAATCCCTACAACAACCACTCCAAGCCCTAGAAATCGCTATCGCACATTACAGAATATCCCATCGAAGCCTTAAAAATACCCACACACATCACTACATCCTATAAAGTCCGAAAAAGACCATCGCATATCACAAAACCATATCCGAGCCCTAATTTTTTCTCGGCCGAGCCCTAAATTGCCAATGCGAACCCTTCAATTACTCCAGCACTACTTGAGCCCTAAATCTTCTATCACAGTATCATATGAGCCCTATCTTTTCTGGTTAAACCCCACATTTCACAGCCAAGCCCCAATTTTTCCATTCGAGCCCTAATAGACAAGTCCGAACCCTAATTTCATCCATAGGGAGAGAAAAACACAAACCTCTACGTGCGAATGACGATGAGTGAACAACGACGGCGAGCAACGACGACGAGTGATGAAGTGCCCTCTCCTCTGTGAAGATGAACGATGACGTAGATAGAACTAAGCCGGCGACGAAGACAGGAGTGACTGACCTCAATGTGTTTAGCCGAAGTAAGCTAAACAACGTCGTTCTTTCTTATGAAAAAACGACGTCGTTTAGCTTGCACGAGTCCACCTATATTTTTAAAATCCACCTCGGATAATTTTCATACGCCACATGTGTTTTTTTTTTTCCATAATTGCCACCTTAGTAAAGTTTGTCGTTGGAAAATGCCATGTATGCATTTTGGCCAGATTTTCTCGCCATTGGCACTTAAGTGATCCCTTTTGCTCCGATTTTGGCACTTAAGTGTACCGTTTGTAACTTTTGGCACTTAAGTGTCCTTCCGTGCCAAGTTTTGGCACCCCGCAGTACTTACCCCAAATTTATTTTTTAGAAAATAAACTCATACCTTTCTAGTAGAGTCATCAATAAAAGTAACATAATAGTGTGAGCCTCTAAGAGAATGCCCAAGAGCTGGTCTACACACATTTGTATGCACCAACTCTAATTTTCCTTTCTCTAGTAATTTCTCAATCTTCGAAAAACTGATAAGTTTATGCTTACCCAGAACACAATCTTCATATAGACCAATATCAATGGACTTCATATTAGGTAGTTTCCCTTAGACACTAATAACTACATCCCCTTTTTGCTCATGTGCCCAAGCTTGTGATGCCATAATTTAGAATCGGCTTCCGATTTAGCAAAGACTGCAGTTTATCTACTAGTTTCAGTTATGTAGAGTGTAACTAATTTTGTTCCTCGTGCTATAACCAAAGCATCTTTAACTATTTTTCAAGAGTTATCTTCAAAAATAGTTATGTATCTTGTGTTATCTAATTGACTTATAGAGATCAGATTTTTCTTAAGTCCTAAAATGTACTTGACATCAACTTCCATTGATACTCGTTAGCAGCTTCTATATAAACATCATATAACTTCTTTTGATACCTGTTAGTAGCTTTTATATAAATATCATCCTTTCCCATAATATCCATCATTAGCAAAATAAATCCTTCAAAATTTTCCAATAACAAAATGGTGCATTAATTCTTTTCACAAAGTAAAGTGAAATGACGCACCTGAGTCAATACTCAAAGACTCAATTGGACTATCAATGCTCAAAATTAATGCTTCACTATTTTGCATATCTTCAAGAGTTGCATTCATCGATTTTTCTTCCTCTTGATTTTGATGTCGATATTGAATTTTCTTCTTTTGGGCTCTACTATCTCATTTTAGATGGCCATTCTTTTCACAATTCTAGCAAATTATTTCACTACGTGGTCTCAATTTGCTTCTCTCTCTAGACTTTGATCTACTACGGTACTGGTTTCGCCCCCTTTAGTATTTAAGGTAGCACCCAAACGAATTGCTCACTACAGCCATAGTTGCACTCTAACTTTTAGGTAGAGAAGATAATAAAATTAGAGCTTTTACCTCATCATCAAATTTGATATCCACTGAACTTAATTGAGTTGTGAACACATTGAGTTTGTTGATGTGATTAGTCACGGAAGCACTCTCGTCCATGTTTAGATTGAAAATACAATGCATCAAATATACCTTATTTGATGTAGAAGGCTTCTTGTACATGTTAGACAACGCCGCCATCAAATCCACCATTGTCCCCTCATTAGCAATGTTGAAAGCAATGTTTTGTGTTTTGCACCAATGTAAAACAAATCAAATCTAGAGCTTGCTGATCTAATAATTCACACTTTGCTTGCTACATAGAATCCATTTTTTCTCTAGATAAAGGTTGATGCAAGTTCTTTTGATTCAACATATCCTCAATCCACATGTGACGTCCTGAATTTTGACCATATTTTGGTATTATATAAATTGCAGATGTTGATCAATACCCTGTTAGTACAAATACTTTGAATTGATCATTCGTGAGATAACAGACTTTCCGAAAACGCTATTAGGAATGATACACGTGTGACCAGCAGTTTCTATTAGGAACGGATCATTTGACCATAAGGATCTGAGGGGAAACAATACCATCATGTACCAGATCATTAGCGAACGAAAATAAATCGATTCGGCAGAGTACGAAGCCAGATTGCGGTTGATTCCGCACGACTTCAATACGAGCTACGAATGATGTTAAACCGATTCTTTTTTATCTTGTATTTAGGATTATCAATTGAACCCCTGGGATTACATGACAACCGAGAATCGTCTCTAGTTTGAAAATTTGCTTAAATGTGGATCAAAAAGCTATCGACCACGGGTCAAACGTGAGGAAAACCCAAAATGGGCATCCGATAGTCTAAACGGTACAATGGTCACAATTGATTCAATTTAACCCCAAATTTTAATCCAATTTCGAGTATCAACTTTTCAGAGACTTCATGACTAGATATTTGGATGTCGCCATAATTATTCTTGAATTTTTCAGGGAGTTGCAAAGTGTCAGAAAAGGAAAATTTGGACGGGAATTTGGGTTCGCAAGTGGGTTTGCCCAAGACCGGTGGCCCAATGGGCCTTGCGCCTATCAAGGATAGTCCAAGGTGGGCCCAAGGTGGCTCATTTCCTTTTTCTCTTTAGCCCATGGGCCTCTCTCTTCTAGAAGCTTTTCTTTGTGTGGTTCTCCTTGCTTGTCTTTGCTTGGTTGTAGTTAACTCTTGATGAGCAGGTTGGCTTGGCTTCCTAGACAAGCTTGGCTGCTCATTCTCTCTCCTCACTTCCCCCCTAGTAACCGCCCCTCACTCCTCAGCTCACAATCTTTCTTTTCTCTTCCTTTTTACCTCACTTTCCTTCTCCATTTTTACTGCCCCTTGTTATTTGTTGTTGCCGTCACCCCTGTTGCCATCCATCGGAGCTGTTGCCATTGTCCATTGTGCAACTGCTACCCTCCGGAGCCCCGCCGTTGATCGCTAGTAGCCGTTCGCCATTGTCAGCTGCCCGCCCAGCCGCTGGAATCTACTAGCCTTCTTTGTTTCAGTGAGAAAAAGGCCTGTTGGTGCTGTTTCGCAAGAATTTGGCCACCATTCATTGTTTATTGCCGTCCTCGAGCTAGTCCCGCGTAGCCCTCGCCCTCGTCATTGTTCCAGTGTCGCCAGAATCTTAGAGTCTGTAAGTTGATTTCCTAATCTCTTAGTTAGGGGTTAATCTTGCTTTATGAGTAGTTTAATTAGTCTAAGTGTGATTAGTGACTAATGAAGATTGTTTATGATTAAAGTATGCTTAAGTAAGATTATATTAAGCTAATTGTGGTTTAATTGTGCTTAGTTGTTAATTGATTGAGTTCATGATTAATTAGCATTATATTATATTACTAAGCTTGCTTATGGTTAATTTATTTGGTTAATGAAGGATTAGCATTAGTTAATTATGATTAATTGTTAATTAATTATAATTATATTATTTTATGGAAATTAATTAATTAATTATATTATTTATTAATTTCGAATTATTGCCTATTTATGGGTACTAATTATTTTTGGGAAAAATAATTAATCATGATTATTTATTGGAAATTAATTAAATTGAGTATTTTTGTGAGAAATTAACTATGGTCTATTTTTCTAAAGTTAATGGTATTTATATACTATAAGGTTGGTGGACTTTGAATTGTTAAGGAAGGGTTTCATGAAATCAAATTACTTTGGTTGGTTATTTATTTATGGGATTGGTAATTAATAATAAGTATTTTATGGAAGTTAAATTATTTATCGGAATAATGAACTATAGTATTATATACTTTATAAATGAATATTTTTGGATATAATCCTAGTTTATACCTATTTTGTGATGATTGATTATTTATGGGAATAATTGACTGTCAAATTGCTATTTGATTTGCTGCTGAATGGTTGTATCTGAAACTGTTGGGTTTTTGCAAGTTTGCGTGGCCATCGATTATTATTGTATTGCATTATACGTGTGTTAACTGCAATAGCATGTTGTGTGTGCACGAACCATGATTGCATTGACGACAAAGAAAAGAAAGAATGAATTGGTTGATGGTTGTACTACATTGTCACATTAAAGGGAAAACCCGGTGTTGCCGGAAGACCGCCAACCCTTGGGGTTGTGCTATGTCCTTTGGGTCGCCTAACAGTGGTCAATTGCTGAGTCGGGGTAGAGGTTGTGTAACATCATGAATTCGAACCCATTCTGGGATAGATGAAATGGTTATTTTATCAATGCACTGTTAGTTACGTTTACTCTGAGTTGGCCCCTCATGAGTTAACTAATTGTTCGGCAAGGCAATTAAGGATCGATACGTGTACAACTAGTGAATTTAATCAGGGATAGGCCACTTGACCATAAGGATTAAAGAGGAATAATACTACACTGTTGTAGGCCTGTTAGCGAAAGGAAATAAATCGATTCGGCAAAAATACGAGGTCGGATTGCGGGTGATTCCGCACGACTTCGATATTAATTGCGAACGACGTTAAACTGATTTCCTTTTGGCCCTGTACTCAGTGTGAACAATTAACCCCTCGTGATTACATGACAATCGATGATCGCCTTGATTTGAATGCACGATCGTGGATTGAAAAGCTATCAACCACGGGTCAAACGCGCGAGAACCCTTAAACGCCGCCCGAAAGTTAGGTCGTACTAAAGTCGCGATTGATCAATGTTAACCACAAATTTCAGTCTGGTATTGGGTATCGAATTTTTAAGGATGCCAAGACTAAAATATTGGACGTTATCTCATTGATTCTCGGATTTATTGGTAAGCCTGAAATATTGGAAAATGATTCAACGGGCTGAGTTTTGGAGCCAAATATTTGGGAATTTGTGCTTCAGGGCTAAAAAGACCAAAATTCCCCTTTCTAGAAGTTTGAATAGGGTTTGTCTTGTTTTGTCTTGTTCTCTTTTCTTTTTCTTTTTCTTTTTCTTTGCTTTTCCCTCGACTTCCTCCGCACGTTTCCCTTTCTCTCTCCCCTTTTCTCTCTCTTCCCCCTCACGTTTCCCCTTTCTGCGGTAGCCCCCATACTTGCCCCAAGAAAATATTGGGTGAGTTCAATACTCAACGTGGGATGGTGCAGCACACCACTTAGCTATGGACATGTGTCCATCCGAGTCCACACTGTCTTCCTCCTCTCTCTCTGTCAGATTCGGGCCCACATCAGCAACAGACTCTCTCTCCTCTCTCCTCTCTCTCTCTCTTCTAGTTTCAACGCTCCACTCTCTCTCCTGCACGAAGAAGTTATGGAGGAAAAAAATCTCTCTACTCTCTCTCCTCCGCGAAGAAGCATGTCTTTGAGAGCAAACCATGAGCCGATGCCCCTACCTCTGCCTCTACCGTCGGCCCCATCTCCACCATTACCTTCCTGAGTCCCATTGTCGTATTTTTCCCTCGCTCTCCCCTCACTTTTTGCGACCTCCACTCTTTTCTCCACGAAGCACCCCCTGCTCGCCAACGCCGCCATTGCCTCCCCAAGCCCCACCATTGCCCCTCGAGCAAATCGATTTTTAACATTTTTTCCTCCGTAAGGGAACGGAGCATTGGGACCAAAAGAGAGAGAGGAGAGAGGAGAGGGAGAGTCTACAAGTGGAGCGTTGAAACCAGAAGAGAGAGGAGAGAGGAGAGAGAAGGGAGAGGGTCTGCTGCTGATGTGGGCCCAGATTTGACAAAGAGAGAGGAGGAAGAGAGCGTGGACCCAGATGGACATGTGTCCATAGCTGAGTGGTGTGTTGTACCATCCCACGTGGAGTATTGAACTCACCCAATATTTTCTCCACTTGCCCCCATCTTTTCCCCACTTTTTGACTGGTCTTCTCTCTCTCTCTCTCTCTCTCTCTCTCTCTCTCTCTCTCTCTCTCTCTCTCTCCTCCTTTTCTTCCCTTGCACGTTCAGCCACCCTTCCTAGCAGCTTCTTCTTCTTTCTCCTCTCTTCCAACTGACACTGGCTTGTTGCTGCTGCTGCGTTTTCTTGCTGCTACCACCATCACCGACCGCCACCACCCTTGCTCTCCACCAGTCGCCAATGAGTCGCCGTCCGCCAACCTCGAGCCAAACCGGCCCTGCCTAGCTTTTGTCCTTCTCTCTTCCTCCTTTATCTGCCACCGCTGCAACGCCGGCCAGCAGACCGCCTGACGCTGGAGCAACGAGCTGCCGCCTTGCCGTCGCTCGGCCACCACCACCCTTCGCCCGACCACCCCGGACCGAGCCGCCGCTGCTCACCTTCGAACCTGACCTAGCCAAACTAAATCCGGCTAGCTGCTGTTCTTGGCTCGACCTCAGCCACCTCGCCGTTGTCCTTCCGCCCTAGTCATTGCCAGAGGCCAGCTGACCGACCAGCCAGCCTCCGCCACCCATGAACCAGCTGCACCACCTCCCTTTCCTTCTCTCGGTCCTATCCAGCCTTCGCCGGAGCCGCCGCTTAGTCGTCGAAGCTGTTGGCCGTCGACCGGAGTTGTCGAACCGCCCACCAGTTAGCCCCGTGCCACCACAGCCGCTAGTTCCTCCGTGTCCTAGCTTTTTGCCTCGTGGACAGCCGCCCTCGGCCGTCGAGATCCGACCCCGTGGCGCCTCATCTCGAAGCGCCGGAAGTTCCCGGGTGTTCCCCTCATTGCCGCCGTCACGCTCGTGTTGTCAGAATCGCTTAACCGTGAGTTGATTTTCTAAATCTTGCTTAGGGTGCTAAATTCCATTAAGTTTGGTTAATGCTTTTGGATGATGGATGATTAGTGTTTGATTATTATTGAGTAAGCTTGCTTAGTGTTAATCATGGTTAGAATAAAGTAACTGCAGTTAGATTAATGTAACTATAGTTGGTTAAAGTAATCGCGGTTAGATTAAAGTAACCTTGGTTGGGTTAATTAACCGTAGTTGGGTTAAATTAGTAACCATAGTTAGTGTTAATAAATATTATTATTATTTTTGGAATAAAATAATAATAATTTATTAATTTCGGAATTATTATTTATTATTTTCGGAATTAATTAATCTATTATTAATTTCGAAATTAATGGTTATTATTTTTGGGTATTAATTAATTAATTATTTTTGGAGAGTAATTAATTAATTAGTTGTGGATGATTAATTAATTATTGGATGTTGAATATTGATTGTTGGTAATTATTAATGGAATATTTTTGAAGTAAAGTATTATTTTTGCAAACCATATTATTAATTAACTGTGTTAGTATCGATTAATTTCGGTGGATTACTAGTTGTACTTTCCTCACGTGAATTATATATTGAATACATGTATATATGCTGTCTTCGATGATATTGTTTAATATGTATTCGGTGGAGTAAAGTCATGGACTACAATTGTGAATTAGGGTTGATGTATTCAGCATATTCGTATGATTACGTGTGAAAGGAATTTGTATTCGCATAACCACATGTGAAATATTATCACATTATATGCAGAAATTGTGGTGAATTAACATGTACAAGCACGAATCATGTCTACATTGGCTGTCCTGAAAGAGAATAAAATGAGTATGATTAATTGGTATGCTTGTGTGGTCACGTAAGAGCCCGTCACCCAGTGGGGGATTTGTGGTGGATGAAGTTCGTATTATCAGAGTGCCCAGAGGGGGTTCGGATACGGGTCGCGGTAGAGACCAGACCTATGCTCCTTGTGAATACCGTCTGGACGCCAGACACAGCCATGCCCAATGGAGTGGGCCGATGCCCGGTTAGGCCGGTAGATTGCCAACTTGTGTGTTGGAAGGAAATTCCCCCAAAGTGTTGTTAATAAATGGAAAACGAGCAAGTGCATGGTGCATGAGACAACTTGAAAGATGTTCTGATTATTTGATATATTTGCTGCATTGAGGTGAGCATATAATAAACTGTATCATGCAGGTTACATGTGGCAAAAGCAAGGTAAAGATGCCTGTGATTGCAATTGTTAACTATTAATAATTGCATATGAGCCTTGGCCTAATTGTGCGTCTGATAATGGTTTAATGGGTGTTCTTCTGTTGTTGAATTGCTGGCAATAGAAAGATTGCACGTTTAAGGCGCACTCGAGGCAAGTAGGTCTCCTAACCGAGGCTTAGGATTTTGACTTACTAAGATTTTATCTCATTGGTTATTGAATAACCATTTTCAGGTCCATAGGATAGAGGATTAACGCGTGTTACGGCTCATGGCCGTTTTTGAAGGGAGTATATTAACCTCGGCTTGTTGGTTTCATTGGCTCGATAGGAAGGTGCCCGTGGTAAGGGCTTGTACTTGTAAACTTCCTAGGGTTAATCAGTAGATAAATAAAACAGTACTTTGGAATGTGTTATTGTTGGGTTTTCCTGCTATCCCTACTTTTGTAATTGATTGGGGATTGTGATTCACTTCCGCATGCATTTAATTAAAAGATAAAAGTAACGATCGATGACGGATCCTGGGGAGTCGCAAATCAAATGACCGCAAGAGAACAGGTGTTGTTGCGGACTCGAGGGTCAGGTCATGACAGGTCGGACCAATGCTCCTTTAGGAATGCCGTATGGGGGGAGGCCCATGAAATAGAGTGCCCATGGAGGGGACGATGCCTGGTTTTGGACTAGTAGACTGCCAACCATAAGGTTGTTTCGTGGCCTAGGGGGTCGTAATAATCGGAATACATGTGGGTACTGAGACATGAGAAAGTTTTTTTAAGTACTCTGATTATGTGTATGTTTATTGAAACTATCATGGTTGGAATGGTATTCTTTTTATAGGGTACATGTGCCAAGGTAAGGTGAGATCGCCTGTGTTTGTATCTGATGGTTGTTGAATTGCATCATGGTTGTGTTTTTCTGACATGTTGATAGATGAGGCAAGCGAAGGTCGCTTTGCAATTGATCTGTTATCGATACTAGGTTGCATGATTAGACTACACTTGAGGCAAGCGAAGTTCCTAACTGAGTTTATTTCACCCCATTATGATTAACATTTTTAGGACCTTAGTATGACGCCTTACTTGGTGAGTTCGGTGTCCCCGTTGACATGAGTACCTCTGTCACCATGCAACTCGTCCCCAGTCGTAATTTTGTTTATTAGCAACATGTGACGATGATTTGGGTTGACAAGGGGAAGAGGGACCATTACATGCCACATGTCTTCAAGGCGTGGTACGTTAGATGGGGGACATGATGTACGGTCCCCTGAGAGGTTACGACAGGCCTATAATGCACGCGGGGTCAGGTGAGGAGGTATGGGATCCGATGGACCTCGATCCCCCTAATGGCACGGTAACAGACCCCTCAACGGGCGAGTTTGAACCTTCTAAGGCTAGTGATTGGGCATCTGTAGCCTAATCTTTTTTTGACTGACCCTTCTCTCCTTTTTGTTATGATAGGTTAGTCAGGCCTGGTCCCTTTTTGTGTTGGCCTTGAAATGTCGCCCGAAGTAGGGCTTGTACATATATTGTTTCTTTGAGCTAACCTTGCAGATAAATAAAAGAAGTGCTATTGTTGGTTACTATTGCATTCCTTATGCTATCCATGTTTGTTATTGGCTGGGTATTTTGATTTCGCTTCTGCATGTGCTTAATGATAAGATAAAATGAACTGGTCGACGACAGAACCTGGGATGTCGCATGCTTCAAACCACAAGTGAATTAGGGTTGTCGCGAGTTCAAGGGTTGGGGCATGACACTACATCTTCTAGAAACCAAAGTCCTCGCCATCAAACCAATTAATCTTCACATTCCCTTCGTCCATATGCACTCTCACTATTCCACCAAAACCAGGCTCTGATACCAGTTGATAAGAACGCAAATATATGAAGAAAAAAAATAGAGAAGAAAAACAAGAGAGAATTTTTACGAGGAAAACTCTTCCAAAAATTAGGAAGAGAAAATCACAATGCCACACTAGGCAATCTCTTTATTATTAGTATTAGCGTTACAAGCTCTGGGTTACAAGTTTTAGCGTTACAACTACAAAAGATATTGCCCTTATATAGAGCAAGAGTATGGGATATACATAATTATGATGGAAATTAAGCAGCGATAAAAGCTCTATTATCTGTTTTAATATATCATGATGGATGACCCACTGAAAAGTGCCTATCCACAATAATTTTTTTTTTTATCAAGCTCCACAAATCCATCAATTCTAGGATGTGACAGTGAAGAAGAGCGAGTAACATAGTTATCTGAGCAAATTGGTTGTTGGAACCGGGTTTCTTCGGATGAAGAAAATGAAGGAGAAGAGAAGGTAAATTTGTGATTTACTTAGTTGTCTTCTTCAAACCCTAAACTCATAACCTTATCCTCCACTTCTCTCTTCTTCTCTGGTGGTTGAGCCATGGTTCCTCAATCTTCTTCTTCTCTAGTCAAGCTTACAAGAGAAGGCTCAAGGATAAAGGTTTCATTTTCAAGTTAATTTGGAGGAACAAAAGGGCCAAACAATGTTGTTTTAGCCCTTTTTTGCCATGTCAATCAAAGATTGTTCCCATTAAACTTGAGTTTCTTTTCAACAAAATCACCTCAGAGTCAAAATAATTCACAAAAATCACACTAGAGAATTTCTGATTTCGAGAAAGGTAGCGGGTTCTTTCTAAGCATAGACAGTTGATAAAAAAACATGGAAGGTAGGCGCAACTTTATCGTAGCAAATATAATTATGCATAGGGAATCAAGTAGAATGATAAGTGGACATTTGGTAGACGGTTGTGAAATCAGAGTGGTCCTATGAATAGGTGTAAGAGCAGCGGGTTGCGATGGCTCTTCTATCTTAACAATTTCATCCACTTGCTTTGGATCAAGAGCGGGATCATTGATGTGATCAGTCACAATCGGCAAGGGAGCAACTTCAAAATTGAACCCACTATGGTTTAAGTCATTACCACTATTCTCCCCTTGAAGGTGATCCCTACTAAAAAAAATAAAAAATATGTGAGTCTTACAGAAGACAACATCATGGGAGATAAAAACCTTAATAGATGGATCGAAACATTTATACCCCTTGTTGATAGAGGGTGAACAACTTTGAGCACGGGGATCAAGTTTTCCCCTAAGAGAGTGAACAAAACAAACACTAGAAAATATTTAAAGATGTGAAATATATTGAGGTCGCTCAGTGCCTCCACTAGAGACTTGTAACGTAAGATCTTACTGAGGAGATGATTAATCAAGTAACAACTAGTGAGCACCACATTTGACCATAATGTCTTGGGAAAGTTACCATGAAATAATAAAGCTCTTGTCAATTCAAGTAGGTGACGATTTTTCCATTAGGCCACCCCACTTTGTTGAAGGGTGCCAAAAGAGGAGCTTTGATGAACCATTCTCAACTTAAGAAATGACTTAAAATGATGGATTGTAAGATCAGAGAATCTTGATATGATGACCATATTGAGTAAGAACCATGTTATAAAATTCTTGGACCACTTTCAACACTTCACTCTCATAGGTCAACAAATAAAGCCAAGTGGTGAAGGACTTATCACCAATGAAAGTAACAAAATATTTAAAACCATCACGAGAGTCCCAAACATCATAATGTACTAATTCAAACAATTCTTGCCAAACATGTGTGCTAGAAGTAAAAGGCAATTTATGTTGCTTAGAATAACTAAAAATTTTACAATGAGTTGAATCAACAGGAAAATCAAAATTCAAATTATGCAACACATTATCTGAAAGGTGGCTATGCATAAATGCCAAATTTGTGAAGTAGCCTTCTTATCTGTCCTTGCAACTAGAGTCTCACTTAGAAAATCAACCACATAGAGGCCTCGATGAAAATGGCATTCACCAATCGTCCTCCTTAACCATTGGGGCACTTGACCACCTTGCCCCCCTCGCATGAGAAGGGCAAGGTGGGAGATCTGAATCCCCACATTCTCAAAGGGGTTGGGTGGGGACAATTTAGCTTCATGCATAGATTTCGACTCCCATGTCTTACAAGGAGATATGATAAAAGTCTGATAGTGAGAGTTAGAGTAGGAGTAGAGTATGACTGACCGTAGAAAATCATTCTTTCTATGATTCTATCTTGAAACACTATGTTTTAATGAGAAAAAAACAATGTTGCAGTCCAATTCTATAGTAAGTTTACTAACATATAACAAACTTGAACATAAGGTCACATAAATAACACATTACAAGTAGCACAAAATAAATTAACGGTTCCTTGTTCTTTAACTGAACGTGACTTCCATTAGCCATAGTAATGGGACCATGAGAACCCTAAAAAATGATAAGAAAATCAGATAATCCATAAAAAGTGCTGCACATATGATCAGTAGAATCAATAATAAAAGAGTTTTTTGGAGACAAAGTCACAAGGGTTAGGTAATTACTAGATTGAGCTAGATTGCTAGAATCTAAAATGGAAGGTCTTGTGCCGTTGAATTGGATAAGATGTAGTTGAAAAGCAAGTTCACTCAGAGAGGCTTAAAAAATAGACGTCGAGCCTTGAGTTTGAGTTGTAATTTTGGCATCCCCCATTTATCCTTATTAGGCTGAAGGTGAGGATACAACTCCCAACAATGGTTCTTAGAGCAACCATCCTTATCATAGTAATCACAATAAAATTTATCATTGCGGCCTTTGCCTTTACCGGAACCAAAGCAAATGCCATCAGAACTAGAGCAACCTCCATAACTAGTTGTTGGTTGGGACCAGTTTTAGTAGCATGGGCAAAATCGGGAAGAGTAAAACTCATTAGGATCTACCTGTTCATATTCTGGCCCAAGGCTGGCCAAACATTGGAAAATCTTATCATGCTCTTCACGTTGGGCAAAAATCTCAATAGTCTGGGTAGGTGGCCTATACTGTCGCAGTTCACCTCGTTCTTTTTCAGATTACCAAGATGTTTAGTGACTGTTTGATTAGGTGTTTCCTCAATATGAGGAAGCTCACGTTGCTACTCAATGACACATGATGCATTATCAACGTTGCCATATATATCCTTCAAAAAAATCTCACAGCTACTTGATAGTCCATTGAATTAAACAACCGAAACGTGACCATGTTATTATTTGCCTACCATTTAGTGAATTTTGCATTTGATAAGACCCTTCAAATGACCCAATTTTGATCTACTTTGTGAGCTGTAGAGACAGTTTAGACCAAGGCAAATAATTACGCTCATTTAACATAATATCGTACGTTTATTGGATATATCAAAAATAGATTTACTATAAACAGTCATAGTACTAGACACAAAATGAGTACAAAGTTCAGCAAACTTATCTAGGACCAATCGAACCCAATAAAAGAGTAGGTGCGGGGAAGATGATGTAGCCACTGACCAGATACAATCAAACTAAAAGATACCCAGGTGCTGCCATGATGACACAAGGATGTAGAAAAACAACACCTTTAAATGCGGCCATATCTACTCAGAGGATGCAAAGGCTCACTTCAATCCGATGCTGCATTAGTGCAGATTTCCACCTATTGATGATTGCTCTCATTGTATCCCTACATTAATAACACCAAATAAACTTGGGAAATAGCATTTACAATATTGACTCAACTATAATATGCATGACGCATGCTAGGAAATGTTTCATGGTGTATTTGGCCATTTTTATGAATGGGACTATTATAGGAAAAGTCATAAAACTTGTCCCAATATATCATTGAGTCCTAAAACTTTCATCTCATACTAGGCGTAAGTAACAAGAACCACCCGGACCGGCCAGATTTGGGCGGTTCCCATGAGCATTAGTCCAGTTCCCGGTTCCTATTTTTGGAACCAGTGACCGGTTAGTTTGGTTCTCAGCTTTAGAGTGAGAACTGAATCGATCGGAACGGACCAACAATATAAATTATTTATTTTAATTTCTTAAAAAACCTTAATCTTTCCTAGTTTCCTCGGTCCCTCCCTTGGTCCCTCCCTTAGTCCCTCTCACAAATTCCACCATCGTGCTTATTCCAAAGAATCTATTAAACTTTGCATTATTAAATTTCATACTGGAAGACAAACCCAGACAACAAAGTTATCATCCACAGGATAGTCCACCACTGAATCCAAAAGTCCAAACTGTTGGACTTTCAATTACAACGACATTTCTAGTAAGCCAATTCAGTTTAGCACAAGATCTGCATGCAACTAAATTGCACGCAAGTCCGAAGCGTGCCCAGAATAAATGTCTCCTGAAAAAACCCCCTCAGCTCAAAATTCGAGTCCCACTCCTTCACAAAAGTTTTTAATTTTTATGGATCGGGAACAGTGACTACTTCCATTGGAACCGAACCGGACCGGTCTGATTCTCGGTCCTAAAATTTGGGAACCAGTCCTCCTCGTCTGGTTCCCGATTCTTTGGTGGAATAGGACCAGATCGGGAACTAGTCACCCCTATGTCATACATTTAAGTGCTAAAACTTGAATTTTAGTTGTATACCCTTAGCCCTTTTGTTAACTCTATGAGTTTTAAGTGGACCAAACATGACTTTTTGTTATTATACTCTCAATCCTACGTGACGGTTAATAAAATTGCTGCATAGATTTTCTATCTACTAAAAGCTAATGGAGATGATAAAAGATGACTAATTCCATGCTTTTCGTTATAATAGTTGCATTGCATCTCTGAGCGAACAAGATCATGTTACAAATGGTCCTAGAACAGAACATTGGACAGTAATTGCACAAAAATAAAACGAATACTTTTCTTTGACTCATGGAAAATATTTGACGTTCTTTTTTATTTGCCTGACTCTTATTTTGCCATTGAGGGCAAAAGTACGCCTTGCTTTAGAAAATGAAAACAGGGCTATATTCGGTGGTCTGATTATCCTGTCCTTGAACTTAATCTTCCCGGTCCATGTTTGTTAAGGGTGTTAATAGTGAAAATCTCCACTAATATCCGATCTAAACCGAACATGAAGAATGTTTTTTTAGTGACCCAACCCATGTAGAACACAAATAATTTTTTTTTGGAAAAAATACAAAAAAAGACATAAACCATGCTCCCTATGACACATTTATCTTGAATTTTTTTGTGACATAAAAAATACCAAACTATGGTCATTGTCACGCATATATCATAAATTTTTTCTTATAATATAAAAAATCATAAACTTGTAGCACTTTGACACATTTACCATCCATCAAGATTCTGTTAATAATGTGTCATATGAGCACCATGTCAACAAACATTTGTTTTTCGACATCAATGTAGGCAGATTTTTAATGGTTCTCATTGACAGATGTTTGGCAGAGGGTGGTAAATGTGTCACATAGATACAAGTTTGAAATTTTTATTGTCACAATAAAAATTTTAAGATAAATGTACTACAATGAACATAGTTTGAGGTTTTTGGTGAATTTTTTTTTTTCAGGTTAAGTTATCGTTTTTTGTTATTTTATTTTGAATTACGAAACTAGCAGGCCCAATACAAATTTCAAGATTATAAAAAGGATTTATTCGTGACTAATAACTTTTACTTTTGAACTTTTCAGTAATATTTGCCAATAAATAAGTATTTCTTTATGCGTGCTCCAAAAATACGTTGCTTTACTTTACCTAATAGAGATTAGACATGATGGGCGAGTGTATAGAGGTTTCCAAGAAGAAGGGTATCGGCTACCCAAAAAAGACGGAGATTGTCCATTATAAGCAAATAACCTTTGTATACATGTATTCTCACTCATTTATCCACTTTCCGAGAGTAATGTCTTACGATTTTTGGGACGAAGGATATTTTCTTTTTAATCTTAACATCCACACAAGCACACAGTTCTTCATCCTTTCTTAAAATTTCAAAGGAAAGGTTGAGTTGCTTATCCGTTTTCGTGGGTTTGGTAGAATCACGTGTGGATATATATTTTTTTTAAAAGAAGAAAGGAGGGAAAAAGAAACCCACTTGACTTCATGGGACATTTGGTAATATCAGGTAATTTTTTAATTTCCTAGAACAGATCAATAGTCAAGTAATAGAATTGGAACAAAAACAAAAAATGTAAAAAAACTTACTTGTTTATTCCCGGGAACAAAAAGAGAAAATAAGATCATTTTAGAAAAACAAGCTCAACATATTCTAATACTCATCTTTATGCAATCGATATAAGATCCAGTCTCTTGACCCAATCTGATTCCCCATTTTTCAGAAAAAAGAAATAAAAAAATTCAGAAATTTAGGAAACGATTTAGAAATTAGATTGTGAGTAATTTTTACTAGATTTTAATGTTAATACTAGTTTAGAATAAGTTTAGCATAAAAAAATGTGAAAATCTTTTGATGAAAAATGGGTTCAAAATTGAATAAGCTTTTAGGGTTTTATTATATGGATTTTCAAATGATGTTTTCTTTTATAGACCATGCTAGATCATGAAAACTTGGCAACTCCACGCAACGTTTGCTCTTCTTGTAGCTAAAAAAACTCAAAGTGTCAATGCATCTATTTACTTTAGTGCCCAAAAATTTACTATCAATTTCCTCATGTCGTCACTTATAAATTATTGGGACTCTCCATTGCCATTTCCAGCCATCCATTTTTTACTAATTATTATGTTAGATTTTCTTAAATCATATTAGAGTATCTTGATCAATTAAATCATTACAAAAGTTCAGTTTTACCCAAGTATGAAATGTTAAGTCTCCAATGACATTTTATAATTAAATGAAAAAATTGAGAATAGAAATTTGTTTGGTCATACCAAATGCATTTCTATCTTTATTCTATTCCGAGAATAGAAATTTATGTAGTTCCCAAATGCATTCTTCTACTCGAAAACTCATCTAAGGAATAGAAATAGAAAAAACTATTTATAAACAGAAATTTCTCGAAAACAGAAATGTTACTAAATGCATCCTTATCTTTTGGTAAATGACACAAGTTGGCTCAATACACAATGTGGTCTCTCAACTCTTAATATGTTTAATGTAGCCCTTGAATTGAAGCCCAATGTGTTTCAATTTGTATGATATGGTTCATGCACTTTTGGTACATATTTGATTTAGTCTTTAATGTTATCTCTAAACTTAAATTAATAGAATGATAATATTGTATATTTTCATATAATTTAGGGATAAAGTTGAATATGTACAAAAAGTCTAGAGACCATATTGTACATTGAGTTAAAGTTTAGGGATTATGTTGAATAAAATGAAAGTTGATGGATTAAATTGCACATTTGTTGTTATCCCTTTATCTTTTCCAGAGAACTTTATGAACTTATTATTGAAGGAAAAAGCAAAAATGTCATCCTTGCCCAATGATGTATATCTTGACTCCGTCAAGACTAAGCGATGGCTCTTTTGCTTGTAGTTAGCCACACGAGCAAAACTAGCATATTCTCATATGCTCTTCGCTATGGGAGATGTTATATAATCTCTGTCACATGGTTTTTTGCAAAATAGCTGTGCTGCCAAAAAAATTAATTATATATATTCCAAACTAAACTGTATTCTTTACTTACTTGACTACCAACAAGAGATCACCAACCCAAACATTCGTTAAGTTTGATTGTTTGGTTGTCTAATCCGTAATGATCCAAAAGATAGGGTGGAAGCATGCATGGCAGAAAAGCTAAAGGCGGGCACTCGCATAGTAATAGTAGAGGTGTCAAAATGGGTCATAAACCCATATTATAACTCACTTTTAGTTAAATGGGTCAAATATGGGTCAAGTAAAAATTAAATATGAGTCAAATATGGATCAAGTGAAAGTTAAGTATAGGTCAAATATGGGTTGAGTGAGTTATTAGGTAGACCCATTATCTCTCTCCTTCCATCCCCCTCCTCTATGCATTCTCGACCTTTGTTGCCGATCCTACCATCATGCCGCCGCCACCATCACCAATCCCGAGTGTGCCGTCGTCGGTTGGAGCTCAGCTTGGATCTGGGTAGGCGAGCTTGACAGAGCTTGGGCTGGCGAGCCCTAAGCTCGTTGGTGGGAGCTCGGCCTAGATCTAGATAAGCGAGCCGCAAGGTTGCCGGCCTTAGCCAAGCTGCGACTTGCCCGGATTTGGGTAGGCGAGCCCTGAACTCGCTGGCCGCAACAGAGCTCGCAGCTCGCTAGATCTGGGTGAGCCCGAGCTTGACCATTACCGACGACCTCGGCGGAGCCTCGAGTTCGTCGGCCTTGGTCAAGTTCGGGCTTGCTAGCCTACATCTTGGCCAATCGCCGTCGGGCAGCACCAACAAAGGAAAAGGGGGAAGAAGAAAGAAAAGAGAAAAGAAAGGGAAAATAAAGAAAAAATAAAATAAATAATAAAAATAAAATTCAATTTTTTTAAAATAATTAAAAAATCGATTTTTTTTAAAAATTATTTTCCAAAAACTATTTCAATTTAGAGGTATCCACATTTTTTTTATTTACTAATTTTTTATTATTTAATTTACTTTATAAATTTGATGTGAAATTTTTATTAAAATAATTTATATGTAAAAAGTTTAAAGTGAACTAAATAAGTGGAAGTATATTTTTTTAAATTAAGTTAAATATTAAAATACGTTGATAATATGGGTCGGGTATGGGTTATTAAATTTACATTGCATGAAAATGGGTCAAAACGGGTTAAATGAGTCGATGTGAGTCAGACCATTTTCGACCCGACCCACCCATTTGATACCCCTAAGCAATAGCAAATGATAGTACTGCAAGGAAAACATTTTGACAGGAAACAAAAATACAAGGATTATCTGGACGCTATGATGGCTCTAGGTCATTTGATTGCCCTTAGAGGTCTCCTATCTAGATAAAGTGAAGAAGTTGTTTAACAAATAACTCCATTACGTACAACTTTTAGAAGAAAGTGAAGTTGGTACTACATGATAAATTACAGATACTTACCCTAAACTGTGAACGGAAAATAAATTGCTTTAAGCTATCAAGCAATAAAGGAAAGAAAAATAAATATAAAAAACAAGTAACCACCTCGGCCCGAAACTGTCAAAAGCCCATTGTTTTATTTCTACCCAAACCGAAAGAAAACTTGACCTGGAAAGGCCCCAAACTCTTGGTTCAGTTTGGGCGGTTCTTTTTTACACCCATACTATCGACTGCCTGCGGTGCGATGACTTCGGTCTGCCTGGCACAATAAATTCTTCCATCGACGAACCATTGCTACTACTGACCAGTTGCGGTGTGATAACCTAGGTCGATCCTGGCCAGTTACTTGGGCTGTGGAGGAACGATTGCTACTATTGGCCGGTGGTGGTGGTGGTGCAACTTGGGCTGATTCTGGCCCAGTTACTTGGGCTATGGAAGAACCATTGCCACTATTGACCGGTTGCAGTGTGGTATCTTGGGACGCTTCTGGTCCAGTTAGTTGGGCTATGGAAGAACCATTGCTTGCATTGGCCGGTGGTGGTGCGTTTACCTGGGCTGATTCTGGCCCAGTTACTTGGGCTATGGAAGAACCATTACTACTAGTGGCCGGTAGTCGTGCAGCAACCTGGGACGCTTCTGGCCCAGTTACTTGGGCTATGGAAGAACCATTGCCACTATTGAACAGATGTGGTGCAGTCATCTGGGATGCTTCTGGCCTAGTTGCTTGAACTACGGAAGAACCGTTGCTACTGTTAGTTTGCTGGGTCGCAGATTCTTCGCCGGGGGTAATGTTGCGATTGTCAGGCGCTTCTCGTGTAGTTTTTTCGACCCGTTCGTCTTCGTAGCACTGGCCCAAAAGTTTTGCCATGAGTGGGTGTCCACCAGCTCTCTTCATGACAAATCTCCGAAGTTCTTCTACCTAAAGAATCAGAAAGTATTCCATATGATGATCATATGGAGCAATTTATTACATAACATGTCTACTGGATTTAGATGAAGGTAATCCTACATGCTGATAGACCAATTTACATAATTATTGCAAAGTGATGCCACTCTTTAAATCAGTTTCGTACACATGTTATCATATTTCTCGTTATTATCTTACTGTAGAATGCCAAATGAAGATTATTGACATTTGCTCTTGAATTTAGAAAAACTCCTCACTTAATACTAAGCGTAGTGTAACACAAGGTACTGGCTCCTCGAGGTTTGGATGCTTTAAATCCTCAACAGCTAATCTCAATCATCAATTAGACAACAATGAGGTAGTGAGGACCGTGCAAAGAAGATCTAATCCGTTTGTTTGCAAACGTCTTTCAGTCATCATTTGAACATAAAATAATCTGCAGACATGCTTGGCAACATTAGCTTCCAAGTGACGTTTATTATAAAGCAAAATTGAATCGGAGAATATATCATTTGTGTTTGTTCCGAATGAAGGCGGACAAGTTTTGAGATGTTAAAAGGAGTCTCTTTAATAATTTTGATGCGGCTGCCATCGAATTTTTTACTATTTTCATTACTAAAAAGATGTTTCCGTCTTCAATTGCAGAACATGTTTTTCAGAAAAATAAAACACTTTCTGGTAAAGAGATCTGAAACTACTTTATGAAAGCAAACAGGTTCTGAAAAAGTAATGCTCTTCATCCTACCTTAGAATCGCATTCAGGCTCAACAACAGTTGCTTTTTTGAATATGGCCCAGCAATCTTTGTCACTCAGAGGAAGAAGATGGTGCAAATTTTCCTTCCCGACTATCATCTCCACCACTTCATCGCTCCTGCCATTAACGATCACCGCTCCTCCATATCCTTTCGGCAGCCCAAAAGCCAAGCTTTGACCCCAATCCGTCGAGTGAACCCAGGTGAAATTCTTGCCTTTATCTGGTTTGTGCTGGATCGAGTCATCTGAGATGGATATGGTGGTAAAAATCAAGTGAGTGCTCACATTTCTTATTGTTTACATCTCTTCACCATTGATCAACTAATTCTAAGCAAGAATTATTCTCACCGGAGCCCAAATTAAACCATTTATCCGCATCGCAAGCACCGTCTAGAACGATCAGGTACCTCTTCCCCACTAAATGCCAATGCAGAAGAGAGACCAACCCTGAAATATCATCTTTCTCACGTTCCTTGATGATCTCCTCATCTTCTCCGAGGCAAATCAGCATCCTCTCAGCAACAGTCTTTCGGACTAGGTCGCGGCGTTTTTTCTTGATGGTCTCCTCGTCTTCTCCTTGGCGAGACTGCATATCCTCATCGACAGTGACCTTTCGATCTTGGTCATCCCAGGGTTGTTTTGTCATGCAAACCCAGATCCGAGGAAGAAAGTGCTCTCGCACTTCTGGGCTGTTGAACATCACTTGACAGACGGTAGTTTTTCCTCTACCTGCTGCTCCCGCGATCCCAAGTGCCTTGAATTGGTTGCAGTTGCTTTTGCTATTGTCAAGCAAGTCATGGAGGAGGAATGACACTTCGACTTTCCGCCCAATAACCTCAGACAGATCGAGCGACCCGTCAGTCGGCTCAACGTAGCCGACCTCGTTTATGGCTGGCTTTTGGGGTCGCGTGAAGGGTCGCCGGAAGAGTGGCGGGTTGGTTGCTGTCCCCCTCATTGGATCCAGCAGGGGTGTGCGCACTTCGCTTTGGTGCTATACGTATGACAATTTCAGGGTTTTCTTCGGCTGTGTTCCTTGGGAACGGAAATTTTATGAGTATTGCTCCCACAGCACTGGGGCAAGAATTTTATCATTGATCATAATGCGACGTGCCGCGTTCACACGGGAACTTTCTCTAGTGATTTGCTTTTTTCCCGTCACTTTAGCAAATCTCCAATTTTTATCCATATATAACAATATATGTATTGATTCTATTTTAATCTTTATGCACATGTCGTTTAGGTGTATACAGACTGACTTTTACAATATCTATATATAATAGATGGAAATAGTTATATTCCGTGACAAAGTGTTCTATGAACGCACAGATTTCTATAATAAATTTTGCAATAATATATTCCTTTATGTATATATGGATTAAATTTTGGTATATCTATGTAAAGATAAAGCTGATTTTTTTTTCTAAAATAAGGCTTTCCAATATCTAAGTTATAATAAGGAAAATAAAAAAATGAAGAGAAAAGTTAAATGGCAATAAGGCTTGCGTGCATCTAAGTTATAAAGATAAGGAAAATAGAAGAAGAGAAGTCAAAAATTAAATTAAAGAGAAAAAAAGGAAAAATTTTAACATGTTATAAGAAGAATAATATAGCCAATATATCGAGATTATTGCACATATTTTTGTGACACCAATTATGATAAACATAATATATATATCTAGATTATATTTAGCAAAATCTATGAATGATTAGATGATATTGCGCGTATTTTGGCGATAAATGTTTTAAGTAGACTTTTTTAATTGTATATTTCATTAATATGAAGTTAGAGGATCATTGGAGAAGTTATATAATACAGCACCTTCTATAGGATAAATAAATGACATGATGGGATCAAAAAAATAAAATAAAAATAAAAATCAACACTAAAGAATGATACCAAGTTTCCTATCCTACTCAAACTTGCAAAAATTTCAAGTTCCTAAAGTAAAAACACTAGTTGCTCGCAACTCTCCGTTCAGCCTTTGCTAGTGGCGCCCAGTGAATTTCCGTCACTCCTATGGCATGAGCAGATACGACACATCACAGTGAGCACATAACCTTTATTAATCTTGTTGAACTTCAAATTATTTACAGTGTGCTCGTTATGCAAGCATTGTTATTCGTCGATGGAAAAAGTACGCAGTTCTTTGTTAGCGTTCTTATGTCCGTTCCATCCTTACCTTCTCTGTAAACTGCGTGGTAACACTAAATCGTGTACCGTTGATGATATGCAATGTTCAGGAGCTCACCACGTTGATTTTCAGTTTGCAACCAAAGAAGCGGACATCATTCAAGCTGGATTGACGGATATTATGAGGATCTTAGAGCATAAGCAAACAATGGCTTCAAAGTATGGGACATTCAGATCCTAAAGAGCTCTGTTACACAGCTTCTGCAATCATTCTCTTTGAATTCAGGAGTTTCCATATATTAAACATAAATCAAGTGTGAATGGTTAAATTGTATTCAGTTTTGGCTTTCTTGATCTGTTTCAAAGACAGTGTCTGAGTGTGCACGAGCATATGCGCTTATCTGTAAAATTATTTGTTCTCCAAGTTGTTCAGGAGTGGTCCAGTTGAAGTCATTGCATACACTATTTATAATGATAAGATCAGATAATGTAATGCTGTAACAAAAGTGCGACATAAACTGGAGAACCAGAAGTCATGATACTCAAAGTGGTAACCCGGGAAACCAGAAGTTACGAAGGATACATAGAGTAGCCAATTATAATGCCAAGTTCATTAAAGCAGATCAGCGCCTACTGTTTTCCACGACAGAGCTGAAGCCTCCTCCAAGCACATTTTTATGGTTGTCGATGTGGATTCCACGTATTTTTTATGTTGCTTACGTCTCTCCCTGAGCTCATTAAGCTCCTTTGAGAGTTTGTCAATCTGTTCATCCAAATAAGCCATGGTGGATTGATTGTTATTCTTTGCCGCAAGACCAAAGTAGGCTCTCACCACTCTAATTAGTTGATCAGTCACAAATTGCACATGGAAATTGGCACGCTACACAACCTTCAAGCGGCCCCACCAGTTCATAAGCATCTGTTCAGTGACGTCCTCGATCTTAGTCCTGTACATGGTGTATACAACGTCACACAGCAAAATGAACACGAACGTCTTCACTTTAGGACTCAAGCTGGATTTGGCAATCAATTCCTTATGTTTGTCCATCAATTTCTTCATGATGTTGGTGAAATCCCAAGTGATCTGGTGCCCTTCAACATCGACGACCTTGGCATCCAAGTTATAGAACTTGATCAATTCGTCCCACGGTACTGGAAAAGCGTCAAGCCTCTTTTTGAGCTGTTCAAAGTCCTCACCTGCATAGGGGATCATTGTTGCATAGTCTGATGAAATATCTGCCGAACCTATTGACAGATTCTGGAATTCCACCAACTCATTCTCAGTCAGGAATCGTATATCTCCTTCAAAGTCAGAGCCGATTTCATGATCTGCTTTTCCCCTTGGGCAGTCGTTTTAGAGTTTGACCCTTCACTGACGACCCAGCCGGGAATAAGTTTGCCCAAGGTCCTCAACTCCACATCCCCTCTCTCTCCCTTAAGTGATCTCAACACCTATTAAGGAATCATCAGTTTGTTCGGCATTATCAACTGGTGAAATAAATTCAATTGACTCCTACAAGGTAAATCAAAAGCAGGAGAGGTAATTTAACTCCCTCCTCCCCGCTCTTAAGGAGAGGGATCCAACAGATTTGGATGCACCACCAGAATGTCAAATTTGCCAACGATCCGGTCACAGTTTGAGCAAATGATGCTACTTTGGAGGCAAAATACCAAAAGAAGTAGAAAGGAAATGTCAATAACCAGCATAACTGATGTAAGGAAAGGAACAAACCATCGTCATCCCATCCTTGCGAAACGGGTTTACCACCATCTATTATCAGCTATCACTTAAACGAGTTGATGTTTACTTATGTGTGGTTATGGTTTATATGTAAGCATCTCCAGTAGAAGAAAATTCTGGGAAAAGGGACTGTTTTTCTCCTGTCGGATGAAAAATGAAACATGATAGATGAGATGAACTGGGCAAGGATGCAGAGCTTTGAAAGAACCAGGCATACCTCGGGCATCGCGCATGTTAGATGCACGAAATAGTATTTTTCCAAGTGGTAAACGCACTCCCTCGGATCTCTATTTAACTCGCAGAGGTCGCAGTAGTACTCGCCAGAGTCGTCCTCAGCATATGAGTCGGCCAGGCTGAGATCTTCAGTAAATTCGGGCAGCTGGATCCTTGTTGGCAAGGGGGCGCAAAGGAGATGGAGGTTAAATTTGCACTGGGCACAGTGAAAGACAGGCGGCAAGTCGCAGGGACGACCGCACTCGTTACAGGGAGGAGTGTGGCCGGGCATGTTGTCAAGGACAGTAAGAAGGTGAGGGTGACCGTCATACGACACAGTCGGCTGCTGCTGCATCTCTCTCTCTTTCTCCATCGCTTGGTTTAGAGAGGATGATGAAAATGGTGGTGCTGGTGCTGGTGGTGCTGGTGGTAGTGAAGGATGCTGGGTTTACTTGACTTTCATTTTAAGTTTAGACATAGTTAGATTAGAGAAAAAATCGTATTAAGATTCTCTTTTAATGACCATTCGCGGAAACCACTGTAAAATGTATTAAGTACATCTTTTTGGTTGGGACAAATTTAAAGAACAGTCATTGGTCAATCATGTTTCTTATCGACTCATGTTATTTACGCAATATCGCCTGCATTTTAATTAAATTGGAATTGAATGTCTCATATTTTCTTTCAATCAGAGTATAAACTTATATGATGGGGGCTTGATTCACTTTAAATAAATTTCCCTGTAAACTCTACGGGAGAATTTTGTTGTTGTGAAGATTTATTTTTTTTGTTGTAATTCTTTGGGTATTATTTATCTCTCTTACGAAAATTCAGGTCCTCATCAACATTTCAAATAAAATAACAAATATAATTTTAGACCCGAACAACCACGTATCTTGTTGGTTAAAAGGCCGAAAGAAGAGGAAAAAAGCGAGTGAGCTGAGTAAGAGCCAGCAAAGCACTGAGGTCCAACCATGGAGCTGCCGGGTTCTGACAAGCTGAAGCTGCTGTGGGACAAATGGGAAATCCGGGTGTTCATCCTGGTCAGTCTCTTGCTCCAGGTTGTGTTGACGCTGCTGACGCCCCGGAGGAAACGCACCGGAAACGTAGTTGTGATCTCGTTGATCTGGACAGTCTACTTGCTTGCCGACTGGGTGGCCGCCGCCACGGTGGGCAAGATTTCCAGCAAGCAAATTAAGGGTTGCGGGCTCTCTGAGAACTCCGATATTGTGACTTTGTGGGCACCTTTCCTCCTACTCCACTTGGGAGGCCCTGACACCGTCAGTTCCTTCTCTCTCCAGGACAACGAGCTGTGGTAGGCACCTTTGCGGGCTCGTTCTGCAGGATCTCGCCGCCCTTTATGTCTTCTTTAAGTCACTTCCAAGAGACAAGCTGCTGTTGCTGTCGAACATGCTCGTTCTTATTGCAGGGACTGTTAGGTACACTGAGCGAATACAAGCTCTATATGCAGCGAGCTTGAACGGATTCAGGGATTCGGTGCTCCGGGAGCCAGATCCAGGACCTGAATATGAGAAACTTGTAAAGATCTACAATTCCTTGAAACAGAGCGGCATGCCAACGCAGCTCGTGACGGTCAATCTGCGCGGAAGCAACTACTCGACTCGTGCTGCCAATGAGCATGCAGCCACTATCGATGAGGAATCAGCAAGGGAAGTCCTCCAAACTGGGTACCAGTGGTTTAAGAAGTTCAGGGGACTCATTGTCGGCTACATCTTCACAGCCGAAGAGCGTCAGCAGAGCCGCACCTCCTTTCTCAACCTGAAGGCCCTACTCGCTTTTTGGCTGGTAGAGGTGGAGCTCAGCTTCCTGTATGAGATCCTCCACACAAGACATTTGTTTTGCGATACAAATGGGGATGGATCTGGCGCCTCATCAGCTACTGCTCCATCTTGAGTGCCTTCGCCTCATTTTATGCAGTTGAGAAGGATGGATTCCGCAAGTCAGACGTCATCATCACCTATTTCCTGTTCTCTGGAGCAGTTTCCCTAGACGTCATCTCCCTCTTCAGATTGTTGTTCTCTGATCGAACCGCCATCGCCATCAAAAGCGAATGGTACAATCCCATTTTGAAAAAGATAAACAAAAGAAAGAGATGGTCAGGAAAGGTGTCCCAAAGTAATTTAATAGAATTCTGTCTGCATAAAGAGAGCCATTCGCTTAACAAGATTGCCGAACTTGTGAGACAGAAAGGTTGTTTGTCACACCCCAAAACTACAAGAAAGGAGTATGACACGGCCGTCCTTCCACACGAAGGACGCAACCTCAATATAACCAACAACCTGATATCAATAAATATGAACTCAAATCCATATATATATCAGATAGACCAACACGATGGCTACACATCAGAGTTTCTATAATCCTCCAAAATAATATTAACAATAAGAACTCAGCCAACTCAAAAGATAACAAACACTAAATAAGTTTTTTTTTTTTTGGTAAAGAACACTAAATAGCGCTCTCGCTTTACTCGCATTAACTGAGGAACCTGAAAACATAAAGGGTGAATGGAATAAGCAACCACCGCTCAGTGAGTAGTACATATTTTCTAAGCAGATCGGGCAAGCACTATGCATGGATTCAAAGAAATCCTGTAACCTTTTAAACTCCATCAAATATATAAAAACATAATGAATCATATAATAGTTACTTTTATACTCATATGAAAACTCATTTAAACCACCATAACAATATAAGAATCAATGGTCAAGTCCATTGAATAATCTCCATTCAAAAATCACACGTCAATGGTCCATCCATTGACTAATCTATTGCTCAATTTCTTACCATGGTCACCACACAATGCCTTGTGACAAGGCGACCAAGATTCCCCCATTGACAAGGTCTCCACCTATAATGCCGGTGACTCGGCCCAGAAGGATATCCTACCCTGTATGCATACCAACATGCCCCTCAATGGGCTCACAACAATAATGAGCAAAATAACCATCCTCAAATACCAAAAAGTCAATCCATGAATCAATATAATAAACCAAATAAATACCTTTTTGCAATATCGTCATCCACCATTTCTCAAGTCATCCACATACTTTTTCATAAACCATTTGCAAAACACTTATAAAGATATTTTGCCTTCCAATACTTTGCGTAATATGCTTTCCAAACATTTATAAACAATCAAAAGGTAGTCTATGCCCGATCCGATTTTTATGCAATAATAATGTCATTTCATAATCCCATACCATATATAATCCATATAATTTTCTCACATGAATTTTACAAATTCAAAGAAGATATAGTACCACTCACCTCGTCGCCTATGATCCAATAAAACAATATTTGAATCGTCAAATTCGCGGTCCTAACAAATAATTGAGGAATGAGTTAAAACCCGATAAAAATCTACCTCAATTATTGAGACAACTAAATCACGCCTTAACACTAATAAAACGACCCCTAAGTGCTAACGAAACGCCTAACAAAAGCAATTTATTCAAAGACATTCAAGAAGCGAGACTAGGGTGCAAAACTTGATTATGCCACAACTTTCTCATCTGAACTCCGATCCAAGCAATTTTATAGTCAAAATGAAGATAATTCCGAGCACTAGAAGACCCATAAATTGGACAACCCAATTTTGAGCCGAAACCATCAAAATCAGATCTCCAAGCAACCGCGCGCGACTGTTCATCCAGTGGGCAGAAGTTCAAAATTCTATTTCGGACAAACCACAAGCTCAAATCCAATTCCATAAAATCCTACGGGTCCATGACGTCCTAAACTACCATTCTTATAAATTTTCATAGCTTAATAGCTCCAAAATCGAACTTCGCCAATCAATATTCCCAATATTCTGAATTTGAGCCCTAAACCGGAAAAATACTTCAATTGGAGGAATAAGAGGCACGTGTACTCACCGGGTATTGTATAAAATAATCGAGTCGGCTTTGTGATGCTCCCGCAGCGCGCACGTGTGAAACCCTCTCCTTCTTTCCCTTTCTTCTCCTCTCCCTCTCCTCTTTTCTCTCTGTTTTCTCTCTCCTTCCTAACTATTCTGGTTCCCAAAAGTGGAAGATAAAACCCACTTATTCTCTCTCCTCTCCTTTTTACGTTTCAACTCTTTTTCTTTTCTTTTCTTTTCCTTTTTTTTTAAACAAATGGGTCCCACCAATCAAAGAGTTGAAATATTACATTGTCTGGATAAGATTAGGCTAAGTTTTTGGCGGCACAATTGTGAGGTTGATGAGGATCTGAAGGTATTCATTTTCAAGCAGTTGAGAAGAAGATCCTTGGTCGCCGAGGAAGTTGAAACTGCTTTGAAGATTTCTTCTCTCCGAGTCAATTGGGCTCTTTTAGATGCTGGCATATGTCAGGAGAGCCAGTTGTACCGTAGCATTGTCGAAGTTCCCTTCATCGAAAGCCTCCTATTGTGGCATGTAGCCACTACACTCTGCTATGGGGAGCGCCCAGGGGACGGCAGCGAGGAGCGAAAAATATGCAAGACACTCTCAGACTACGCGTTCTATCTTCTGGTCTTGCAACCAAATATGATGTCCGCCTTCTCGTCCAATTGGCAGTTGATTTTCCAAGACACCTGTGCAGAAGCTAAGAGATTTCTCAAAAAGGAGGGATTGGAAATGGCGGATCTGGAAAAAACATGCGAGAAGATTCTCTCTGTGGAAACGTTAGTTAAACCAGTTTATATCAAAGGTTACGCGAGCAAGTCTGTGCTATTTGTTGCTAGTTCCCTGGCGAAATGCTTGACAAACGAGCTCCGGCAAAGGAGATGGAAGATAATGGGAAGAGTGTGGGTCGAGTTACTGTCATATGCTGTGAACTACTGCAAGATCGATATAAACGCAGAACAACCGAGCAAGGGCGGAGAACTTCTGACCATTGTCTGGTTTCTGCCAAAGCATTTGGGGTTGGGAAAGCAATTCGACGTGGATGAGGGGGCTGGGGTCCAAATTGTAGTGAAGAAGTAAATGGTATAGGCCTGAATTTTCTTCTGTACCCGATCATCCAATATCAATTTCCAAATGCAAAATTTCCTTTTTATGCTTTGCGGTTTTAAATAATGAAATTTCCAAACGACCACGTTGTTGCCCCCGGCCCCTATTAGAAAGTAAACCAAATTCATCGATATCGAATACTGTTTGATGCCCCATTAAGAAAAGTCATAATTGTTGCATTATCTTTAATGAGTTTTTTCTTATTTCTAGGAGATAAGATTGTTTTGTGAGATATTATGAGATACCATAGGATATAATTAGATTTGGTAATTATTTTGAGAGTATCTAGAAGATATATTTCCCAAAATTATAGATATCATCTTGGGAATATGGTTGTTGAAGCCGACCTATGATGCGATGCTTATTTTGAATAACATCTTTCAATATTGTCGCGAAACTTGACAAAGTCTCAACTTTCTTCTCCATCTCGCTCACATGTTGAGAAAACTCCTAGTTTTGATGCTAACAAAACATTTTATGAATGATATTTATATCAATCTCTTGAAGGAAAATGACACAGAATGACATAGGCTTTAAAGTCTGCTGATAGCAGAAGATAGTGCCTGAGATGTTTTAGAGTCTGTTCTTACCATATTTAGATTTAAGTCTGACCGTACCAGACTGAGATTTAATTCTGACCGTACCAGACTGAGATTTTAAGTCTGAACGAACCAGACTGAAAATCTAGGCAGACTCAGAACTTAAGACAGTCAGACTTGATACAAGATAAGATCACCAACGGTAGAGTATTTCACTTACCTTATTTATGTTGATTCTGTTATACTAATCTGATTGACATGATCAATTAGTGGACAACTTCCAAAGAAGAATAGAGCACTTATGGAAGCCCAGATTCTGATTGTATGGGCAAACAGAATCTAAAGGAATCTATCTACCCTCAACGGTCAAAAACACTTGCCTTATAAAGCCTGTCCAAGAAATGGAAGACAAAACTCTCAAGGAAAGAGCCAACGGTCGAGTGTGGCTTGGAGAGTATTTAAAGATAGGTTGAGACTTAGGGGAAGAACAGATGAACATTATTCCAAAGCTGATTTTGTCCTTCAATTGTTGTTCATAGTGCGCATTTAAGTGATCTCAGTGTATTACCAAAAGAGAGTGACTTAGTAAGACAGATCATCACCGAGTATAAACACTTGAGAGTATGTAATCACCGTTGATCATATAGTGAAATACAGCCGATTGGCTGGTTGCCCGAAGAGTGGACGTAGGTTTATCAAAAGCCGAACCACTATAAACAGTGTTTGCAATCTTCTCTAACTCTCTCTATTTGATTTCAGTTCGTTGATTGCAAAAGTTATACATATTTGCGCAAATAATCTCTCTATACCTATTCACCCCCTCTCTAGGTGTTTATACTAGTTATATCAATTGGTATCAAAGCCTCGTGCTCGAGATCTTGAAGTGTTTATTACTTCTAAGTTAAAGATCCTCTATAGCTAGTATTCTTGCACCAGGTTTGATTGAGGGGCAGAGCAACACTCGTCCACCATACTTCGACGGCAAAGATTACAATATCTAGAAGAATAAAATGAAGGCCTTCCTCGGTCAAAAGATCCACTGGAATGGAATGTGGTTGAGAGGAGAATTGAGCTTACTGATAACACCAGAAAGACGTCAAAGAGTACCGATGGGAAAGAAACAGAACCATCAGCCACTTTCTCTCCAGAAGAGATAACAAAGAGACAGACTATTGATGCAAAGGCTATTTACTCTCTATATTGTACTTTATCACCTAACGAATATAATCGCATATCTTATTATGATACAGCAAAGGAAGTATGGGATAGATTACATGTGACATATGAAGGAACTGATCGTGTCAAGGAGACCAAAGTAAACATATTACTTGGTCAATATGAATCTTTTAAGATGAAGAATGGAGAATCCATAAGAGATATGTTCAGTTGTTTTATAGAAATTGTAAACGGATTGGCATATCAAGGACAGCCTGTTCCTGGACCAATGAAGGTCAACAAACTTCTGAGAGGATTGTCAAAAGAATGGAACAATGTGAAGACATCTATCAGAGAAACTCTGCAAATTTCACCACTAACAGTCGATGAGCTCGTTGGTACTCTGCAGTCCTATGAGGCAAAACAAATGAACGAGGAAGTGGAATCCAGAGGTAAAAAGTCCATTGCTCTTAAGTCTAACACTGATTCTGATGATATAGATTCTGAGGAAGAGCTAGATGACGAGGAACTTGCACTGCTGATCAAAAAGGTAAAGAAATTAAATAGAAAAGGCAGGAAGTTCAACAACAGGAAACAAAACAGACAATCTGGACAACGCAGAACTGATGACGAGGATGATTATGCCAAAGATGTCATATGTTTTGAGTGTAAGAAAAAGGAATATATTAAACAGAATTGTCCCAAGCTCAAAAAAAACAAAGGGAAATTCGAGAAGTACAAGAAGGCCCTCAAAGCTGAAACATGGAGTGACACAGAAGTTGAGGATAGTGAAGACGAATATGGAAACATCTGTCTTATGGCACATTCGGACTTAGACTCTGAAACAAATTCAGGCTCAGACTCAGATTCAAACAAAGAAATCGAGGTAAATCATTCCTATATTCCAATAGAAATCTCTGATTACATAAATGAGCTGTGTTTAAATCTAAAATCTACCTTGAAAAAGATCTCAAATTTAAAGGTAAAAAATCGTAAGCTGAGTCATCAGAATTGTTCGTTAATAGGAAAGTTTAATGATCTTAAAAAGAAATTTACGGAAATGGAGAAAAGTCAGGATTCCATCGAAGATGAAAATGAGACCCTTAAAAAGGAACTTTTGGAAATAAAGGAAAGTCAAAGTACTTTACAAAACGAGAATCTATTTCTAAGAAAGGAAATTTCAAGTATTAATGTAAAGTTTTCTGAAGGAACGAAAAATCTGCAGCATATTCTTTCTATCCAAATTCCTCATTATGATAAGTCAGGACTTGGGTTTTGCAAGGAAAGTAAATCGTTAATTGATTTTCCTAAGGTCAAGGAAAGGATTAAACATAGACTTCCTCAACAGGCATATAAAAACCATTTTAAAAGGAATTTTGTTAAATCCGTTGGTCATGAAAAACTAAAGTGTTCTAACTGTGGAGAAAGAGAACATTTTGAGAATAAATGTCCTAAAGTCTGGAGATCTGTTCAAAAGAAATTGATAGAAAAAGCTTATACTACTAACTTCAATGGACCCAAGAAAATTTGGATACCAAAGAAAAAATGAGTATGTGTAAACATTGCAGGTAAGCTTCAAAAGTAAGAAGAAATGGTATTTGGACAGTGGATGTTCAAGACATATGACAGGAGACTCAAAGATGTTCATTGGATTCGAAAGAATTAAGGGAGGAACAGTTTCGTTTGGAGGAAACACCAAAGGAAACATTATTGGACTAAGAACCGTCAAGATCGGCAGCTTAATCATCAACAATGTTTCTCTAGTCAAAGGATTAAACTACAATCTTCTGAGCATCAGCCAGTTATGTGATGCTGGCTTCAGAATAAACTTCAAAGAGAACCTATATTCTGGAATAAGCAATGACTCTTCACAGACTTTTACTAGACGAAGGCATGGGAACATTTATCTTTTGAACATAAATGAAGATACTGCAAAATGTCTATTATCAGTCCAAGATGAAGCAGATATGTGGCACTGCAAACTTAGGCATGTCAACATGAAACAAATTTCCAAGCTTGCCAGCAAAAAGCTTGTTCGTGGCTTGCCTTCACTAAGCTACAAGAAAACAGACCTTTGCTCTACATGTACACTGGGAAAACAGGTAAGAAGCTCTTTCAAGTCTATAAAACAGATTTCTACTAATCATGTGTTGCAGCTTCTTCACATGGACTTATTTGGACCAACCAGAACCCAGAGCATTGGAGGTAAGAAGTACTGTCTTATGATAGTAGATGATTACTCTTGATTTACATGGGTATATTTTCTAGCAAATAAAGGAGATACCTTCTCATATTTCTCAACTTTTGCAAAAAGGGTCCAAAATGAAAAAGGGTACTTTATTTCATGTATCAAAACAGATCATGGGGGAGAATTTGAGAATCAAGACTTTGCAAATTTCTGTGACAAAAATGGTATATAGCATACATTTTCATCTCCCTACACTCCAGAACAAAATGGAGTGGTGGAAAGAAAAAATAGGTCTTTGCAGGAAATGGCCAAACATTACTTATAGAAAGCAAGATGGCAACTCGGTTCTGGGCAGAAGTAGTTTCTACTTCTTGCCATATTATTAACAGAGTATTCCTTAGACCAATCCTTAAGAAAACCCCCTATGAGATTTTCAAAGAAAGAAAACCTATTGTTTCCTACTTTCGAATCTTTGGTTGTTTATGTTATATCCTTAAAAATGTTAATCATCAACCTAGTAAGTTTGAAGAAAGATTAGATGAAGGTATTTTTCTGGGCTATTCAAACTCTAGTAAAGCATATAGAGTGTTCAATAAGAACACTCAAACAGTAGAAGAATCCATGAACGTAAAGTTTCTGGAAAAAGAAGTTTCAAAGCAGAGCAGTACTGTGAATGAAGAATCAGAATCAAATGTTGCTCCTAAAAGATCTGGTCTCAACAAACAATCAGAATCTTCCCAGGAAAAAGTCAAAGAAGCAACTCATGAAGAACGACTAACTCAGCCTGACATTCTTGCATCAGCAGAAGATTCTGAAAATAATGAAGTTCCAAACAGAAACTGGAAGCATAAGTCCAGTCATCCTAAGGAGCTTGTGATTGGAAATATCAACGAGGGGATTCAAACCAGATCAAGGAACAGAAAGGACACAGGTATTGTTGCACTGAATTCTGAAATTGAACCCAAAGGAATTAATGAAGCTCTGGAGAATGAAAGCTGGATAGAGGTAATGCAAGAAGAGCTTCAACAGTTCAAGAGAAATGATGTATGGGAATTGGTGTCCAAACCTAAAGGACGAACTATTATTGGTACCAAATGGGTTTTTAGAAACAAAGTCAATGAACTTGGAAAAGTCACTAGAAATAAGGCAAGGCTCGTGGCAAAAGGTTATTCTCAATCTGAAGGAATAGACTATGATGAAACCTATGCCCTAGTTGCGAGACTAGAAGCAATCAGACTACTACTTGCCTATGCTTACTATCAAAATTTCAAGCTATATCAAATGGACGTGAAAAGTGCTTTTCTAAATGGGTTTATCAAAGAAGAAGTCTTTGTAGAATAGCCTCCTGGTTTCGAAGAACCAAGAAAGCCAGACCATGTTTACAGATTAAAAAAGGCACTTTACGGTTTGAACCAGGCACCTCGAGCTTGGTATGAACGATTGAGCAAGCTTCTACTAGACAATAAATTCAAGAAATGTATGGTAGATTCAACCTTATTCATTAAGAAGGAAGGTAGAAATATACTGCTAGTACAAATTTATGTAAATGATATTATTTTTGGTTCATCTAATGAGCACTTGTGCAAGAACTTCTCAAAGTCCATGTAGAAAGAATTTGAAATGAGCATGATGGGAGAACTGACATTCTTCCTAGGACTTCAAGTCAATCAAACAAAACGTGGAACTTTTATCAATCAAGAGAAGTATGCCAAAGACTTGATTAAAAAATTTGGAATGGAGAATTGCAAGAGGATTGAAACTCCAATAGCAACCTCCATCAAACTAGATCAGGATGAAAAGGGGAAGAAGATTGATCAGAAGAATTATATAAGCATGATCAGGTCTCTACTCTATCTCACTGCATCTAGACCAGATATTCCATACAGTGTTTGTCTTTGTACTAGATTTCAAGTGGATCCTAGAGAATCACATCTTTCTGCTGTTAAACGTATAATCAAGTATATAGCCACTTATCCAAACTTGGGTCTATGGTATCCAAAAGAAATAGATTTTACTCTTCTTGGCTACTTAGATGCAGATTTAGCAGGTTGCAAAGTAGACAGAAAGAGTACTTCAGGAACATGCCAACTTCTGGGGAAAATGCTAGTTTCATGGTTCTTCAAAAAGCAGAATACTATGGCACTATCAATAGCAAAAGCAAAATATGTAGCACTTGGAAACTACTGTTCACAGATTCTGTCGATGAGACAGCAATTAAGAGACTATGGAAATGAAGAATCCTGTACAGAAATAAGATGTGATAATACGAGTGCCATAAACCTCATCAAGAATTCTATTATACACTCTAGGGCAAAGCACATTGAGATCAAACATCACTTTATTAGAGACCATGTGCAAAATGGAGATGTTTATATGAAATTCATCGATTCCAAGAATCAATTAGCAGATATCTTCACAAAGCCGCTGGACAAAGGTACATTCGATTCAATATGTGGGAGATTAAATATTATTAACCCATTTTTACAAAATCTATAAGAATAGGACAAAGTCTTATAGAAGCAATCGTCTGGACAGACTAGTCTTTGCAGAAGATTGAAAAAGGAAATAAAGGTATTTTAGGTTGATATGTTATTTCCTTATTTAAATCTGGTAAATCTTTATTAGTAAGGTTTTGATCTGCATGATTGATTTGCATATTTTTTGGCAAACACCTATGATGATTGAATATTCTTGTTAAGTTTAGAATAACTACCATTTTATTTCTGGGGTTGCGACTGTTCACTTGTTCTATTAACGAAGGGTATAAAAACCTCAAAAAGTCGGGTCTTTTCCTCACAACTCTTTAGAATGTTTTGCTTACAAATCCTAACAGAGAAAAAAGTTTTCTAAATCAATCTTCTCCAAAACCAACTTTCTCCGAACATGGCCTCGAGATCCTCCATATCCAGATCAAGATCTCCATCTCCTAGAAGAAGATCAAACAAGATTGCTGGGAGAGGAGGGAGAAGAGTCGACGGAGGGCAGACGCATTTCGACCTAACACAGACTTTCGAAGATACTCAAGGACAATCTCCAAGAGTTTCTTCTCAAAGAAATGAAGATGATAATGAGGAATCTCCAAGAGCTCTCCGCTCACAATCTGAAGAAAGGAATGTCTCACGTAGAGGTACGTCTGGATTAACTCTACTGACACCCACTGAAAGTCCTCATGTAGTAATGAGGAGATATGAGAAGTTAATTCAAAGAAATGTTAGGGAAGATGTCAAACTGTTTTTCTTGAGAGAGAAAGGGTATGCGAATGACCTTCGTCTCATTCAAGCAGTACAGGCTACAGAATCACCATCTACTCGTAGAGAACGAGTTAGTGATATAGGGAGAAGCAGAGATAATGTGAAGGAAGATGATGAGAAGATTTACAAAAATTTTGAAGTGAGAATAGGTATAGCTGCTGTAGCTCGGAACACAACCGGGAAATTATTTCGATCAAAATAGCATAAGACTTTCTTTAACAAACTGATGGATCGAGGAGTCATGAACCATCGAATTGTGGATTTTGATTATTTGGATGCTGCTGAAGTGAATCTGCAAGAATGCTTTGAAAAATTGCATATTGACCAATTTTGCACTGATTCTGCTGCTGTTTATCCTAAATTAACAGCATATTTTTACTCAAATTTGACATTTCTATGTCTAGACAGAATGTAATTCAGTGTGAATGACAGGTTCTATGATGTTAGCTCAGACACTCTGGCTGACATTATAAAAGTTAAGAGAGAAGCATTCAGGCCAATAGACGTCTCTTATGAGACAGTTTGTAAGTTTCTTACAAAATCTGTGAGGGCCATTATAACTTATCCTCTTCTAACTTCTGCAAGAACTATTTTGCATAAGATTATTATCAGCTGCAGTCGTCTAAAAGCCTCATCGAAGACTGATGTATCCAAATTTGAGGCAAAACTGATGTGGGCTATTGAAAAGGGAGTACTGTTCTCACTGTCTCACATAATTATATTGCATATGTATCAGACAGTGTCGAAGGACAAAGGACAGCTACCCTATGGAGCTTTAGTGATAAGGATCTTTGATCATCTTAAGATAGACATACCCAGAAGATTCAGCACTAAAACTCTTCCCACAATGGCCATTGATATGAAAATGATCAATAAGATGAGACTGAAGGATGTTGCAGAGACATGGAGACGAAAAGAAAAGGAATTGGCTAGAGCAGAAATAGCAAAACGAAAAGGCAAAGAATCAGCTGCTGCTGAGCCAAGTTCTAAGAGGAGAAGACAATTCCTACTGGTAGATGAAGAAGATGAAGAAGAAAGTATCTCCGCAATTCTGGCAAATATGCGTCAAACTTCTCAGAGAATGTCTGAACCAGAAGTAGAAACACATGCAGAAAACATTCTCAGCACAAAACATGAGTTGAATCAGTGGATGATCCAGAAGAAGAAGAAGAAGCAGAAGCAAAAGAAGAAGGAGATAAGGATAGGGAAAAAGAGAGGCAACAAGGACAGAATGAAGCATTAACTCATGGGAGCATCATTCTGAAAATATTGAAATTCAAGTACCTGCAGCTTCATCTGGGAATGCTGATTATTAGAAGATCTTAGCACTTCTAACAGAGATTAGGGATCGATAGGTAGAAATGGAAACCTCCTTCAATAACAGACTGGAGACTCTCGAGAAGACAATTAATTAGTGTATTGACAAGATTGAGAAGTCTGCATCAGATATGGAGGATTTCACCCTTGTTCGGACCCCAAATAAGAAAACATCTTAATCAAATCGTCTGCTTCCGAAACTTGTTTCTTTTTGAACTGACTAACTCTTTTCCAGTATTTTTTGAAGATGACAAAAAGGGGGAGAGAGTAGATATGGCTTTGACTTTTGATGTTTTGAATGCTTTGATGGATGCATGACAGTTGGCTTTATCATCGTGTTGATGCATGATACTGTGATATGAAAGTTCTGATTATGCATTATCATTGTGTTAATGCATGATACTGTGATATGAAAATTCTGATTATGCATGGCTAATGATATTTTCTGATCACATAGTACTGATAAAGTCTAAAACATGTTGAGCTGTGATATGAAATTATGTTGCTGCTGTATTGTCTATACATGGTTGATATGAGCTATTCTTATGAGTTGAGCATAATAGTTGGAAGCAGGCTCTATCTAACTATATTTTGCAGGGTCATTAAGCCATATGTATAAAATGTTTTGTCACCATTAAAAAGGGGGAGATTGTTGAGAAAACTCCTAGTTTTGATGTTAACAAAACATTTTATGAATAATATTTATATCAATCTCTTGAAGGAAAAGGACACAGAATGACATAGGCTTTAAAGTCTGCTAGTAGCAGAAGATAAAGCTTGAGATGTCTTAGAGTCTGTTCTTACCAGACTGAGATTTAAGTCCGACCGTACCAAACTGAGATTTAAGTCTGACCATACCAGACTGAGATTTAAGTCTGACCGTACCAGACTGAGATTTTAAGTCTGAACGAAACTTAAAACCGTCAGACTTAAGATACAAGATAAGATCACCAACGGTAGAGTATTTCACTTACCTTATTTATGTTGATTCTATTATACTAATCTGATTGACAGGATCAATTAGTGGACAACTTCCAAAGAAGAATAGAGCACTTATAGAAGCCCAGATTCTGATTGTATGGGCGAACAGAATCTAAGGGAATCTATCTACCCTCAACGGTCAAAAACACTTGCCTTATAAAGCCTGTCCAAGAAATGGAAGACAAAACTCTCAAGGAAAGAGCCAACGGTCGAGTGTGGCTTAGAGAGTATTTAAGGATAGGTTGAGACTTAGGGGAAGAACAGATGAACATTATTCCAAAGCTGATTCTGTCATTCAATTGTTGTTCATAGTGCGCATTTGAGTGATCTTAGTGTATTACCAAAAGAGAGTGACTTAGTGAGACAGATCATCACCGAGTATAAATACTCGAGAGTGTGTAATCACCGTTGATCATACAGTGAAATACAGTCGATTGGCTGGTCGCCCAAAGAGTGGACGTAGGCTTGTCAAAAGCCGAACTACTATAAACAGTGTTTGCAATCTTCTCTAACTCTCTCTACTTGATTTCAGTTCGTTGATTGCAAAAGTTATACATATTTGCGCGAATAATCTCTCTACACCTATTCACCCCCCCTCTAGGTGTTTATACTAGTTATATCAACATGTGTCAATTCACGTAAAGAGGAGATGGAGATGGAGATGAAGAGAAGAGAAGGGACACATCTGTTTTTCACTAAAATTTCATCTTAAAAAAGTTTCTATCCCAACAAATTGATATGGCCGCTACGCCTTTGACGAATTCAAAAGCCCCTCCTTAACAGCCCCCTCCCTCCCCAACACCGACAAGGGGCTGCCGACACAAGTCCACCAAGAGGAATGGATCGAACGGGAAGAATCTGTGGCCGTGAGTCAAGGCCTTGCAACCCCAAATCTGGAGGCCACAGCTCAGATCGAGAGGGTGTGACCTCCTTTGAAGGTCAACCCAAGTGAGGACGAGAGTTTTGGATCGACGTTGGCCATGCTGGCAGCCTTATCTATTTCATGGCTATGGTGTGGTCAACTTCGTGGCCATGCTAGTGGCCACGGCGGCACGAATGCTGATGACCACAGCCTTAGACCGTTCACTCTAGTTCTGGAACATGACCATCTCAATTTCTTCCTTCATTTTTTTTTATTCTTTTAAAAATTCCAAATAGCAAGTTGCAGTAGCACTAGGCTGAGGCATTTCGTGAACTTTTTGCTTCTTCTTCGCGTCTCTTCTGTCGATCCATGACGGTAGGTTGAACTGTTATCTGTGCGCCCACGAGCACTCTCCTTTTCTAGTTAACAATCCTTTTCGTATTCTTCCATTTTATACTGTTTCCCGCACATCTCTGAGTGTTAATGTTCACAAATAAATATTCCTCCATTTTAGGACATTCTGGTGGAGGGTTTCTTCAATTTGGTTCTTTTCAATTCGAGCAGAAACTCTGGCCATGTCTCTGCTTCCCTGCTTCAAACTTGCCTAAGACTGTCGCCATGGATCTGGAAACAGGAGCTTGTCAAAATGGCCGATCCTGCCGAGGGCTACCTTTCTTAAAATTTTATTTTTTTTGGGGATTATTTAAAAATATTTATTAGTTTAATATTAAAAAAAGTTGCTAAATTTCATGTAACATGATAAATTCTCACTTTGACGGCAACTTAATAGTCTAGTCCACAATTTTGTTCACTTTATTAATGGATGGACGAAGTGGCACTTAACTAAACTATTTTACTCCGATGTGGCACTCAAGTGAGCGAAAAAAAAGTGTGACGTCCCATAAACTGTTGCCAATCAGTTCATTTTATCTTATCATTAAACACACACGAGAGGGGGTAAGTACACTAGGAGTGCCATAACTTTCGTACGGCGCTCACTTTGGTGCCAAAATTTTTTTTTCGCTCACTTGACTGCCACAAGGAGAAAAGTAGTATATATGTACAAGCCTTACTTTAAGCGACATACCAAGAACAAAATGAGAGGAGTGTCAGTCAAAAAGAGACTAGCCTACAGATGCCTAATTACTAGCCTTAGAAGGGTCAAATTCACTTGTAGAAGGGTCCATGATCACACCATCAGGGGGATCGAGGTCCATCGGATCCCATATCTCATTGGTTGGCCCCACGGGCGGTGCAGGCCCGTCATAACCTCTCAGTGGACCATACACCATATCCCCTAGCCTGACATATCACACCTTGAAGACATGTGGCACATAATGATCCATCTGTCCCTCGTCAACCCAGACTATCATCATGTGATGCTCATACACAAAATTTGTAACATCTTGAGAATCGACCCCATTTTGGGATTTTATAAAATGGCAATGTTAGTCGAAGACCTGGTCAGTAAAAATTTTCTGAATTGTGTTCGTGGGATAACCGATTACAGAGAGGCGCCATTAGGAAACGATATGTGTTTGACTCACAATTTCGATCAGGAACGAACCCTTCGACCATGAGGACCTGGGAGGGAACGATACCCTCTAAGTATTAGACTATTAAGGAAACAGAAATAAATCGATTCAGTAGAAGTACGAAGTCGAACTACGAGCGATCTCCGCACAATATCGATACGAACTACAAACGACATTAAACCGAATCATTATTATCTAGTACTCGGGATTATCAATTGAGCCCCCGGGACTACACGACAATCGAGGGACGTCTCTGACTCGAGAATTGGCGTAAATGTGGATTAAAGAATGGATGACCATGGGTCCAATGTGAGAAAAAGTCCTAAAGAGGCACCCAATAATCCAAATTGTACTTCAGTCACAATCGACTCAATTTAGCCCCGATTTTTAATCGGATTTTTGGAACTGACTTCTCAGTGATATTAGGACTAAACATTTGGACGTCACCTCATTTACTTTTGGATTTTCCGTTGGACGAGGAAGTGTCGGAAAAAGGAAAAATTGGACCGAGTTTCGAGCCTGTGCCTCTTCTCTCTCCTCTTTCTCCCCCAAAATTCGTGCACCAGCCAGCCCTCACTCTCTCTCCCTTTTTCTCTTCCTTTTCTCTTCCATTTTTGCTGTTTCTTGCTGTCCATGCTGTTTTCCAGCCCAAAAACAACCTTGCCACCGTCACCGGAGCCACCACCACCACCCATAGTGTAGCCACGGAAGTTAGGAAGCCAGCCGCACACCCCTGGTCACCCTTGGTCGCCCCGGGTCGCTCGTTTTGGCTTTTCCACCCAGCTGGTCAATTCTGCGTGAACAGTGACTAGCACTGTTTTTGACCTATTTCGACCACCGTTCATCATCCGTTATCATCCCCAAGCTTACCTCTCGTGACCCTCATTCCCCTCTATGCGCTGATGTCACCAGATTTTTGATCCAAGTAAGTTAATTGGTTTATTCTTGTTTAGGGGTTAATCTTGCTTATGGGTTAATTAGTGTATTTGTGTGTTTGTGTTTAATTAAGGTTGATTGGTTAATTAGGCTGGTTAATTAAGGCTGACTAGGAGTAGTTAATTGACCATAGTTAGTATTAAAGTAACTAAGGTTAATTAATTAAAGTAATTAAGGTTAGTTTTAAAGTAACCAAGGTTAGAATTTAACTATGGTAAGGTTAATTGGTTAAGTTTTTTTTTTTTTTTATTTAATTAATTTCGGACAAATTTACTGTTCACAATCATTGTTCACGATCACTATTTACAATCACTGTTCACAATTACTGTTCACAGTGCTGTTCATACAGCAGCAAATTTTGGTTTCAAATTGTTGTGTTCTTGATTATTAAGGCTTGTTGAAGTGCAAATTGTTGATTATTCCCAAGAATTAGGGAATATACGTGGTTGTTGATTGGTTGGAATTGAATTTCAGTTTGTCGTAATTTTCACGAGTGATTGGATTGCACTACTTGACATTATACGTGTGTTAACTGTAATAGCATATTACATGAGCACGAATTGTATGTGCATTCACGACAAAGCAAAGAAAAGAATAGATTGTTTGATGATGTGTTGCATGGTCACATTAAGAGGAGAACCTGGTGCTACTGGTAGACCGCTAACCCTTAAGGTTGTGTCGTGGCCTTTTGGTTGTCTTGACTTCGGTCAATTGCCTGACAATGGTCGGTTGCGGAGTCGTGGTAGAAGCCAGACTCATGCTCCTTAGGGAATGCCGTCAGTGGGGGAGAGCCCATGACGTCGCCGTGCCTCATGGGGGAGGACGATACCTGGTTTACGACCAGTTGACCGCCAACCATAAGATTATGCTGTGGCCCTAGGGGTCATAATAATCGGAGCATGTGTGGATGTGAAACATGAGAAAACTATGTGCAATGCTCTGATTATTTGCATGCCTCTTAATATCTTGATTATTTAACTGACAGTTTCTACAGGTCATGTGTGCCAAAGCTAGGTAAGGTTGCCTATGGTTGTGCCTGTTTATTTAAACTATCTTCTATGGTTATTCTCTGGGGTGGTATTAGATGATTTGATGAATTGGGTTGTATGTTAAACTCCTAAGGCGAGTGAAGTTCTTAACCGGGGCTTAGGATTTTAACTTGCTGAGTTTATCTCAACCTGTCGTTGTTAACCTTTTCAGGACCTAGATGATGCAATACCCGAGGATCGAAAAGAGCGATCCCTCCGAGGCCAGCAAGTAGGCACTTGTACAGTGTTATGTTAGCTAGGCCAGTCCCTTTTTTAGTATGCCTTAGCTTATCGCCTATAGTAAGACGTGTATATATTTGCTGGTGTGCTAGCTAACTTTCAGATATATAAAATACTATTTGTCTTTCCTCTGCTACTACTGTTGCTATCCCTGTTGTTTGGTTTGGGAGTTATTCGTTTCCGCATGTGCTTAATTAGAAGATAAAATGAATTGGTCGACGACAGTACCTGGGATGTCGTACAACTAGACCTCAAGTGAAATGGGGTTGCCGAGAGCTCGAAAATCAGGGCGTGACAAAATTATAGCCCAGGACAAGCTGCATAGTGACAAAGGTGCTCATGTTGATCGAGACACCGAACCTCACCGAGTAAGGTGTTATACTAAGATCTTGAAAATGTTAACCACAACGGAGTGAGATAAACTTAGTAAGTTAAAACCCTAAGTCTCAGTTAAGAACTCCGCTCACTTCGGGGGTAGCCTAATCATGCAACCTAGTGTCATTAATAGATTAATTGCAAAACGACCTTAGCTTTGCCTTGTCTATCAGCATATCAGAGAAATACTACCGTGATACAATTAAGTCATCAGACACAAACATAGACGATCTCACATTGCCTTGGCACATGTACCCCACAGAAGAATACCATTCAAGTCATGATAGTTTCAAAAGGCATACACATAATCAGAGCATTTCATAGAACTTTCTCATGCCTCAGTACCCACACATGCTCCGATTATTATAACCTCCTGAGTCACGGCACAACCTTATGATTGATGGTCTACTGGTCCAAAACTAAGCATCGTCCCCTCCATGGGTACGGCTACATCATGGGCCTCTCCTCAGATGACATTCCCGAAGGAGCATTGATCCAGCTTCTATCGTGACTCAGCAACTTACCACTATCAGGTGATCAAATGGCCATGGCACAACCTTAAGGGATTGGCAGTCTTCCGGCAATACCGGATTTTCCCTTTTATGTGACCATACAGCACAACCATCAACCAATTCATTCATTATTTTCTCTGTTGTCAATGCAATCATGATGCGTGCTCACACAACATGCAATTGCAATTAACACACGTATAATGCAATGCAATAATAACCAATGGTCACGCAAACTTGCAAAAACCCAACTATTCCAAATACAACCCTTCAGCAGCAATTTAAGTTGTAATACAACAATCACGAATGATCAATTCAAAGTATTTTTACTAAAGGTGTTTCCGAAAAGCAAGTTGACAAGCTTGACAAGCTTCTAGAAGAGAGGGCCCATGGACTGAGGAGAACAAATGGAAATGGGCCAGCTTTGGCCCACCTTGGGCTGACCTTGAGTGGCGCAAGGCCTATTGGGCTGTCGGTCTTGGGCCAACCCACTTACGGGCCCAAATTCCCGGGGCAAAATTTCCTTTTTCAACACTTTAAAACTCTCCGAAAATTCCAAAATAAATAAGACGACGTCCAAATATTTAGTCATAACGTCTCTAAAAAGTCAATACTCGAAATCGGATTAAAATTCAGAACTAAATTGAATCAATTGCGATCGTAGTACAATTTACACTATCGAGCGCCTCTTTAGGGGTTTTCCTCACGTTTGACTCGTAATTGATAGCTCCTCGATCCACATTTAAGCAATTCCTCGAGCCAGAGGTGACCCTCGATTGTCATGTGATCCTAGGGATTCAATTGATAATCCCGAGTACAAGATAAAAATGAATTGTTTTACTATTGTTTGTACCCTGTATCAAAGTCGTGCAGAATCACCTGCAAATCCGACTTCATACTTTTGCCGAATCAATTTATTTATGTTCCCTAATAGTCTAGTACAGGATAGTATTGTTCCCGCTTGAGTCTGTATGGTCGAATGGTTCATTCCTGATTGAAATTGCTAGTCGTATGTGTATTGTTCCCTAAAGGCGTTTCCGAAAAGTTTGCTATCTCACGAATGATCAGTTCAAAGTATTTGTACTAACAAGGCATTTGATCAATATCGTCATTTTATATATTCCCAAAATAGGGTCGAATTTTAGGATGTCACAATAATTTAGGGACCCAATTGGCAAAGAATTAATGGACCATATTGCACTAATTCAAAAAGTAAAGGGGTGGTCTATGTTTTATCTTTATTTTTATTTTTTGGGTGAGAATATTAGGGTTTATTGTGATGAAAAAGATTGGTGATTTTTGTTTCACCTTTCGTTGTTTTGTTTGTAAATGAATCGGTTCGATCTCGCTTTCATTCATCCGTCTCTAATTGGGTTGTGCTTATGGAATGAGAATCTGCAGTGAAAAGAGGTTTTTTCCATTGCGAAGAATCATGAGGGGAAATCGAACCGAAAATGGCTGAGAAATCCTTTCATTCTTCTCTAGATTGGTGGTATTATTGGTGTTCGTCTACATTGGCTTCGACAAGGTTTAGCAATTTTCTGGATTTAGCCTGGTTTTTGTCGATAGGCCCAAAATGACGCCATTTCTTTGTGAGGTTTCTTAATTGGAATTCTCCAATGAGCCACGTAAATTGATACATAATAAAATAATGGCATGTTGGATTTTTTGGCCACACGATTCAATGATGGCACTAAAGTAATAGTTTTATTTTTTCTTTTACAAAAGTAGCATTCAAGTGATTGTTCGAAAAGTTTTGACATTAAAGTGAGCGCATGAAAATTATGACACTTTTACTATTCTTTTCCGAAGTTCTCGCAATAATTTTTTTTTATTGAATCACCCCTTGTGATGTGTACATATATTTTTATGGAAAAGTTGAAGTTCTATTCGATGCACATGAGCCAAATTCACATTATATTTGAATGAGGAGAACTTCTCATGAGACCTAAAAGATTTAACGATTGATGCGTGCTGGACTCACATGATCAGAGGACACACAACACTCTATTTTTACATGGAAACTAGAAGAAGCTAACCTCCATTCAATTCGCGGAAAATATAGCATTCCTAGAAAATGTTTTCCAAGAAGTCATTTTCTAGGAAAATAACAATCTTTTCTAGTGTTCAGCTAAAATCTAAAATTGACTTGGAAAATATTTTCTGCCGTTCGGTATCTTATTTGATTTTTCTCTATATAGTTCTTTTTTATGATTTTTTGTTTTTACTTTTATTTTATTTTTTGTTCTTTTTATTATTATTCTATTTAAAAATTCAAAAATTTAATTATTTTTATTTTTATTGTTATTTTCTTCTTTTATTTCCTATTGTTATTTTTCTTTTCTTTCTTTTTTGGATTTTTTTCATTTCCTCGGCCAGTTGCTACCATGGCAACGACTGGAAAATGTCGTCATCTAGCGACACTCTAATTGGTAATGCCCGAGCGTTGCCAGACAACGGCGAGGCTCGGGCCTCGCAGATTGGTGACACCCGAGTGTCGTTAGAGGTTGTGAGGCTCAGGCCTCACCAGATTGGTAATGCTGGCCTTGTCGCTACTTGGCGATGCCCAAGCATCGTCGATCTGGTGAGGCCCGAGCTTCGCGACCTCTGGCAACGCTTGGGCATCGCTGACCTACAACACCCAAGCCTCCCCAAATGGCAACGAGACTTGGGCCTTGCTAATCGGCAACGCCAAAGCCTTGTGGCCTCTGGTGATGCTCAGGCGTCACCGATCTGCAGTGGCAAGGCTTGGGACTTGCCAGACCGATGAGCTCGGCTCATTTATGGCCGGTGATTGGCCAAACAAGAAGAGCAAAAAGAAAGAGAAAAATAAGAAATAAAAAAAATTGGTCTTAACAAATGTAAAAAGAAAGAAGTGGATAGAGAGTGTATGATAAGAGAGAGCGTGAGTGTGGAAAATATTTTCCCCAACTTGAAAATTGGAAAAAAAAAATTCTCAATTTTAGAGAATCTTTTCTCTTCATGAAAAATGTTTTCCACCATTAATGCATTTTCCATAAAATGAAAGCTGGAAAATCCGGAAAATATTTTTTTAGAAGTTATTTTACGTGAAACGAATGGACACTTAATAGAATAAGGCATTTTATTGGGGTTGAAATTGCCTCTCACTGCCCTATGGTTTTATTTATTTTTTTTGTTTCTTTTTTTTTGGCAGAAAAAAGTTATTATCGGTAAAGAAAATACTTTATCTATAATGTGGATGCTACTGCACCTCACATAATTATAGCTTTCTTATTTCTTTGTTTCATCACCAAAATATTTATTTTTTTGTTTCTTCTTTTGAAAAAAGTTATTATAAGTAAAGAAAATACTTTGTCTATAATGTGGATGCTACTCCACCTCACATAATTGTAGCTTTCTTATTTCTTTGTTTCATTACCAAAATCTTTTCCCAATTATGGTATATTGATAAAAATATCAATGTCATTGAAATGATCACGATGCGTCGAAATTTTCAAACAGTAGATGAATACATTATATATTTTCCTCTTATCATTTTATTATGAAATATTAAATTAAAACCAATAATAAAGAAATAAATTACTCAATAAAATGGAGGTATAAAAATATGACCTAAAAGTCTCGCAACCTATAATTTGAGACACAAACATATTTTTCTGCATTAATGTCATCTTATTTGAACAGAATTTTGTAATACAAGTAGTGAAAGACTATCAGATAATCTTGAAAATATACATAGAAAACATATTTCAAGTTAGTCCAACGATTCCTTCCTAAAATGATAGGACGGACCGTATATTCTACAAAATTCAAACTCCAATATAATTTCTATCTAAAAATGTGTTTATGTTTTTGTGCTACTTAAAAGTGCCGGATACCATAAGTGCCAAAACTTAGCATGGAAGGACACTTAAGTGTTAAAAGTTTCAAAAAGTACACTTAAGTATCAAAATTGGAGGAGAATGAAACACTTAAGTGCCAATGGCGAGAAATTCAAGCCAGAATGCTGATGTGTCATTTTTAGTGACTTTTTTTTGCTGTCTTTAAACAAAAATTATCTATGTGGCATTTAAAAAAAATGCCATGTGGTACTATAAGCCCCCAAAATTGATTGAAAAATTAAATTTTGAAAAAAAGGGAGGGGGGCAAAGAGAGCTTTGGCGAGAGTTGTGGAGGCCCTCATTGTCGCACCTTCGCCAAAAAAGGCCGACGAGGGTGGTATGAGGGTCAGCCAAGGTCATCAGGCCCTGGCAATGGCTGGCAACCTTAACCAACCATTGGCAATGGCCTATAGGCCCTTGCCCAAATCTGAAGTGAGGGTCATGGCCCTCCCCAGATCTAATGAGGGTCGTCGACCTTCACCTACTTAAGCTAAGGGCTGCTAGTTGGGGCAACCTTGCCACATACAGCAGCCGACGGCCTTTGGCACCTCTAGGCTAGGGCCGCGACCCTCAACCTAATTCTGGGCAAGGGCTTGTAGGCCCTCCCCCACGCACCAACCATTACCCAAGGCTTGGCGACCCTAGCTAACCTTTGTCCCAAAGTCGCTGACCCTTCTCGATGATGGTGGGGCAAGGTCAATGAGAGCCTACATAGCCCTCACCAAACGATTACTACTACCCTTTCTTTTAGTTCTTTTAATTATTTTAATTATTTTAATTAATATTTATATTAAAATTCAATTTTGGGGCTAAAATGACATCGTTTTGCACCTTCATTATTTGAGTCAGCTTTCAGTGAGTCATGTAGACCACTTATATTATTAAAATAAACCACGTCAGATTTCCAACTACCTTCACCAAAATTGGTAGTTGAGTGTCCCAATTTTCAAAAAAAGTGACATATAAGTATAGTCGTGCTAAATTTTGGCACTACTGTTGTACTTTTGCTTACTACTTAGTGGACAGGAGGAGCATGCACAATCGGACTTTCCTATCCTTCAAACTCAGTGCTTGTTTTGTTTTTGTGTTTCTTATTCTTCGGTTGCACTTTCCTTGAACATTCTCATGGAAGCCCCTTATCCGTGTATCCGACTGAGTTCTAGTTCCTTTGTTCGCTTCACCTCTTTTCCGAGAATTCATAGCTTTCATTAGATCCCATGGCCTCAGATGGTAAGCGTTCGGGGTTTCTGTTTGATCTGACCCCCTCGATATTTAAAATCGACAAGGGTAGTAGAAAGGGTGAATACTGATGGGAACAACTGCTAATTCGTCGTCTTGGGTTTGAAGTTCAAGGAGTTCAAGGAGTTCAGCTATTGTCGTCTTGTTCAGCTCTCGGAGATCTCAAAGACGAGCTGCAGGAGGTGGAACGTGAAATCTTGAGTTTCAAGTTGAATCTGCCTGCTCTTCACAATCTTTCAAAGGCCAAATCAAGCACATCCGACCAACCCAAGGTTGAGGAATATGAAAGAAGCGGCCAGATGTTGAAAAACCTGCAAGACAAATTCCAAAAGATGTCTGCGAGTCCAACTTTTCAGGGCGTGCGGCAACTTTATGACCAGTTGGATGATAATCATAGAAATTGTTTGTTGTGTCTTACAGCTTTCCCGGAGAACGCAATCATAAAGAAAAGGGTCCTGATCAATTGGTGGGTTGGGGAGGAGTTCCTAGTTGTCCAGGATTCTGATGGATCCATGGCCATTGAGAAAGCCGCTGAAAAAATCTTCAAAGAGCTTGGCGAGAAGGGCTTTATCAGGCTAGTTCATAAGAACGGAAAGAAGCGAAGCCCTGTTCCTGACAGCTGCCACCTACACCCATTCATGCGACGGGTCCTGATAACTTTAGCAACGAAGGATGATTTCTTACACCTCGATTTCCAGGGAAATGCAGTGCCAAATCATTCTCAGTGCTCCAGGGTATGCTTGGTAGAAGGTGGACAGCTCTCGAGGACATCGTTTGAACAGTTTCTTAATTTAAAATCGGATTCATTTGATAGGTGCAAAGTTCTTCAGTTGGGACAGTGGGTGGTGTCCCCAGATCATAATATCAATGTGGATAACGCGCCATCCCTGTTAAGAGAGATGAGCACAATGAAGAGTGAGATATTTGAGCCTTCAAGGTGTGACAAATATTAGGATACTTCCTGCTGCTCTTTGCAAGCTCTCTAATCTGACAATACTTGATCTCGGAGCATGCTGAAGTTTGGAAACACTTCCCATGGAAATTGGTTATCTAAAGGAACTCACATACTTGGACTTCTCCGAGTGCTACATGATCAGCTACATGCCCAAGAGTCTTGCGAATCTGGTGAAGCTCCAAGTGCTCAAAGGGTTTGTGCTTTCCGATGACACAGCTTGCACGCTCTCTGATTTGGCAGGTATGCAGAAATTGTGGAAATTGAGTTTGCGAATGGACAAAACAGATGATTTAGGAGTCGAACAAAGACACCATCTATCGCGGCTGCCTGAGTTGACGTCATTGACAATTACATGGATATTACTTCCTGAGCGACCCAGCTCATCTCGCAGGGGAACTGACAGAAACTCGAAGAGTGACAAGAAAATCTCTAAGAAGCTCCAGAAACCTGAGAAAAGTTCGAGCGGAGGCGAGTCTTTCCCTTGTAGACTGATGAAGCTAGACTTGCGTGGCTACCCTAAAACTTCCATGCCAACGTGGTTAACTCCTTCAAAGGTATAATATCTCAAGAAACTCTACGTCAGAGGAGGTGACCTTGTGAATCTCAATTGGGATTCTCACCCGAGGTCGGTCAAGAATCTCAGCAGGGCTTCTCACTCTGATAATCTGTGGTCGGTCAAGATCTTGCGGCTCAGGTTCCTTGCTAACTGTGAGATCGAGTAGATGGACCTGCGAGATCATTTCCCATCTCTGGTCTACTTGGCGTGTGGATGGATCCCTTTGCTAGGGAAGAGGAATGAGCAAACTCTATATGCAATTTTATGTTGAATGTCTGTATGATTGTTCTGTTTTCTGCATTCATGCAGTTTAATTTTACTTCTTGTGACCATCGGCATAAGCATTTGCTTGAATTCCTGCTTTTCTACTCATATTATATTTGATTCCATTCCAACTATCAAACTGGTATCATTATCCTCTGTTGTTATTATCTCTTGTTGGAAAAGATCCTGACAGAAAATGAAAAGGAAAATGGGAAGTTTTTTTGTATATTAAATGAATTGTGTACAAGTGCATTGGTCTTATTTATAATGTAAGACAAAAAGAAAAATAGGAAATAATATACAAAGGATTATAACTTTCCTATATACTAAATCAATCACGGATTTGTCCAAATCAACCATAATCGCAATCCATAATAAGAATTCTCCAAATATATTTCCAACACTCTCCCTCAAGTTGGGGCTTGTACATGTTGAGGACATCTAGCTTGCTTAGCAGGTATGAATGTTGTCTTGACATAGTGGCTTAGTGAATATATCAGCGGGTTGTTGCACAGTTCTAATCCCCTTTGTTATTGATCTTGTCTCGAGTGAAATGGCAATCAATTTTTATATTTTGTTCTTTCATGAAAATTGGATTTGTTGCTAATTTGAGTGCAGCATCATTGTCACAAAACAATTTAGTCGGTCCACTGACCTGTACTCCAAGGTTCGAGAGTAATTCTCGCATCTAAACTATTTCGCAGTTAGTTTTTGCCATAGCTCGATATTCTAATTTAGCTTATGATAATGATACAGTCGACCATTTCTTTGTCTTCCATGAGATTAACAATCTTCCAAATTTAATGTAGAAACCAATGATGGATCTTCTGGTCATTAGGCAAGCTATATTATAGAAGATTGTCATCTTCACAAAATAAGAATATTCAAAGTCTTCGACATCCCTTCAAATATTTAACAATTTTTAGGGCTACATTAATATGGGACTCTTTTGGAGTATGCATGAATTGGCTAAGTATTTGCACTACATAACATATATCGGGTCTTGTCATTGTAAGAAATTTTAACTTTCCAACAAGTTGTTGATGTCCAAATGGTAGAGGTGTCAAAATAGGTCTTAAACCTATATATGACCCATTTAAATCATAAATGGGTCATATATGGGTTACTTACATTTTGAAGAAACTAGTTACATGGGTTTAAAAATTGCAAGTTTAAATTAGATGGGTCTTAAATGGGTTGGAAATAAAACCCAATTCTAACCCATTTTCAACCCAAGCCATACACTCTCTCTTTCCCACTTTAATTTTATAAAAATGTTTTTTTATAAAAATCTAAATTATAACTATTTTTTATATTTCCTTTTTCTTTTCTTTTCTTTTCTTTTTCCTTTTTTCTTTCCTTTTTTTGTCTTTCTTCTTCCTTCTTCCTTAGCTGGTGGCTGACATGATAACGGCTGACGACTGGCCAGGCAAGGCTCGAGCTAACCAGCCTTAGGGGAACTCGAGGTCGTTGACGACTAGTAAGACTCGAGCTTGTCAGCAATAGGTGAGCTCGAGTCTCACTATTCTGGCAAGACGCAAGCCTCGCAAAGCCTCATCGATTTGGCAAGGCTCAAGCTTGAGCTCGTCTATGGTCAGGCACTAACTGTTGTCATGATCGGCGGTTGGTTGGAGAAGAAGAAAAAGGAAAAAGAAATATTTAAAATTTATATTTTAAAAAAGAAAAACAAAAAATAATTAAAAGTCGATTTTTAAAAAATAAAAAATTTATTATAAATTCGATTTTAAAATAAAAATAAACATAAAAAATATTAAAAGGAGTAAACAAAGAAAATTTAATCATATTTTTTTATACCAAACGGCAAAAAAAAAATTTAATTTATTTGCAAATTTGAGACAAAAACAAAAGATTATTGTAATTTTCCTAAAAAATACATCTTAGAAAATATTGTTCATGAAATCCGATGACACTAGGTTGACGGCGGTGGTGATGACAACGAGGGGCTAGCTTGGGGACAACAACAGACGACGAACGGTGGCTGATTTCCAGCAAAATGGCTTCCAGTGAAGTTGATTTGACCTGGACGAGGGGAAAATAGTGGCTGGTGGTGCTGGTAGCGATTGGGCTATGACGTCCTGAATTTCAACCCTATATTAGGATTATATGAAATGGTGATATTAATCAATGCCCTGTTAGTACGATTACTCTGAACTGATCATTCGTAAGTTAATGGACCTTTTGAAAGTGCAATTAGGGATCGATACATGTGTGACTAGCATATTCAATCAGGAATGGACCATTCGACCATAAGGATCTGAGGGGGAACAATACCACCCTATTACCAGGCCATTAGCAAACAGAAATAAATCAATTTGGCAGAAGCATGGAGCCAGATTGCAGGTGATTCCGCACGATTTCGATACGAACTACAAACAACATTAAATCGATTCATTTTGACCTTGTACTCAGGATTATCAATTGAACCCCTGGAATCATATGACAGCTGAGAGTTGTCCCTAGTTTGAGAATTCACTTAAACGTGGATCGAAAAGCTATCGACCATAGGTCAAACGTGAGGAAAACCATAAAAAGACGCTCGATAGTCTAAACCGTACTACGGTTGCATAAATAAAAAAGTGTTGCTAATGTTTTACTGTTGTGTCTTTCTACTATCCCTACTTGATGTTTGGCTAGGTGTGTTTAGTTTCGTTTCTACATGTGCTTAATGATAAGATAAAATGAACTGGTCAGCGACACAACCTAGGACGTCACATCTTTCAGACCGCAAGTGAATTGGGGTTGTTGCAAAATTGAGGGTCGGGGCATAGCATGGGCAGTGGGTGGCTGAGCTCTAGACAACGACCAACAGCTTCGATGGACAACAGGAACAAAGAGCAACAGGGCGAAAAATAAGGGAAATGAAGGGGAGAGAGAGAAAACAAAAGAGAGAGGGCTGAGGTGTGGGGGATGGCAGCCAAGAGAGGGAGAGAGGAGAGAGAAAGGGAAAAACTTGATAAACAAGTTGGGATTGAACTTGCTTGCTAAGTTTCAATGTGGTCCATGCAATCTACTTTAATTTAGGACCACAACTCTAAAGGTTTCTAGAAGTAAGGGAAAAATGGGAATTTCACTTATCCCATGGGCCCTTGGTGGGCTGACCATAATGGCCACTAGGCCCAATGGGCCTACGGTTGGGCCCATTTCCTATGGCTCCAATTTCTTGGCCCATTAACCCCTTTTCCAACTTTTTCACTTTGACCGACAAACTTGAGGACAAATGAGGCGACGTCCATTAGATTAGTCGTGAGGTCCTTGAAAATTCAATACTTGAAATTGAATAAAAAATCGGGGTTAAAATCCATCAAATGCGACCCAATCCATCAAATGCGAAATTGACTCGTGGTTGATAAATTTTTTAATCCACAATTGTACCTCTTCAATTCAAGGCAACCATCGGTTGTCATGTAATCTTGAGGGGTCACTTACTCATCCTGAGTACAAGATCAAAAAGGAAATCAGTTTGTCCATCGATCATTGTTAATATCAAAGTCATGTTGAATCACCCGCAATCTGACTTCGTATTTTCACTTAATAGATTTATTTCCGATCACAATTGATTTGAAATGGTAGGATATTGATCGTCCTTGATCCTTATATTCGAAGAGTATATTCCTGATTGAATTCTCTGGTCGCACGCATATCGACCCCTAATCACTTTTTCCTAATTGGTTGGTTAATTCATGAGTGATCAACTAGAATAAACTTAGCTAACTATGCATTGACGACCAACCCTTTCATTTATCTCAAAATGAGTAGAAATTTCAAGACGTCACACAAAATGTTTGCTCTATTGCTAGTAATAATTAAGGTCATAAGTCATCTAGAAGTACTTGTTGAGGATTCTTAATAAAGATATGTTTAAACAATGATTACATATAAAGGAGAAAAAGTTCATTGCATTAAATAAAACCTACAAAGCCTCTTTGGTTTCTTAATAAGTGTTCTATAACACTCCGAGTCCGTGTCTCGCGTAACTCTCTTTTCAGGACTGTATTGTCAAGCCCGAATCTTTTTGCTTTTGTCAGGAGGGAGGGGTCGTCTCCCAAGAAGTGAGGTGAAATAATTCAAAAGAAAGATGGGACCACCTACGTGAAGCTATAGAAAAGAAGACAAAAACTCAAGAAAAATCAAAACATTTTTACATCTTGAATAAAGTAAATTGTAGCCATGAGAAAGTTCGTTAGATGTTACTATGCTTCTATGTATCACGCATTTAATCTACACACTAAGTTCCACTTCCAAACTACTGCATGTATTTTTTTTTCTAAAATTAAAAAAAAATTGTATTAGTAATATATTTATACATGACTTTTGCTGACATGAGGCACATAACGTAATCAAAACCTTCATGAAAGAAGGATCAATTTTTGGTGAATAAGAAAAGGAAAGCTGCAACAAATAGTCCTTGAGCTTTGATCATCGTACAATGTGATTTTCAAATTTTTAGTTTATTTGATATGGTCCTTAAACTTTAGTCCAATGTGTAATATAATCTTTGAACTTTTAATTTTTCAATATGGTGTCGGGACTTCTAGTACATGTTCAATATAGTTTTTGGACATTAAACAAATTAAAAGTTTAAGAGTTTAATTGAAACGTACCAAAAGTTCAAGTACCTAGATCTAAATATTTGTTATCTTTGATAAGTAAAATCCTTCTTACTTTTACAAAAGTTTGGGTACATTTAGAAAAATGAGCAACTCTGCAACCATATACTCTCAACATATATTTTTGACATATCTTATTACATTCATCTTCATGCGCAAAATATTTTCTCTATTGCTAGTAATAAATAAAGGTTATACTAGTGACTAATGAGTCATCTAGAAGTACTTATTGAGGATTCTTAATAAAGATAAGTTTGAACAATTGATACATATAAAGGGGAAAAAGTTCATTGCATTAAATAAAACATACCAAGCCTCTTTGGTTTCTTAATAAGTGTCCTATAACACTCTTCAATTTGCCATATGGTACCTTCTAGATTATCATGACATTACTCTGTATCACGCTATCAAAGATGTCATCCATCAAACTTTAAAGAATACAGCCAGAACTTGTCAGATTCGGTAGACTTTTCTTAAGAAATTATGGCAAACATGGTCTAGAGATAGGTGGCTGCCAGACATCAATTCAAATGAAGACTCAGACAGGGGAGCACGAAGCAATTAGTGAAGGAATCTACTTTTGGAGGTCACGGATCACTACTTTAATGAATCGGACAAACGACTATGAATTATTAAAGTTGGTTGCACAAGGCCACTGCTTATTTGAGCTGTTATCAGCTTAAATCCGAGTCCGTGTCTCGCGTAACTCTTTTCAGGACTGTATTGTCAAGCCCGAATCTTTTTGCTTTTGTCGGGAGGGAGGGGTCGTTTCCCAGGGAGTGAGGTGAAATAATTCAAAAGAAAGACGGGACCACCTACATGAAAGCTATAGAAAAGAAGACAAAAACTCAAGAAAAATCTTCCGCAAAAAATATCAAGATGATCAATAACTATTTAAAATTGTTATAAATTAACTTTATTAATAAGCATTGAAGCACAAAAAGTATTACTTTATTAGGAATTTATTCACTTGATAAGTTTATAATAACACGTTGAGCTTTCCAATAAAAAACGTATTAAACTTCATGCGCAAAAAGAATATTAAATCATACCAAGAAAGTTTCGTATGCAAAATTATTTTTCAATTACATTAAAGAATAGCAAGTATAGATTAAAAAATTTAGGAATCATTAATTTATCACTTATCTTTTATGAAAATACTAAAGCGGAGACGCTTAAATACAAAAAGACTTTTTTTTGTCATAGTATGACGAAATGATAAATTGGTTTAGTAGAAGTGATTGTGGTAGTAATTATAGAAGGCAGTTCAAAGTAAAAAAAAAAATCTTGGAAAAACACAAAACTTATTTTTTGAGTAACTAAAAAATTAAGTAATTGTAACTTAATCATTGTAAATGGATTGTATTTCCACCCAAAGCAAAACGTTTGCTCTATTGCTAGTAATAAATAAAGGTCATACTAGTGAGTAATGAGCCCTCTAGAAGTACTTGTCAAGGATTCTTATTAAAGATATGTTTGAAAAATGATTACATATAAAGCAAAAAAGTCATTGCATTAAATAAAACCTACAAAGCTTCTTTGTTTTCGTAGTAATTGTCCTAGAAGACTCATCAATAGAAGTCTAAGAATTAAATGAAGAAATGAGGTTAGTTATAAAAGTTCTTAAAAGAACAAGGGAAGTCTTTGAGATCTGCATCAACGTGACTCACATGTAGATCTCTTTCAAATAGGCAAATGTGGCTTACAATCAATTTGTCATATGGTCCCTTCAAAAGTAACTGCAACATCATACCGGATTTAGTTTGTTGCGACTTATTTTTACTGAGGCTAGGTCAAGGATTGAAGTAGTTCCAAAAGGTTAGCATATCAACATCGTATCTACAGGTAGTTTATCGCGACCCACTACTAGTTACTAGCCCTATTTCGAGGGAGTCTGTCAGCTTGAATATAGAATGACTTGAAGCCCACCAGTGGTCGGGCCTTTACTTTCTTTTCCTCTTTGCATGGCCATGGTCTTGCGTCCAAAGTTGATGCATCATGGCCTGATACCATCGCGTGTGCTTGGTGAAGTGAGATCGCGCCAATTATGATCTTAGTTTCGATTTATTGACGTTTGCCTTGACTGAGGAATCTTCATATTGAGTTTGTAACAAAGATTCATTGAATCGAGCGATTGGGGCTGGACATTAATCCAAAGAAAGAAAATTTAGACCAAGAGAACTTGTTTCTAAAGCACAAGCAATTGAGGACAGTCACGTCCTGACTCTCGAGTACGTGACAATGCCTTTCCTTTGTTCATTTAGTTGTGACGTTCTAGGATGCGTCACCAACCCCTTTCATTTTATCTTTCCATTAAACGTAAGCAGAAGCAAATCATCTCCACCCAGTCAGTCACAACAACAACAAGGATAGCAAGAAAAACATATCAACCAACACATTTCATTAACATTAGTAGTACACATCAGAAGTTAATATTTACAAGTCTACCATGCCCACCCTTTTCCAATTCACCTTAACAAAAGGGTTGGGGATTAGCCTGGCTCCTCTACGCTATGAGGGTGACTACAAAAAGTGATGCACCCCACGCCTACCATAGCATGTAGTGCTTTGGGTCGGGCTCATGATTGAACTCCATGTCAAGATCCTTGTCCAGGTCAGTGATGGCACCATCACCAAGGGCGTCTATGTCCATGGGGTCCCAAACAACTTCCTCAGGACCTCTACCATGCGTCTCATCAAAGTCCCAAAGAGATCCAAAAAGATCCTCGCTGACTCATACAGACCATGCCTTAAAGTGGTGGGGCACTAAGTGCATCAACCCCTCATTCACCCAAGCTATCGTCAGGTAGTCCTCATAAACGTGATCGGTCCTCTTTGTCACGCCCTGACTCTCAAGCTCACGACAATCTCAATTCACTTTAGGTCTAAACGCACGACATCCCAGGTACTGTCGTTGACCAATTCATTTTATCTTATCGATAAGAACATGCGGAAGCAATACAAACACCCCAATCAACAACCAATAGGGATAACAGCAAATACAGTAGAGGAAAGACAAGAACACCATTTTATTTATCTGCAAAGTTAGCCTAAACAACAGCATATATTTACATGCCTTACTACATGCGACATGCTAAGGCCTACTCAAAAAAGGACCCACTCGGCTAACCTATCTAGACAAAAGTGGGGGAGGGTTCATCAAAAAGGGATTAGGCTACAGATGCCTAATCACTGGCCTTTGACATACCTTGTCAGTCGGCCCCATAGGCGGGACCGGTCCATCGAAACCCCTTAGGGGACGGGATCTCATACCTTGTCAGTCGGCCCCATAGGCGGCGGTCCATCGAAACCCCTTAGGGGACCGTACAAACATGCGGCACATAATGGTCTCTAGATCTCTCGTCCACTTACACCGTCGTCACGTGGTGCTCATACATAAATTTGCGGCCCAAGACGAACCGCGTGGTAACGGTAGTGCTCATGTCCACGGGGACGCCGAACCTAACCGGGTATTGCGTCATCCTAAGATCCTAAAATTTTTTAATCATGACAGGATGAGATAAACTCAGCAAATTAAAGTCCTAAGCCTCGGTTAGGAATTCTGCTCGTCTCAAGATAGTTTAACATAAAACCTAGTCTCGGCAATCAATCCTAATACCACACCACATAAAATCATTATCAGAAGACAATTCCATAATCAAATGTAACCACAGACGACCCTACCTAGCCTTAGCACACAAAACCTATATAAACTGTCATTCAAATCATAAGAAAATTAAGAGGCATGCAAATAATCAGAGCATTGCACATAGCTTTCTTATGTCTCAATATTTACACGTGCTCCAATTATTATGACCCCCTAGGCCACGGCACAACCTTATGGTTGGTGGTCCGCTAGTCCTAAACCAGGCATCGTCCTCCTCTGTAAAGCACAGCAACGTCATGGGCTTTCCCCCACCAACGGTATTCTCGAAGGAGCATGGGCCCGGCCTCTACCGCGACTCTGCATCTGACCGCTGTCAAGCGACCTAATGGTCACGGCACAACTCCGAAGGATTGGCGGTCATTTGGCAACGCCAAGCTCTCCTCTTAATGTGACCATGCAACACATCATCAAGCAATTTGTTCTTTTCTTTGCTCTGTCGTGATGCAACATAGTTCGTGCCCACACGACATGCTATTGCAGTTAACACACGTATGATGTAATGCAGTAATATCCAGCAATCACGTACAACAGTAATAGTCCAATTACTCATGAAAGTCGCAACAATCAACAATCAATTAATAACGTACTTCAATGGCGGATGACAATCAACAGTCAATTAATAATCAAGTACACCTCATAATTCCCAAGAAATAATTGGCATTTAACAATACTATTAAAACAATTAATCCACCTAATATTAATAACAATTAATTACATTTCCAAAACCTTTGTTTAACAAAATCATTTCCCCTAATAACCAAGAAATAAATCACAATTTACATAAGAAAAATAGGCTCTAATAATACTTCTCACAAAATTTCTTGATTAAAAACCATTTCCGAAAGTTAATCTCCATTAATTATTTTTCCCAAAAATAATTAATATCCAGAATTAAATAATAATAATAAATCGAAATTATAAAATAAAATAATTAATAATTAATTAATAATTCCGGAAATAATAAATAATTATTATTTAATCCAATAATAATAATAATATTTAATAATATTAACCATGGTTACTATTCTAACCTAACTACAGTTAACTAACCCAACCAATGTTATTTTAATCTAACCTTAGTTACTTTAATCTAATCGCGATTACTTTAACCAACTATAGTTACTTTAATCTAACCACGATTACTTTATTCTAACCACGGTTAACCCTAAGCAAAAGTAATCAATAATATTATAATCTAATCAATCATCACCCATAAACATAATTCCAGAATTAAACTAATTAAACCACTCCTAAGCAAGATTAACCCCTAACTAAGGGATTAGGAATTTAACTCATGTAGCCTAAAAATCCGGCGACACCGGAGTGACGGCAAGAGTGAGGGCTACGTGGGGTTGGCTCGGGGACGGTGATGGACGATAGACGGTGGCCGATTCCAGCTAAAACAGCGCCGGTCTACTATTTGGGTGGAAAAGGTAGCAGTGACTGCCAGCGGCTGGGCGGGTGGCTGACGGTGACTAGGGGCAGCCGACGGTGAGCAGCTGGCCTCCGAACGTTGGCGGCTCCATGCTGGACGGTGGCAGCAGCTCCAGCGATGACAGCAAGGGCAGCAACTGGCTTGGACAACAAGGGGGTAGCAAAAGTGATGGGAAAAAAGAAGAGAAAAGAGAGAGAAAAGGGGCTAAGGTGGGGGCGGCTACAAGGTGAAAATGGAGGAGAGAGAGTGGGCTAAGCCAAGGTGAGTGGCAAGCCCACATGTGCCAAGGGCCAAAGAAAAACCAAGCTAAACAAAGCCCAAACAAAGCCCAATTGGGCCACAAAAGGAGAGAGGACCCATGGGCTGACAAAAAGGAAGGAAATGGGCTAGCTTGGGCCCATTTTGGGCTAGGCTGAATGGGCGCAAGGCCCATTGGGCTGCCGGTCTTAGGCCGGCCCTCTTACGAGCCCGAAACCCAGTCCAAATTTTCCTTTTCTGACACTTTAAAGACCAACAGAAAACTCGAGAATAAATGAGGCGACGTCCAAATATTTAGTCCTAATATCATTGAGAAGTCGATACCCAAAATCGAATTAAAATTCAAGTTAAGTTGAGTCAGTTGCGACCGTAATACAATTGAACTATCGGGTGCCTCTTTAGAATTTTTCCTCATGTTGACTCATGGTCGACAGTTCTTCGATCCACGTTTAAGCACTTTCTCGAGTCAGGGACGTCCTTCGATTGTCATGTGATCCCGAGGGCTCAATTGATAATCTCAAGTACAAGATAAAAAGGAATCGGTTTAGCATCGTTCGTAGTTCATATCGAAGTCGTGTGGAAATCACCTGCAACGAGACTTTGTACTTCTGCCGAATCAATTTATTTCTGTTTCCCTATTATTCTAGTACCAGAGGACATCGCTCTCGCCTAGGCCCTTATGGTCAAAGGGTTCGTTCCTAATTGAAATTGCAAGTCGTACACATATCATTTCCTTTCGACGCCTCCCTCTAGTCCATTATCCCTCAAACAATTAGTTCGGAATTTTTGTACTGACTAGGCATTCAATCAACATCGCCATTTTATAAAATCCCAAAGTGGGGTTGATTTTCAGGATGTTATAGTCTCGACCAGATATGGGGTCACCTTTAGGTCCTAATTTATAGGCACCGTGAATCTCACGTAACGATTCTCCATTTAAGGGCCTGAAAATATTTAAACAACAATGGGTGAGAAAATCTCAGTAAATAAAACTCCCTAAACCTTGCTTAAGAGGATATTTCGCCTCGGATATGCCCTATACATGCAACTCATTGTCAATGGCAGATCGATAACAAGGCCTTTGCCTCGCTATATCTATAAACACGACAGAGCACCTCAACCTTCCAATAGGCTAGAAATACAATTAATAATCACACAGGTATTCTTACCTTACATTTACACATAAAATTCACGTGATTAAATCACACGTGAGGCCATACTTGCAACAATCATGCAGCAAATGCTATTAAAAATCTAAAGCACAATAATTCTCAATTCTATGCACAATGCATCCACACATATCCAGATTATTACGACTGCTCAAGGTCATGACCAACACTCGTGTTGGTGGTTTTCTGGCATGACCAAGCATCATTCTGCCCCATTGGGCACGGCATCATCATGGCCTACCCCAAAGACAGCATTCCATTAGGAGTATTGGCCCGATCTCAACTGCAACTTAGCATCCGGTGTCACGCCCCAACTCTTGAGCGCGCAATAACCCCTATTTTCTTGCATCATTTGATTGCAACGTCTCAAAATGTGTCATCGACTATTCTTTTTATTTTTTAATTAAATGCACGTGGAAGCGATAATAATCCCCAGTCAACACAACATTAAGGATAGTTAGGAAAATCAACTAGAAATATATTCAAAGGTACCACTTTATTTATCTACTAATTCACCCTAGGAAATTTACATACAAACCCTTACACTGGCGACTTCCTATTAAGCCAACAAAAGGAACCAATAGGGCCAAAGTTAATCTACTTCTTCCGAACTTGGCAACGAATCATACCACTTGTCGGTTCTCTATACTATAGACCTAAAAATTAGTTAATAACAACGAGTGAGATATATCTTAATAAGTTAATAACCTAAGCCTCGGCTAGGAAATCTACTCTCCTCGAGTGCATCCTAAACATGCAACATTTCTGTCGATGGCAGATCAATTACCAAATGACCCTTGCTTTGCCTTGATTGTAAACTTGAATAGGTCCCTAACCTATTATATAGTCATTAACAGCCAATAATGACAACCATAGGCATCCTTACCTTACCTTGGCACACGCAACCCAAACAATACAATTAGTCACATGCCAATCTCAATGCAACACTTTGGGCCATCCTGAGCCCACCTTGGGCCATCCTTGATGGGTGCAAAGCCCATTGGGCCACCGGTCTTAGGCCAGCCACTTGCAGGCCTAAATTCCTGGTCCAAAATTTCCTTTTCCGACACTTTGCGGCTCATTGGAAAACCCAAGAATAAATATGGTGACGTCCAATTATTTAGTCGTAAAGTCCCTGAAAAGTTGATACCCGAAATCAGATTAAAAATCATGGTTATATTAAATCAATTGTGATTGTAATACGGTTTAGACTATCGGGCGCCCCTTTTGGGTTTTCCTCACATTTGACTCATGGTCATTAGCTTTTCGATCCATGTTTAAGCGAATTTTCAAACCAGGAACAACCCTCGGTTGTAATGCAATCTCGAGGGTTCAATTGATAATCTTGAGTACACAGTCAAAAGGAATCAGTTTAACGTCGTTCATAATTTGTATCGAAGTCGTGCGAAATCACCCACAATTTGACTTTGTACCTCTGCCAAATCGATTTATTTCCATTAGCTAACAGGGTGGTATCATTCCCCTTCAGATCTTTATGGTCGAGCAGTCCGTTCCTAATTGAATCTGCTGATCGCACATGTATCGATCCCTAATTGCGCTTTCGAAAGGCCTATTAACTCACAAATGATCAGTTCAGAGTAATCCTACTAACAAAGTATTGATTAATATCACCATTTTATATAATCCCAAAATAGGATCAAAATTCAAGACATCACACAATTAGTTTGTCTTTGGATCGCAGTAGTACCACCTAATGTTGTCTGACTTATCCCTGCATATGACATTTTATAAGCCAAAACGACTCATTCGAATATGATATGAAATTGAATTCGATTCAATCAAAAATGGATCCAACCCCCTCGTTTGTTGACTCTACGAGTCATGTTCGACTTGCCAATAGAAGCCTATATGTCATTTTTATGGCATCAATTAGGTGGTGGCATTTTCCTTTAGTATAATCTCAACTCAAACTTAAAATAAGAACAGTAGAGGGAAACGCAAACAAAATTTTTTATTCTAATATGTACATGACAAAAACATTCAAAATCAAAGTATTTTTACATCTTGAATAAAATGATTTGTGGTCATGAGAAAGTTTGTTAAATATTACTATGCTTCCATGTATCACGCATTTAATCCACACACTAAGTTCCACTCCTAGACTACTGCATGTAGTTTTCTAGTAGAATAATATATATATATATATATATATATATATTAGTATGGTCCATTGGAATTAAGTCCAATATATTTATACATGACTTTTGATGACGTGAGGCACATAACGTCATCAAAACCTTCATGAAAGAAGGATCAATTTTTGGTGAACAAGAAAAGGAAAGCTGCAACGAATGGTCCTTGAACTTTGATCAATGTATAATGTGATTCTTGAACTTTTAGTTTGTTTAATACACCCCTTGAACTTTAGCCTAATATGTAATATAGTCTTAAAATTTTTAATTTTTCTTTTAATTTTTCAATATAGTCCCAGGACTCTTAATACGTGTTCAATATAGTCATTGGACATTGAACAAATTAAAAGTCTAGGAGTTTAATTGAACATGTATCAAAAGTTCAAGTGCTTAGATCTAAATATTTGTCATCTTTGGTAAGTAAAATCCTTCTTACTTTTACAAAAGTTTGGGTACATTTAGAAAAATGAAGAACTCTACAGCCATATATTCTCAACATATATTTTCAACGTATCTTATTACATTCATCTTCACAAGCAAAATGTTTGCTCTATTGCTAGTAATAAATAAAGATCATGCTAGTGAGTAATGAATCATCTAGAAGTACTTGATGAGGATTCTTAATAAATAAATGTTTGAAAAAGGGGAAAAATTTCATTGCATTAAATAAAACCTACAAAGCTTCTTTGGTTTCTTAATAGATGTCCTATAACACTCATCAAAAAAATTCTAAGAATTAAATGAAGAAACGAAGTTAGTTACAAAACTTCTTCCAAAAACAAGAGAAGTATTTGAGATTTGCATCAATGTGACTCACATGTAGATCTCTTTCAAACAGGCAAATGTCACTTAAGATCAATCTGCCACATGGTACATTCTAGACATATCATGACATTACTCCTACGCATGTATCACGCCATCGGAGTCATTCGTCAAACTTTGAAAATATAGACCGAACTTGTCAGGTTCAATACACTTTACTTAAGACCCACGAAATTATGGCGAATCTAATCTAGAGAGAGGTGGCTGCCAAACCTTAATTCAAATGAAGACTCAGATCAAGGAGTACCTAGCAATTAGTGAAGGAATCTGCTTTCGGAGATCACAAGATCACTACTTTAATGAATCGGACAAACGACTAAGAATTATTAAAGTTGGTTGTCTGGGGCCACGGCTTATTCGAGCTATTATCAGCTTAAAATCCGAGTCCGTGTTTTGCGTAACTATCTTTTCAAGGTCTGTATCGTCAAAAGCCCGAATCTTTTTGCTTTTGTCGGGAGGGAGGGGTCGTCTGCCAAGAAGTGAGGCAAAATAATTCAAAAGAAAGATGGGACCACCTACATGAAAGCTATAGAAAATAAGACAAAAACTCAGAAGAAAAATCTTCAGCTAAAAATATCTAGATGATTAATAACTATTTAAAATTGTTAGAAATTATCTTTATTAATAAGCATTGCAGTACAAAAAGTGTTTTTTTTGTCAGAACAGTACAAAAAGTTTAAAAAGTATTACTTTATTAGGAATTTATTCACGCAATAAGTTTATAATAACACACTAAACTTCCCAATAAAAAACGCATTGAACTTCATGCGAAAAAAAAAAAATTATCGTATCGAAAAATTTTCATATGAGAAAATTATTTTGCAATTATATTAAAAAGTAGCATGTATAGATTAAAAAATTGAGGAATTATTAATTTATCATTTATCTTTTAGGGAAAATTCAAAAAAAGAGCACCAAATGTCGGAAAAATTCAAAAAAAGAGCCCCAAATGTCCTTAGTTTCTCAAATAGGGGCCCGAAGTTGACATTATTTCAAATAAGGGCTTGACCTTGGCCGATGATTTCAAATAAGGGCTTGACCTTGCCAGTCATCGGCCGGCCACCGACTGGCTAAATTTTCCGATCGATCAAAGGCATTTTTGTCATTTGTCACTTTTCCTTTTCTTTTTCCTTTCATTTTTTCTTCTGTTCATCTTCTTCATCATCGCTAGTGGCCAATCAGCCACCGGCAATGCCCATAGAGGGTTGGGCAAGGGTGGCCCTCACCGGCCACAAGCGAGGGACGGGCGAGGTCGTCTCTCGCCCTGAGGAGGTCAGCCCTCGCTAGCCGTAGGCAAGGCCGACCTCACCGGCCAAAGGCGAGGGATGGGCGAGGTCGTCTCTCACCTTGAGGGAGGCCACCCCTCGAGGCCAACTGCGAGGCCACCCCTCGAGGCCAACCGCGAGGTCGACCCTCACCGGCCATAGGCGAGGAACGGGTGAGGCCGTCTCTCGCCCTGAGGGAGGTCACCCCTCGCGGCCAATCGCAAGGTTGGCCCTTGCCAACCGCAAGCAAGGCCGACCTCACCAGATTTAGTGAGGTTGGCCCTGCCAAGCTCATAGATGGCCACGAGGGGCAGCCTCCCCTAGGACAAGGGTCATCTTACCTAGGTGAGACCATCCCTTGCCGAATCGGGTGAGGGTGACCCTCGCCCAACCCTTTATGGGCTTCACCAGTGGCCGGTCGGCTACCAGTGATGAAGAAGATGAACCAAAAAAAGAAAGAAAATAATAATAATAAATGACGAAAATGCCATTGATCGCTAGAAAAGTGAGGTCCTTGTTTGAAACAAACATAATCACTTTAGGCCCTTATTTGAAAGAAGATCCACTTCAGACTCTTATTTGAGAAAGTGATGGTACTTCAAGCCATTATTTGAAAAAAGGTCAACTTCAGGCCCTTATCTGAAAAACTGAGGGTACTTTGGGCCCTTTTTTGGAATTTTCCCTATCTTTTATGATTGTTCAGTGCACAATCCAAATTAGTCTTGCCCTCTTCGCTATTGTAGATGCTTGAAGCTTGTCAAGAGCCATACCTTGTCCATCACCTTGGCTATCATTCCCCGCCCTCATCAGATTTGATTGTTATAGGTCCACCAGCTTCCTCGTTGTTTGTTCTTGAATCACACACCTATCGGATGAGGTTATGCTTTGACGGCATAATATGACATTCTTATATTAACTCACTCGAGGTACTATATGCTTTGGCCTGTCTTATATCGAGCCCCCAGGTTTCGTACAAGTAAGCACTTTTTTAGGAGGCCACACATCCTGATAATGCTCTCACCTAAGCAAGCATAACTTGGGCTGACAAGTTTCCTCATTTATTACTTTTTGCTCGATTAATCTTGAATGGCTTTCCGCTGATTGGGAAAAAAAAGTATATTATTAAAGAAAAGGAATTCTGGTTCACACATATTCCATTTGTGACAAATTCTAATTTGGCTTTCTCACAACGACTTTAGTATTCCACTTTAAGAATGTTGCACTTTGAGATAAGTATAGCAATTATGCAATAACTTTTGTACGACGCTCAGTTAAGTGTCACATCAGAGTAAAATTAATCATTTTAGTATCTTTTCCGACAAATCATCCTACAGTGATTTATTTTTAAATTTCCCATTCAACGTAGATTTTTTTTTTTTGAATTTTTGCATATCAACTCTAGCAATGCCTGGTAAGATGACTAGCGTGCACTTTGAATTTTCCGGTAAGACAATTGTCAATTGCATTAGAGTGATCAATTTTTTAAATTTATGGCACTCAAATGAGTATCGTATGAAATTTATGACACCCTTAGTGTACTTATCCCAAAAATGCTTATATACATGTCTATTAAATGAGTGATTATTTAAAATTTTGAAAAAATTATCAATTTATCTTAAATCATTGGATTTAACTTTCCAATTTTGTCAATATAGTCCTACACATTTGTGTAATATTTAAATCAAATATTTCCTATCAATTGTTGTCACAAATTGCGATGTGGAAATCAATAAATTGCTCACCTCAATATGCCACTTGGGACGGTCAACAATGAATAAACACCACGTCAGCGATTTTCGATGACAATTAGTAGGAATTACTACATTGAAATATCTCCAAAAGTTTAGGATTACATTAAAAAAATTGAAAAGTAGGAATGATTAAGTGGAATAATTAGATATTGACAAGAAAATTACAACAATTGTAACTGCATTATAAGACAATCCAATCAAATCATTGGCAAATACTTTTTTTTTGTCAATTCTAAATGCATTAATATTTTGTTGCGACCTACCACCTTGAGAGCCATCCCAAGAGAGGAAGTGTAGATATATTTGTTCATAAAACAGTCCAAGTAGGCGGTTCCCACAAGAAACAGCTCAAACACATCGTCTAGTTTGTGATCCACACTTGGCCCATTAATGATGAACGTGAGCTCTCCCAAGCTCATATCTTGCATGATAAATATTCATTTTAGAGTTCTTTTAGACACCCTAAATATTAACTAAGAGTCACCTCTGGCCTCATTTTTGGAGTCAACTAAATTATCCAATCGAGAAATGGGAGTGTTTTCTCGATTTCTATGGAACCAAAGATTAATGAGTTTAGGGACTTAGGTTACATTAATGTTTCTATTAGCACCCTTTCAATACCTAAATCGGTCGAATTGTTATCTCAATGATCATATATTTGTTCTTTATCATTTTCGTGAAAGAGCATTTACAATTTTAAGATGTGATCATGTATGGATGGTTCATTAAGGATTTACACTAATTCTAATCCTAATATTTACAAAATTAAACAAGCAATATAAGGAAATCACATTGTGTAAAGTAAACAACCAATGGAAAGTAAGTACAAGCTACTCTTAAGTGCAAGAAAATAGACGAACTGCAACTTGTTGGGTATTTATTACAAATTTTAATCAAAAATCGAGACACAGTCGGATGACAAATGGGATACCAGAAAAGACCGGATCGGACATCGGTTTTTAGCCTCCAATATTAGGACATTCGGCACCTCCTCCATGGTTCGCTTCATCTGTGTCGACTTCACACTCGAGCCATTCAAATTATAGAAAAAAGCATACAAGCAAACATTCAATGACAAAACCATAACAAACAAGAACAAACAATTCATTGGTTCAAAAACGAGCCTCGGGTTCGGCCTTTGTATTGCATGCATGCCGACCATCGCAAATCATTGATTGATTAATTGGCGGTTAATAATAATCAGCCATCATTTGTATTCACAAAACGACGGTCGACATCAAGTAACCCTAATTTTGGTTCTAAGTGTTCACCATAGGTTACCCTATGCTCATGTACAGCACCTAATCATACATTTAATAATCACATGCATATGCATCAAATTAAGCATGCATATGAACCAATAATGGGTCACTTATTCAATTAAACTGGTAAATTTGGGTCAATTATATTTAATTGCAATTCACCAATCAAACGACACTCAATTAACGTGATTTGGGCGCCATTAGGTGGGCTAGCACCTGGTTTCACAAAACTGGGAGCTAGTCAATCTATTTCAATTCGTGATTCAAAAGTGTGAACTGGCCCACCTAGGAGCCAATCACCCCATCATAGATCACCCAACTATCATTGAAGAAATTTGCTTTTGGAAATCACGGGACCGCTACTTTAATAAAGTTGTTTTTACAACTATTGAATCACCAAAGTTTGTTTCCTATTGAATTATTTGAGTAGTTTGTCCAGGATCACTGTTTAATTCAGCTATTATCTGCTTTAAGTCCAAGTCTGTATTTGTTTGTAACGATCTTTTCAAAGTCATTAAGCCAGAACCGTTTTGCTTTTGTCTGGAGGGAGGGTTTTAGTAGGTCTCACAAGAAGTGAGGCAAAAAACATTCAAAAGAAGGATGGGCACTACGTGAAAACTATAGAAAATAAAACCAAAACTCAAAAGAAAAAATCTTCCGCTAAAATTATCTAGATGATTAATAACTATCTAAAATTGTTAGAAATTAGTCTTATTAATAAGCATTGAAGTACATTTTTTTTTTCAGAAAAGTATTACTCTATCAGGAATTCATTCACTCAATAAATTTATAAAAACACGTTGAACTTGCCAATAATATAAAATATTAAAGTTCATGCATGAAAAGAATATTATCATATTGAAAATGTTTCTAATGTTATATAGGAAAATTATTTTCCAAACTGATATACTCAAATTACATTTACCTCAAACTAATATATCTATGTTATATTTATCTCAAGTTTTGAATCTTTTTTATACAAAAATTATTTTGGAGCAAATCCTATACCGAGATACTAATTTAGAATCTTTTGTGTATAAAAATTAGTTTGTGACCGCCCGGAATCGGACCGGACCGGCTCGGAACCGGTGGTTCCTAAAGGGACCGGTCCGGTTCCCGGTTCCAATAAATTGGAACCAGTGGGTACCGGTCCGGTTCCTGGTTCCATGGGCGGATCCGCCCGCCCACCCATCCGGACCGGACCGGTATTATAATAATAATATATATTAATTTTTATTATAAAAATAATTTTTTTAGTTAAAAAAATTAAAATTTTGAAGCCCCGTGTTTATAATTTTTATTGTTCTATTTGAAGCAATCTACCAAGAGAGGTAAAGAAAAAAGCGCGAGAACATTTGCGAAATCTCTAAATAGACCATTTTTACAATACGTGTCTAGTGGAGATTCTTTTCTTCGCCCGCTTGTGAGATCGGATCCATAGATCCACCCGGGAACCGGACCGGACCGGCGGTCCGGTTCTTGGGTGGATCCATGGAACCAACGGGCGGTTTTCGGATCCAATTTTTTGGAACCGGTCCTTAGTGGGCGGTTCTCGATTCTAGGGTGGGAACCGCCCACCCGGACCATGCACACCCCTAATACTAATTTAGAATCTTTTGTGTATAAAAATTAGTTTGTGGTAATTACTGCATGGTGTACTAGTTTAAGTTCTTTTTTTACATGAGATTTATTTCTGTGATTGGCTGTGCTAAACGGTATTACACGTCTTTGTGGGGATTGCAGAACGGCAAAACGAAGACACTTGTTTTTTTTCGAAAAAAGCAAACATGAATGAGAAAAATATTAGGTGTCCAAACGATAGACACGCGTCAATTTGACACGTGTCCACGGCCGACTTTTGTCACTATTGGGTCCCCATAGGAGTAAAGCCTTTGTCCCCTCTCTCTCTTCATTTAATATTTTTACTTTTTACTTTCTCTCCTTTTTCTTTTTTCATTTTGTTTTTCTTCTTCTTCATCCTTTCACTCCGCCGAGGACGACGACGCCTCAACTCAGACTCACTGTCAACTTAATCCCGCGAATGGCCTTCCACCACCACCTCACCGCCGTGTCAGTCCTCCGTCGTTGAGCTCGAGCTCGGCCGGCGAACTTGAGCCCTAGATTTGTGATCTAGAGCTCAGCTCGACCTCGAATCTGTTGATTGGTGGTCGGCCAGGGTCGGTGTAGGCAACGGACGAGGCGGAGGCGGCGGCATCGTTTGTCGACGCGACCGCCGACGCAGAGGGCGCAGGAGGAGTTGGACGGGAGGCGGCAGCGCTGGATGTCAGAGAAAAAGCGGGCGAAGATGGAGGCGAGCGACGGGGTCTTGGAAGCGAGAGAGCATTTTGAAAAAAAAACACAAAGAGGGTGGTGGGTCTGTTCTCTTTATCAGAAAACGCAGAAGAGGGAGTAAAGAGATTGTCGGGTAATTGAAGAGGAGAGAGGGCAGATGAAAGGGTTTCTGACAGATGGGCCCAAAGGTGACACGTGTAGACCGTTGAATGAATTTTAGTAAACATGACGTGTACGTCACTTGGGCAACCACGACCCAGCAGACCGCTATCCATTGACTCTGGCGGGGGTTATAATAGTAGAAGCGTTAAATGAATATCATGCGCGAGATTGATTTATTAAGCCCAGGAAGAGCTTTCGGAGAGTTGCTACATTTTGCCTTTTGCGGTCTCAGCTGCAACAAGCTTTCAGGTTCTCATTTCTCTCCCTCTTTTGGTTTAGTCGCAGAAATCTTTGTTCATTTGGCTGAACGAATTCTCTTTCTTTTGTTTTTATCTTTTGGCGTTGTCTGTGTTCCGGATTGATGCAGTGCTTCTCGAGTGTATGATTGATCAAAAGCGAAGCACTGCATCTGAGTGATCTTTCGGCGTTGGAACTATGTATGTAGAATTTGAGAGTTTGAGATTCACGGTCACCGATCCAAACTGCGACATTCCTGGTTTCCTGTGCATTCGCTTCTGACGTGGCCGTTATCTTCAACAGTACGCATGGTTTATACTAATTAGTATATGCATTCCATTAAAACAGTATGAAATTGGACCTAGCAAGTTAAAAGGTATAAAAGACGCTAGACAAGTTAAAAGGTATGAAGCGAGACAAGGAGCAACCTTTAGATAAAAATGTGTTTTTTCCGCTTCTTTTTGTCATTGTCAAATGAAAAAATGTAAACTTTTCCTTGTGTATGCGTGGTGAGCTGCAAGACTCTAGGGAACAACTATTGTAGCCAACTCCAACTTATTTTAAATATTCAAGTGCTACAACACAACCTTAATCAGCGTGAAAAATGCAGATGTAAACTTTTTCAAATTTAAACTTTTTTGCAAGTAATACTGTTGGGAACTACTATTGAAACAAAAGATCTTGGCAGCATAGAGTTCTTTATAAGTCCTATTATAAACAAAATGGTGTGCTGACACAATGGGTGCATCTAAGTAAAAGCCTTGAATTTTGATATTGGCAGATGATTAAAGCTGACAAACTTCACCTAATTCTCGCAATAAACTTGTTGGAAGAACTTTAAGTCTACCATAGGACACCTATTGAGTGCTATTCTTTTATCTTGGCAGATTAATCAGAACTCAACTGAATGTAGGTGTTAGATTTCAAACCCCTGTATGCCAATTTTTTCAATGACAAGGTGGAATATGGTGATTACTTTACTTTTCCATTTTTTGTACATCAGATTTGTTACGATGTCTGTAAGAATTCGAGACCACGTGATTAGGCTATAACTGTCTTATTTCATTCGGAAAAGATCGGGTACATTGGTTATAAGTAATGCAATCATTGTTCTTGTACCTTGGGCTTCTAGGGGCTACAAGTAATAATATGCAACATTCGTGTTTGATGAGACTTAAAACATTTTACATCGCCTAGTTTCCAGGTTGGAGTAATTGAAATTTCTTCCTGAAGGTCTTTTCCCCACTTTTGGAGCCTTCGTAGTTGAGATTTGACAATCATGCTTGTATAGAAGCACTATATTGAATGGTGTATGTGAGACAGTTGCATCTAAATTCGTTCTCAATGGTTACTGGTTACCTTAGTAGGATAGTTCAGCTGAAAAGGAAAAAGAAAAAGAAAAAAATTTCTTAACCAATGTCCTGCTTGTACAGTTGCATTTGCCAGCGATGGCCAATCCTACGGGTTTTCTGGAAACTCAGAATCCAGAGATTTTAGAGTGTTTCAGTGATGATAACGTGAAAACAGTTGTTCTTTTTGGAGAAGCTGGAGTGGGTAAAACATGGATGGCAAAAGAGATAAGTAATTATGCCAGCCTCATGGGCTACTCCTATGGAACTATTTGGGTGGTCCCAGGATGCAATTCTGAAAGCAAATCTCTTGTTGAATATATCTATTTTCAGCTGTTTGCAATTCCTTCTAATGAGGAGTGGGAGGAATATGAGGATGCTGAGACAGAGCATCAGGAGCCAGAAGTGAACCAAGAAAATCTGAAACGGGAAATATGGAAAAAGCTGGACTTGATGAAATCTAGAAAGAAGAAATCTGGAAAGCCTGAACCATATCTCCTTGTAGTTCTGGATGGTTTTGATGATGAAAAGAAAATTCTTGCTGATTTAGAAGACCTCCTTTCTGGCCATCCGTACCTTCTTAAGGTTTTAATCACAAGAAGAGGCTGTGATATTGGTATTAGCAGTGGGGGAAATGGCAATACAATTGGGACAGACAACAGCAGGTCATATGAAATCAAATTCCTGTCTCCTGTCGACTCATCGAATTTACTGCGGAATAGGTTCAAGGGGCAAGTTCCTGGAGTAACTGGGTTTGAAAGACTCTGTGCAGCTATTGGAAAAGGTAGCTCAGGTCATCCTGGGACAATTATTAGGATAACAGAAGCCTTGAATCATGTAAAGGACTTTGAATTGGAGAATGTAGTTGAAGAAGTGGCCTCTATAATGGAATCTGCTGATCTCAAGACAATAGTGCAGCATATGTATGAAATGTTGCCAAGCAACCTCAATAAGTGCTGTTGGCACTGTAGATACATGTTCCGCTATCATGATAGTAGCATCCACTACAACGAGCTGATAACTCACTGGTTACTGGAAGGGTATTTTGATCATCATGATAATATTGAGAAGGCCTATGAGGAAGCACATCGTACTTTGATGGAGCTCAAATCTCTCGGATTTCTAAGAGAAAAGGAGAATAGTTATGTTTATATGGACAGTGATGCTTTGGCAGTCACTGATCACCGATGCAATGGACTTAGTGGGTCTGCATGTGTCGGTGTGCCTAGTGTGCTAGATGGCATAAATTGGGCTGGTCTTGGGAGGGTTATACATATTGATCGGATGATCAAGACATATACTGGGAAAAGGAGTGACAGGTCCACGCTGCTTATTGATGGTGCTCGTTTTTGCAGGGAAGTCCCTGAAACATTCTTCCATCACATACAACGACTTAAAGTCCTGGTCATCTTAAATCCGATGTTCAAAAAGGTGCCTTCACCACTATCAATATTGAAGGAGCTTCAAGTACTTGTTCTGAGGGGCTGTCGTCTGCTGGAGGAGATAGATGAGATCTATGAACTTAAGAACTTACTAGTTCTTGAGATATCTGGGGCATGTCTCGTGGAGAAAATCTGTGACAATCTTTTTGAGCTTATGAAAGATCTTAGATCTCTGAACTTATCTGAAGTTCGCATTGAATGGATTCCTGCTTCTGTCTTAAATCGGGGCGAACTCCGTTGGCTCATTCTTAGAAACTGTCCAAATTTGAAAGTATTGGTTGATCCTAATTTATTGAAAAAGAAGGAAGTGGCAAAAGAGGAAGTGCTTTCATTGGCAAAGCTAGAAGTGCTTGATCTCTCTGGTTCAGACAATTTTGAAAATTTCCAGGTCAAGACTCTCTCTCCATTCCAAAAACTTCAAATCCTTAATCTTTCCAAGACCAGAATTAGGCGCTTGCCCTTCTTGAACGATTTGTTAGAGCTCACTCGACTCCTCTTAAGTGACTGTCCATGCCTGGCTAGACTTCCCACCTTAACGCCATCACCTAAACCTCAGATTCTCGATCCTCCAACATCTTTGAAAGAAGTACAAGACAATTCCCCAGAAATTAAGACTGACTTTGGAGTTCGGGATCTCACAGGTAGTGCTGTGAATGGCAATATCAGCAGCTTATCTCATCTTCTTTTGAGTGGTTGTGCAAGGCTTCCAAGATTGCCATCCACGCAAGGCCTCCAGTTACTTGAGGAGCTGAACCTTTCTGATGCCTCTACATTGAAATATTTCGAAGATGACTCATTTGAACATCTTACTTCCCTTCGCCGACTCATCCTGTCAAATACTGAAATAACAGCTCTGCCATCACTACCTCAGCCTTCTGAACTTCGTTTGCTCTTGCTAAAGAATTGTAAGTTCCTTACTAAGTTAGAAGACTTGAGTAGAATTCAGAAACTGGAAGTTCTTGATCTCTCGGGATGCTCTGAGTTGGTGATAGCAAGCAATAACTCCTTTCAGGGCATGTCTCACCTGAAGACGATCAATCTCTCAGAGACCAAAATCAAAAGCCTTCCACAAGATTGCTTTCCTCACAGCCTCCGTCACCTAATAATAAGAAATTGCCCCAACTGGAATAACCTTCCTTCCTTGGAAGCCCTGCTCAACCTAGAGGTCCTCGACATCTGTGGTGCAAAATCATTGATCAATATAGAACTTAAATTTCTGTGCCAAATGAGAAAACTAAGGATTCTGAACCTCTCTGAAATAGAATTTGAACAATTGCCATCTCTGTCCCACCTCACTCACCTTAGGGAGCTCTCTCTGAGGGGTTGTTCCTGTAGAGTGTTGAATCTGGAGGCCCTAAAGGAGCTTGAGCTGCTGGATCTATCGGGGACCAAGGTTAAGTCTTTACCTACGCTTGAGACTTTTAGCAAGCTCCAACAACTACTGCTAGGAGATTGTGCTGATTTGGAAAGTTTGGAAAATTTGAAGTCTCTTACTGAGTTGGAGGTTCTAGATCTTTCAGGGACAAAAATAAAAGAATTTCCCTATGAAATCTCGGATCTGACTGGTCTAAGGAAGCTCAATCTGCAGAATATGGAGCATATTAGAGAAATTGACTGGAAGAAGATAAAGTATATTCCAGAGGAGTTCAACTTGGGGAATTGTGAATCCCTAAGTTCTGAGATTGCTGCATCTTCTGATGGGCCTTCCATAGTGATCTGTGGTACTAGATTTTTCCAGTTCATGGAGGAAAATCCCAATCTGTGGGATACATGCTTCCAAAAATTCCACTTTTCTGTTTGGCTTCCCAAAAATTCAGATGGAAGGATATACGAACTCAGAGAAAGGGGCCTACTGATGGATTTCGATGCTCCAGGAAGAATTCCTCATTGTAAAGAACTAGACCGGTTTCTTGAGATCCATGGATCCATTTGCATTTCCAGTATACCTGAACATGTTCTCGAGCATGCTGATCACATATCGCTGATGGATGATAGCACTTTGAGCGACTTAACCGATCTTTTCAAAAAGAATCTGAGGTCAATAAAGAGCTGTTGGCTTGATAGGTGCACGCGCATCAGTAGGATAGTCAATGGTGAAGATGATGCCAGAGCTTCAGGAAAGCTTTACTCTCTTTATTTGTGCAATCTCTCTTCCTTGAGTTGCATATGTGATGATTCAGTGCAGTCCGAGGTCTTTGGAGGTCTTAAGCACTTGTATATAGATTGTTGCCTGATTCTCGCCAACATTTTCCCACTCTCCAAGCTGCCAAAGAAGCTCGAAACCCTCCAAATCAAATTTTGTGAGAAAATGGAAAGGCTATTCAACCCTGATATGCCTGTAGAATGTAACTTACAGACCTTGGATCTTCTGGGATTACCAAAGCTTGAGAGAATTGGTGTTATGATGGTCTCCTTGCGAGTGCTGAAAATGAGACAGTGTCCGAAGCTGGAGAATATAGAGGAAGTGCTTGGAGAAGCTAAAAATCTAGAAATTCTCCACATATCCTATGCTGCTGAGCTGAAGACCATATGCAGTCGGGAAATGAAGACGGGGCCCCTCAAAAATCTAAGACAGCTCAAAATGGAATCTTGTCCCCAGCTCAAAGAAGTTTTTCCCTCATCCAAATTACCGCCAAAACTGGAGATTCTTGAGATAAACTCATGTAAAAGCTTGGAAACCATATTCAGTGGTAGCTCAGAAGATTCTTCATTGAAAAGATTGCGACTGTGCAACTTGCCTAGTCTAGGCAGCACTGTGTTCAAAGTACTACCTAAAGATTGTGTTGTCAGGGACTGCCCAAAACTGAAAATGGACAATCCGGTTGAGTGAGAGGTAAGCTACGTACATAGAAATTGATGTGAAGCTCACTGATCAATGCATTTAGAACTTATCCAATGGAATTCTGCGCTATCATCTCATCGTGTAATTCCTGAACTTATCCATTTTGCAGGCATTTCTTGGGTCATGAATCCATGAAGATTTGTGGAATGCAAGCGAAATTTCACCTAAATTGTCTGGTAGCTTTCTTCTCCTGTAATATATTAACATTCATGGTCATTGTCTCACTGGCTGTAAATGTCCAACCGCACTCGCTCCAGCCTAAGATGCATATGTTACCTTGAGGGATGTGATGCAGCATAGAATTAGATACTAGATGTCAAGTGTGACTTAAATTTTCCATATGAAGGAGTTTATGAAGCCTGCATTGTTCTATCATGTTTGCTTTCAGGTTCCTCATTTTGAATGGATGCTTCCATATTTCTACTGATTCCAAGCCCAGGTAGATTGAGAAATTTGCAATGGCAGCGGTGTCATGCTTCTCTGTCAGAACCTCGCCAATTTTAATTTGTTATATATAGAGGCTCTTAATTACACTTCTGAACTGAACTCAGGTTTCAATTGAGATTATAGCTGATTTTGTTCATAAAATACCAGGCTAAACATTACTTAGATCTTAAGAGAGAATGTATTATCAATGAGGTATCACTCAAAATCACGTACTGAAGTACTGGGAAGATGCAATAATCTCTACTGTTATCAGAATCCTAGATGCGAGGAACTGCGGTTCTTCTCTCTAAATTGTTTCCATCATGAAATTTGTGGAGAAGCTCCCAAATGCGAGAGGGTAAGTGAATATCATCATGTCATGAAGAAAAAATGCTCGTCACCATGTATTAAAAAAGTGCCTGTCACTAAACTCGTGTTTTATATTCATATAGGACAATAATCGCCATAAACTCGTATGATATTTTTCTTGTCAAATAGTTCAGAAAAAGTCGCCATTGAGTGAAAAGCTCGAATTTGTTAATAGGAAATTTTTAACTTGTCAAGAAAGGTAATCAATTTATTCCGTGCATGGTGGTATTCTAATTGCTGAGTGGACTTTTAAACTATTATTTCCAGAGTATGTTGTGCAAGGATTGCTCTTACTTTGTGCTGCTCCAGGCCCAATGAGACATTTACTTCAATATATGTTGTATCTTCTAATCAAGCAACCTATGATGATGTCCAATGTGGCCAGCATCGGCCAGATAAGATTCCGGGACACATGCTGAGGCAAAGAAGTTCTTTGACAAGAGGGGAACAGAGGCAGTATAGAAACTGAAGGACGCCTGCCACAAAATTGGGGACGTGGACATGAGTGCCAAGCGCGCCGAGCCGATCTACATGAAGGCAGATCGGAGCAAATTGGTCTTGTTCAACGGATGCATCTTGGCCAAAGAGTTGAGTAATCTAAAGCTAGTAAAGTGGAAGATCATGAGTAGAGGGAGGGTGGAGCTGTTGTGCCATGCAGCAAGTCATTGCAGAGCAGAGGCACCTGCCCAAGTACTTAGTAAAAGCGGTGAGCTCGTGACTTTTGTTCGGCACTTGACGGCTTATTTGGGCATTGGGGAGCAGTTCCAAATCAATGAAGGCCATGCTAGAGCAAAGCTCAGTGTGAGGGGTTAGTACGGGTTTGTGATGTTCATCCGTAACCTTGTTTCATTTATATCCTTGGAATCTTTTTTCTTTTCATTTTGTAGTATTGTGTTGTTATTGTCATGGGTTTGATTATTCACATTCACAGCGGAGTTGGATCCTGAAATACTTTGGTTTCAATGAGAAATGTTGCTCCTTTCTTCTAAAGTGCTCCGCCTTTAATATCTGAGCTTTACCAGGCTATTTATGTCCAGCGTACGAACTCCAAGAGAAATGGTAAGTTACAGTGGAAACTACCAGTTGTCTACTAAGCAATGCGTCCGAAGTTCGACGACAGGCACACGCAAATGCGTTTCTTAGACACACAACTCGACCTTGCCACAAACACTTTGTACACAGAATTTGGTGAAACATTTCGACCTCTAGTGTTATTCCACACTGAATCACCGAATAGTGTTTGAATGATAAAGCACAATGGGGACTTAGCCCATATCACGCTTCCTCTGGTGTCGAATGATAAGCAGCTATTCGAACTCTTGTTGAAAAAAGAATGTTTCCAATCGCTCGATGAACTTAGGGAAAGGACCAGCATGGACGGAGTTCCTTTCCTTCCAAATGCAGTAAATGGCTCATTCTCAGCCAACTTCAGATTTCTTTTGTCGAGGGAATGGCCTTCCAAGAAATGCATAAACCCAGGTAACCCATAATTTCCAGTTCCCAGTGTCCTTTCACGGCCACAGAGATCACGGAGCGAGAACCACACAGCCTAAAGGAAGGAGCCAAGGCATCTGCCATATTTCTCAAGTCATACATGCGGTACCTTGTCCATGAAGTTAGCATAAGAGCGGTTTTCTTTCATGGTGTCTCACAGGTTGAAACGCGATGGATGAACTCAACTTATCCATAAATTTCAAAGTTTGACTTCTTTTGTGAGCTTGGCCGTGTAGTTCAGATCAAGTTTGGAGTTGAATTGGTTGACTTTCTTGAAGAACCAGTATATAACAATTTAAGGAAAACATGGTTCGCGATCGTGCATGTGCCCTCTCTTTTTTCAATTCTTTTCAATCTTCGACGAAAGGTCAAATGATGAACATTGATTTTCAAATTTGTAAATGACCCAAGAGGCCATGAGAGTGGACTGGTGAGATAGTACCGGCGCAGGAAGAGGGAAGGAAGTTTAGTAGTCACTTGCATCTAAAAGCATTCATATGGCTCAAAGTCCAACACATAGAAAAAGAGCAAACAAATGGAGGTTCAACACTTCTTTTTTTCAACAGTTGAGCTTTATAGGTTTATGAACCAATGAGCCGTTGATTTTGATTTGGAATTTTTTGGCGAAAAAACCGAGATGGCAGTCGTTTTTCAATCAAATGGCGCGTCATTTGCCATGTTGGCAATCTAGTCAATTTGAAATATTCCAATATTCCACGTCAGAGCCAACCTAAAATTTCTAGGTTCTGAACTTCAAGAGGGGTTAATTCCAAAAAAAACCCCAAACTTTAAGTATAGTCCCAAATATACCCCGAACTTTTTTTTGTCTCAAAAAAAACCCCAAACTTTAAATTCAGTCCCAAATCTGCCCCAAATTTTTTTTTGTCTCAGAAAAAACCCCAAACTTTAGGTTTAGTCCCAAATCTGCCCCAAACTTTTCTTTTGTCTTAGAAAAAACCCCAAATTCTTAGTCCATTCCCAAATCTATCCCAATATTTTTTGTCAAAAAGAAAATCATCAAAATTTACTCTAACCCTAAATTTGTCCTTGTTAGCCTCTGTCTTATAACTATATTAGTAATCCCTAATTTTTTATGTCCTAAAATGGTTTTACTTTGAAAATAATTTTCTATGACATATTGCTTATGTGCATTTATTATCTATGTGAAAATGACATGTTAAGTTAGGACTAGACCGTGGAGAATATTTGAGAATAGATCAAAAATTGATGATTTTTTTAGTACAAATGGTGGGTAAAACCCCAAATTAGTATACCCGTCAATTGCGACGTGTTATTTAATTTAGCAATTTGACAATGAAATTTAACAGAAACTAATAGATGGTAATTTGTTTTGGTCTTCAAAAAATTAATTTTGGGTAAATTTGTCATATGCGTACCAATTTGGAATTTTTCATGATATTAACTCTCTTTTTTAGACAAAACAAAATTCGGGGTAGATTTGGGACTAAAATTAAAGTTTAGGGTTTTTTCTGAGACAAAAGAAAAGTTCGGGGCAGATTTGGGACTAAACCTAAAGTTTAGGGTTTTTTTTGAGACAAAAAAAAGTTTGGGGTATATTTGGGACTGGACCTAAAGTTTGGGGTTTTTTTTGGAATTGACCCCATAAAAAGTTCACCGTTTCTTTGGATTAATAAAGCGCACGTGTCGTGCACGTGAATGTTGTGACGCACGGGTAATGGGCCCATGGGCCACGTCTGGGTTTTCGTCTCTTCAGTCGTCCACTAGCTGCAGGCTCCCATGGGACTGGGAGGCGCACTTCTTATTTTAATGGCATGGCAGGACGACGATGTATATAATATAGCCGCTTCAAAAGTATATTAGATTAATGTTATAGAATATGCTCTGAATCATTACATGTTGGAAGATGAATTGGTTTTATTAGCCCAAGAACTGATTGAGTAAATCAAGCTCAGTGTCGCATTTTGGCATACGTAAATCTGTAGGCAATTACATTTGATGATAGGTTCAGCCAATTTAACCGAAATGAGAACGTACACATTTTTGGAGATTTCTCATTTTCTTATTTCATCATACTTGTGACGAAGCACTAATTCTGTATGATTAGTTAAGAATATATAGGCAACCAACCGCTCTTATATTTCTCTAAGGTTCTCTTTTGTGTTACATTCTTGCTTCTCCTAACTAAACTCCTTATAGGTGACTATGTTTCATATCCATTTCTTCTTCATTCTGATTTAAATAATCTTTTCAAAGTTGAGCATTACCAGTTCTGATGAGAAATTAAATTTATTTTCTTTTTGTTTTTTCCAATCATTTCCCCTGTTTCTGTTCACCCTTCACCTCTTTTAGTTCTAACATCTAAGTTCAGTTCTAAATTTAGTTCTATTGTTTTCCTGTACTCTCGGTTTTATCTTCGGGTCTAGCCTTCTGCCTACTATTGTAGGTGATAATATGTTTCTAGTTTCTTCGTTAGTTCCTAATGCTTTAAGTCAAAATGTTTAGATATATTTACAATAATATTCTGGGTCTGGGATGATGAAATTTATATTCAGTTCTTTTTATGCAATTTAATTATTTTGCAGAACTGTGTGCTTTTGCCATTCCTTTTCTCATCTTGTCCTACTTTTTATGTTTTTTTTCACTCCCCCACCGGTGGGATCTAACGCTAACACTGTCCGCTATGCCAAAGGTGGATTGTAACAGAAACCATATCATCTTTTAAGTTTTTCTTTTGGAGGCACCGTAGGTTGAACCAAACTAGGCAACGGAATGAAGTAACTGGATTTAACTAAGGGATAAGTGCAATATAAGTCCTAAAACTTGTCACAGATGTGCAATTGAGTCCTAAAACTTGCAAAAAGTGCAATTGAGTCCTAAAACTTGCAAAAAGTGCAATTGAGTCCTAAAACTTGTCAAATTGATACAATCGAGTCCTAAACTTAACACCGTCAAATTTTTTAACGGAAAAAGCTGACGTGGCATTTTCTTTTTATTTTTTAATGCCACATCAGCATTTTTAATTATTATTTTATTCAATTTTATTTTAATTAGATTAAAAAAGTGGAAAAGAAAACCTAAAATTTTATTAAAAAATAATAACTGNTGCCCCAAACTTTTCTTTTGTCTTAGAAAAAACCCCAAATTCTTAGTCCATTCCCAAATCTATCCCAATATTTTTTGTCAAAAAGAAAATCATCAAAATTTACTCTAACCCTAAATTTGTCCTTGTTAGCCTCTGTCTTATAACCATATTAGTAATCCCTAATTTTTTATGTCCTAAAATGGTTTTACTTTGAAAATAATTTTCTATGACATATTGCTTATGTGCATTTATTATCTATGTGAAAATGACATGTTAAGTTAGGACTAGACCGTGGAGAATATTTGAGAATAGATCAAAAATTGATGATTTTTTTTAGTACAAACGGTGGGTAAAACCCCAAATTAGTATACCCGTCAATTGCGACGTGTTATTTAATTTAGCAATTTGACAATAAAATTTAACATAAACTAATAGATGGTAATTTGTTTTGGTCTTCAAAAAATTAATTTTGGGTAAATTTGTCATATGCGTACCAATTTGGAATTTTTCATGATATTAACTCTCTTTTTTAGACAAAACAAAATTCGGGGTAGATTTGGGACTAAAATTAAAGTTTAGGGTTTTTTCTGAGACAAAAGAAAAGTTCGGGGCAGATTTGGGACTAAACCTAAAGTTTGGGGTTTTTTTTTAGACAAAAAAAAGTTTGGGGTATATTTGGGACTGGACCTAAAGTTTGGGGTTTTTTTTGGAATCTGAACTTCAAGAGATCGATACTCGATTGAACCTTTCAAGAATATTAGATATTAAATTAACCAAAATAAACCTTTAAATCCTCCCGTAGAAAACGCCCACAATATAATGTCTCTATTCCACACTTATTCACCATAAACGTTCTACGACCAAATTGAGATTTGAGTAAAAACAAATCAGACTTCTAGAGCACTTACCAAAAAACAAACACCTCTGGGACTTGGATTAAAATTTTCATTTGACGGGTACATTTACATTGCCATCTTACAAAAAAGGGATACTGAGCATGCATATCTTAAATTAGGGAAATCCGAAATTAGCCACCCCCATTTTCCTCTAAGAAAGTAAAACATGTTGGCTAAGACAAAACTGGAAATTCAAGATTCAGGTCTTCATTGCAGGTCTCACCAGCCCCAAGCCTGAACCACTCCCCAAATGTTTGAAGTCAGTCGCTTCGAGATGATCCCCGTGCCCAGAGAAACCTGTCCCTCCCTTTTCCAACTTCACCAGATTCCTCTCTTTACACGGCTTATCGCAAACAAGACAAACCTTATCAACAATAATAAACTTCTCTGCACATTTCTTGCAAAAGACATGCCCACAGGAGCTAAGTGCAGCTAATGACACAGTGTTGGTCAATGTAACCTTGCAGCTAGGGCATATATATGTCTTGTCCAGGGAGTTTGGTTTCTTCTTCTCACTGGTGTCTTCTACAAAGCAAATAGGAAAAAGGGTCTTCAGCTTTAGTTTCTCATTGCCTTCTGGGCAGACTGTGCTGATGGATGGTGCCTCTACCTTAAGAGGAGCTTCTGGAGTAGCCGAGGGCAGCCAAAATGCCTTCATGGTTCGAAGTGCTTCCTCCTCATAAGAAGTAACCTTGACACTGTTTGCACCATGGAAGCCATTTTTGTCTTGGCTTTGATTTTTATCAGTGTATTGAGGTACTGCACCGTGGTTTTGTTGATCAAATGCATCAAGTTCCCTAGCTTTCTGTAGCAATAGCCTCTCTTCTTCCTCTTCTTTCTCATGCTTCTGCTGAGCTTCATGAGCAACTAGTTTTCTGCCAGTTCATGAAGACATTCAGCACGGAACCAGCAATAGGGAGGAAAAGGAAACATGAAAATGTTGGATGTCAAATGTTCTCTACAGTATTATTCCCACCTTTAAAAATATCAAATTACTCAGATCGTTCTAAATCCAGAAAGTATGGTTGGCTATAGAAAACTCCCACTTTCTTTTTCTAAGTCTCTATCGAGCATCTCCTGTTGTACATATAATTCTTTTCCCCAGAAGCACCAGCACTTAAAGCTCCTACCTGATCGAAACAATGCTCGGAAGACTTCTAGACTTCTAACAATTCAGACAGGAATTACATACCACAGAAAGCTTTCACATGTTACTGAATTATCTTTTCATGAGGGGACAGCTATGTCAGCGTACATTAAAGTGTCAACCCCTACCATCAACCAAATAGTCGGAAAAATAATTCATCTTGCTCACTGAACTGGCAAAGAGAATTTTAAATTACTTCTGGGCCAATCGAAGAACCTATATCCCAGCAAAAGCCACCACAATCCCCCTCTCCCACCACACTACAAACTTCTTTCTCACATGAAACACCATATACACACAGAGGCACAGATGCACAGAGATGAAAAGGATAAGCTCTTCCAAAATTATGAAGTGCCCAACTTAGAAACTTTCCGCAAGACAAAAAAGCCCATGCCATAGCCTCAGATAACCAACAGTTCAGGACTCTGATCACTAGAACAATTTAGCTCCTACCTGAGGAAGACCTATCATGGGGACCAATAACCTCTAGCTATGCTTTCAGTAATCCAATACATTCGAACACAGCCCAGAAAAAGGGCAACCATTGTTGTTCTCTGTCTTTTTCAGGTTATCTTCCAGAACGTTACTTCTTTAAACACGGAGCTGTTGGTCCCCATAAGCATAGTTAAGTTGTCCAAGTAGTAGCACGAACCCATTGGATCAAAAAGCAACAATAAATAAATAAATAAAGTAGCATGCTCATCGTGGACACTGACATGAGCATTATTGACCTAGATAAACAGACACAAAACAGCCTCCAGCGCTAGAGATCTCAACTGGACCGTGATATGGTTCATTATCTCAAATTAACTCGCTTGAAGCCATATACCCAGACCGCTCAAATACATTCTATGCAAAGAAAGGATTCCTACCGCACAAAGAGTACGGTAACAAGAATTCGACTGTCCTGAAATACTGGCAGTATCTCTTTGATATTAAACTTCGACGCATCAGAACGTCAAGCAGGACTGGAACGAGCTGAATTTCAATTTCGCACATTCGAATACCCTCAAGGACGCTGAATGCCCCCAAAAAAGCGCAAATATCATTCCCCTTTAATCCCTAATTCGACGCAAACCAATCACACGCCACCGACAAACTCGGACAAATCCACACGAACACCGCAACACACGAGCAACACCAATCACCTCACCAAATCAGAATTCACCTCGAATTTCACAACATCGACAGATGACCACGCGCGAACCCAAGAAAGAAGATCCGGGAGGGGACGCACCTCTGGATGTCCTTCTTCTGGGCCAGGAGGCACTCGAGGATGCACTCCTTGCAGAAGACGTGGCCCTTCTGGCAGCAGAGGGGGTCGATGAAGGGCTTGAGGCAGAGGCCGCAGGCGTCGAAGGGCTTGATGGAGTCCTTGCCGAGTCGCTCCTTCTGGGTGCCATACCCGAGCTTCCGCTTCTCGTCGTAGGTGAAGAAGGCGAGGTCGTTGTTGTTCTTCGAGTGTCGCTGCGGCATCGTGTGGCGCTTCCGAAGCTAGAGATCGAATTAGAGAGAGAGAGAGAGAGAGAGAGAGAGAGAGATTGCAGAGTGCAATTTGGGGACGAAAGGGCTAATCGGTGCCCTAGAATCAAATCCCGAGCCGTCTTATGAAGTTGCTTTCCCTTTTTTGCCCCTGCTTTCCATGAAGAATTTCATTTAGGTGGGCAATTCACAAGAATTGTTTTGTTGTAGCATTACCGTTTAAAAAGCTCGCTTCAAGCTTCGTGTTTTGAGCTGGGCAGGCGCTTTTTCCTTTTTAGGTCCCTCGTTTCAAGCAAGTTTTTTGAGCTTTTTCTTTTTCTTTTTTTATCAATTTTACTTTATTCTTATTATAACTCTTACTCTTAAACTTTTATCTCACATCTTTATAGAGCATGAAAATCGAAACCCACATCTTAAACTAAATCGTCCTCACCCTAATTCCTTGGAAAATGTGGAGATTTGAACCCCTTACCTTTCTCTTTTTATATGAGAAAAATGATCACTGAAGCAAATTCAAATAATTTTTCTTTTTTGTCAATAGGGCAAATTCTAGTGTTTGGTAGGCGCTTTTTTCACTCCTTTAATGACTAGCATTCCTTCGATTAAAAAAATACGGCTTACATTTCTATTTGGTCAACTACTATAGCAATTCTGTAACACCAATCTCATTTTTGTTTGGTCAACTTGTTTTTTCTGTTCTTTTTTTTCCTTGTAGGTCCTACTTGCCTTCTTCTTATATTGCTTCTCTCAATTTCAACTTTACAATCCCGTGAAATGTAAAAGTTGGCTTGCATTCATACCAAAAAAGATCGAATGCACAAAGACAAGGTAAACATAAATTGGTATGCCAACACAAGTTCCACAAAAAGATCATCCTCATGTCATCGCTAATCACCTTAGGCTATGAAGTTCTCAAGATGGACGTCTAGCCGTCGCATTGTTAACTCATCTATAACAACTCAATTCGTTGAGAGTGAAAAGTGGTTGCTGAGGCCAAAGAGTCCAGACTATGAGATCTTAGCAAGCTTTTAAGATAACGAATGTGGTAAGAATGAATCAAATTACGCACTAAATAGGGGAAAATATACTCAAGATATATATGTATTGAGGTTGTCCCACATTAGTTGTAGAAAAGCAATGACTAAAATTTTTACAATTTGAATGATAAAAAGAAAATGTAAAAGGAACTGTATTAACAAATCTATGATTGTAAAAAGTTTACGTTTCCTTTTTATTAAAAAAATAAAATTTGACAAATGTTACAATGTACTAAAAAAATTGATTTTTTGGATCGATGTAAATTTTCACTTTGGATCTTTGCAGTTTTTTTCAATCAACTATTTTAATTTTTAAATTATTTAATAAAGTGCTCCACCTCTTAAAAGTGGGAGAAGAAAGGTATGGGCAAAGCCTGACTAAAAATAGAAAAGCAATTCCACCAACTCAAAATTGGGACGACCGGAGCTGACGTGTTTGTTGGAGCGGACGAGTTTCCAACATAAAAAGCTTCCCTATCGCATTGATAAATTTCATTGCTCAAATTCTAAGAATGGTCTTCATCATTAAGATTTTTAGTCTTGTGCTTTAGCTGATGGTTTACCGTGGCAAAAGTATTCTCTACATCAAACTGTTAAAGGGATTTGATTGGAGAAATTATGTAAGTCCATAAAGTAGATTAGACAATTCAAAAGTCCAAGAATTTACTTGGAAAAGAGTATTCATTTTCAAGGATCAAAGGTGGAATTTTACCTTGGATCGATTACCAATGAGCATTAGTCTACAAAGAATTGATTTGCCAGTGTATTCTTCACGTGAAGTAAGCTTACATGACCTCATCCTAAATTCCATGTGACGTGTATTAACGCCATTTGAAAATTATATTATCTTTTTCAAAAAATTTAAAAAATAATAATAATTAGTATATGTTTCTATTTGAATAAAGCTATAGCAGGAAAGCTGATTAAATGAGTCACTTTCCTCAGCTTGCTCAAAGAAAAAGAACGAAATATACCGTGCTAATTAAGATAGACTAAATTGATACAGAGCTTAGGATGCCAAAATTTGAATATTTAGATAGTCTCACGTTCTATGAAAAATGGTTAATATGCAGAATTTCGTACGTGCCCAACCGATATTCCTATCTACCCAATTTCACTTGGCAGAAATATATAGTTTCTCTAAATTACAAGTGATTCCCTCCAAGATTATAGCCGAATGGTTTTTGTACAGAAGGGACCCAGATGGGTTTTATTGACGAAATCGCTATATATACCTTAGGCCCACGTTACAGAATTTCCATATGCATATGTCAACCTCGGAATGTTGTCCGATTGCCACAACATCTTATTTTTAAGAATTAAACAATCTCGGGTTATAATTTTAATCAGTTCATGACGCATCGTGTTGAAAATCTAGTTGCATGGTTCGTGGTGGAGATATGTTATGTAAGTAATGTGGTCGCGATTTTATGAGATAAACCGGTCATGTAAGAAAGGATAACAAAGCAGGATCGGGACGTACTGTCCGCAAAATGTATACAAGGGAGGGAATGGTGGATCAGTAGTAAGTCAAGGCAATCGAAAAGCTCAGGAATCAATGGCTTCCTCCAGCATCTCCTTGGAACCCTTCATCAATCCGGGGCTCAATCTGAACATGAGCACGCAGAACTCCCTCTCGTCCAGCGTTCCGTCCCCGTCGAGGTCGCCTTCGCGCAGCATCGACCGAACGTCGTCGTCGCTCATGCCGCTCGGCCCCAGCAAGCCCGCGTTCCGCTTCAGGCTCCTATTGAGTGAAAGCAACTGAGTTTAGTATACTATAATAGAAAATTTATTGGAAAGTAATTTTGATATAATCCTCGTTTGGAAAGAATTACATCTCCAAAGCCTTTTGATTATCCACGCGACCAATTTAAGGCTTTTACTTTAATTTATTTAAAATTTAGAAAAAAAATAATGACTATAATTTTTTACAATTTGAATGATAACAAGAAAATGCAAAATAACCATATTAACAAATTTATGAATGTAAAAAGTTTATATTTCCTTTTGATTAAAAAATCAAATTTGACAAATGTTACAGTGTATTAAAATAAATTTCATTTTTTGGATCGAGGTAAAATTTCATCCAGTTTTTTTTCAGTCAACTATTTTAATTTTTAAATTATTTAATAATGTTCTCCAACTCTTAAAAGTGTAAGAAGAAAGGTATAGGCAAAAGCCTGACTAAAAATAGAAAAGCAATTCCCTAACTCCAATTTTGGATGACCGGAGCTGATATCTCTATTGGAGCTGACAAGAGTTTCCAATGTAAAAAGCTTCGCTATAAATTTCATTGTTCAAATTCTTACAATGATCTTCATCATTAAGATTTTTAGTCTTGTGCTTTAGCTAATGTTTTACGGGGCAAAGGAATTCTCTACATCACACTGTTAAGGGATTTGATTGGAGAAATTATGTAAGTCCTTAAAGTAGATTAGACAATTCCAAAGTTGAAGAATTTAGTTGGAAAAAAGTATTCATTTTCAAGGATCAAAGGTGGAATTTTACCTTGGATCAATTTACCAATGAGCATTAGTCTACGAAGAATTGATTTACTAAAGTATTCTTCATGTGAAGTTTACGTGACCTCATCCTAAATCCTATGTGACGTGTATCCATGCCATTTATAAATTCTAATATCTTTTCTAAAAATTTTTTTTAAAAAAGAAGAAGAATATGTTTCTATTTGGTTGGGGTAAGTAGATCCAAATTCCCTATGTGTTTCGTTGAACCCTAAAATCTACCTATTTGAACAAGTTGCTTATTTTTTGAAACCTAGAGCTTACTGTACACTTCCTAAACTTGGAACTTACTCTATCACAGTTTTCAGGATTTTTCTAGGTTTCACTTGTATTATTAATTGAACAATTGTAATAAATTATCACTTTTAATGACTATCACTTGCTACTACAATTCACTAATCATAACTTATATTCATATATATAGAAAAATATGAAACATTAATAAAGCAAAAATCTCAGCCATAAAATAGAAATTCGGACTAGTGATTTCAAATTATATACTTATCATCAAACGTTTTGAAATACCTTAGGATTGCACAAAAACATAAATCAACTTGTTCCAAATTCTAATTTAAGATTTCTAGGTTCCATCAACTGAGAATTTGGAACCTACTTATCAAAACAAGTTCTTTTATTTTTGAAATCTGGAATCTACTTTACATAGCTTGGAACCTAGTACTTAATTCTCAAGTTATATATTTTATCTTGAAAACCATGCTTACCTCTACTATTTGGATAAAGCCCTAGTAGCAAAGCTCACTAAATGAGTCTATTTCCTCATCTTGCTCAAAGAAAAATAAAATATCTCATGTAAATTTAAAATAGGCTAAATCAATATGGAGCTCAGGATGCCGAAATTTGAATATCTAGATAGCCTCATCTATCGTGAAAAATGGTTAATATGTAGGATTCTAAACGTGCCGGACAAATATTCCTATCTACCCAAAATTTCATTTAGCAGAAATATATAGGTTCACTGAAGTACAAGTGATTCCCTGCGAGATTCGATTAGCCGAATGGTTTTTGCAGAGAAGAGACCCGAGCACTGGTAGAGCAGATGGGTTATATTTGACCAAATGGCCATTGACTATAGGCTCTAGTTATAGCATTACCATAAGCATATGTCAACATAGGAATGTTGTCCGATTGCCGCAACATCTTCAATTTTTAAGAATTAAATAATCTCGGGGTATAATTCTAGTCAGTTCACGCGTTATCTTGAAAATTTAGTTGGTTCACGGTAAAGATAAGTTTTTTAAGTGATATGGTCATGATTTCACGAGATAAACCAGTCATGTAGAAAAGGAGAATAAAGCAGTATCAGGAGGTACTATTCCAAAGATGTATGTATACAGAGGAAATGGTAGATCAGTAGCAACAAGGCAATCGGAAAAGTTCAGGAATCAATGGCTTCCTCCAGCATCTCCTTGGAACCCTTCATCAATCCGGGGCTCAATCTGAACATGAGCACGCAGAACTCCTTCTCGTCCAGCGTCCCGTCCCCATCGAGGTCGCCTTCCCGCAGCATCGACCGCACGTCGTCGTCGCTCATGCCGCTCAGCCCCAGCAGGCCCGCGTTCCGCTTCAAGCTCTCCAGGGTGATCACCCCTTTCTCCTTATCCATCAGGAGGCGGAACCCTTTGCTCAGCTCCTCCATGAACCCCCGCGCGCCCAGCCTCTCGACCATCACGGGGAAGAAGTCCTCAAATGTCACCACAGCCCCGCCTCGCATCGCCATCGCTCTTTCGTTAGAGTATTGAGGAGAGGAAGAAGAAGAAGAAAACCCACAGAGCAGGCAGATGCAGTCGGCGGGTGATCTGGGTTTCAGACGGGGGGATGCCTGTTATATATAGGAAAGTGGGTCGCCCGAGTGGCCATTGGAAAAGGTCTATAGAGGAAAGAAGGAAGCAACGAAGGAAGGTGGGGACGAAGTGCCATTAAGATGACAACGCAGGAACAGATAAGAGACAAGATGCTCATGTGAAAGCTGGCTGCCGTCATCGGATGCCCATGAAGGGTTTCCTTCTCCCGATGAGAGAGAAAGAGAGGCCAAGCTTCGTCGAAGTTGCAGGGGAAATTGCAGTTCGAGGGTCTGCTATGGCAGGAAGTGAATATAGATCGGGCTTGGTCGGAACGGCAATTGACGATCGACGCCATTTCAAGGACGCCATTTCAGGTAAGTAAGAACGCAAGACACAGAGAAAGAGAGATGTGGTCAATATCTTAACAACGCAACTTTGCTTACGCAGTACGCCGTCCGTTCACCCAAACGTGTTGGCAGGATTACCAGACGTGTCGGGCATCCCCATGCCGACTGAGTTAGAATGATTAAAAAAGGGAATGATAAAGTTCTCAGGTCTTAAAGCATGATGAGAAAATTATGGGAAAAGGAAAACCCAAGGAGCGGATTTGTCCACGGTTGCGCCACCGCCATTAGCGTTGCTTGGAGGCGGTGCCACTAGCAACTGCCCCCACAGGGCCGCCTGAGGATATTGCTCCCCTCTTCTCCCTTGGTGGTAGGAGTGTCAATTAGGCGGGTTGGATCAGATCAAAAATAGTCTAACTCACATTGATCTATTTAATCCGTTTTGATCCACATATTTTCATGCAATGTAAATTTGATGACCCATATCCAACCTGACCATACCCGACCCATATTACCAACACATATTAATATTTAACGTAATTTAAAAAAATTTACTTCCATTTATTTAGTCCATTTTAAACTTTTCATATATAAATTATTTGAATAAAAATTTCATGTCAAATTTATAAAGTAAATTAAATAATAAAAATTAGTAAATAAAACTGCTAAATTGAAATAGTTTTTGGAAAATATTTAAAAAAATTTTTTTAATTATTTAAAAAAATGAATTTTTTATTTTATTTTATTTTTCTTTCTTTCTTTCTTTTTCTTTTCCCTTTCTTTTCTATTTTCTTTCTTCTTCCTTCTTCTTCCCCCTTTTCCTCTACTAGTGCCACCCCACGGCAACTGGTCAGGATGCAAGCCAACGAGCCCAAACTCGACCAAGGCCAACAAATTTGAGGCTTAGCCAATCTAGGCTTCACTGAGGTCATTGGCAATAGTCAAGCTCGAGCTCGCTCAGATCTGGCAAGTCGCAAGCTTTGTTGCGACAAGTGAGTTCGAGGCTCGCCTACTCAGATTTGAGTGAGCCACAACTTGGCCAAGGCCAGTAACCTCGCGGCTTGCTTGTCTAGATCTAGGCCAAGCTTCGGCTAGCAAGTTTAGGGCTCACCAGCCCAAGCTCTATTGCAGCTTGCCTACCTAGATCCAAGCTGAGCTCCAGCCAATGACGACAAACTCGGAATCGACGATGGTGACGGTGGCGTGATGGCGGGATTGGCAATGAAAGTCGAGAACGCATAGATGAGGGGATGGAAAAAGACAGATGATGAATCTACCTAATAACTCACTCAACCCATATTTGATTCATATTTAACTTTTACATGACATATGTTTGACCAATTTAACTAAAAATGAGTTATAATATGAGTTTATGACTTATTTTGACACTTCTACTTGGCGGTTGTGGCACCCATGGCCACATGCCTGAAGCAAAAACCATTGTAGTGGCCACCGTCACTTCTAACCCTCCTCCCTCTCTTTACGTGAGTGCTTGCGCCACCACAGTGGTTAGTGTGGAAGACCACCATTATAATCATGGTCGCCCTCATCATTGGCGGTCACTTGGGATACTTAGTTTCTAATTTTAGATTTTCTTTTGAAGTGATAATCTAAAACACACAGATATATTTGATCCTAACCTTGCGAGATGTACTAGACACAATCTATCGTTTTATGCATGAGTGTGTGTGATATTTTTACAAATTCAAGATAGGATACAAGCAATCCATAGGATTTCCTATCTTGTCTTTCCCAACCTATATGACGTTTGAAAAAATTACCAAAAAAGTCGTAAATAATAATTATCATTCTAGTCCTTTCAATCAATTTTAATCATAAATCGTTGATGTTGATGTTGATACCGGTCATTGTATGTGGTATAACTAGACTAGTTTTTGCTTTTGTTTCTTTTTCTCTAAGCTAGCAAAGGCTAGTGACCCTCACATGGTATGGGCGGGGGCTACAAGCTCTTTGCTTATAGCTACTGAGACAACGACGTCCTTGCATAGACTAGACAATAACAAGGAAAATACAAGAAAATAACAAAAAAATTTAGAAAATAAAAAAAATTACTAGATGTCACATATGACACCGATATCTACTTTAGCAATTTTTAGTGAAAATAGGTCAAAATGATTAGATTGACAATTCATTGAAATGTTTAAAATTAAATTAGTATAAGTGAAATTTGCAATGACTAAATGACCCAATATATAGTAAATTTCAAATTTTTTCGATAATTTTCCTCTATCCGATCGTCCTATCGCAATCTTACTATTTTGTTAATCCATGTCACGAACGTCGAAACCTCCCAAACTTTTCGGACACAACCTAGCGATGTAGCGGTCCGACAAGCCTAATCTGACCTTGGACGATGACGAATTTCCGAATTCTTATTGGGCGCCTACGTGACGAATTTAATTAATCTTTGAGGTCTCCACTATCTTTCTCCCCAACTTAATGCTGGCGCACCTTTTTGAATGCTGGCGCACCTTTTTGACTAGTTCCAAATTCCAAAATCGCGCTGTGTGGATTTGCCGCTAGGGAACCGCCAACAAAACGACCGTCGACATAGAAGTCCACGCCACAACTTCGCTTTCTTTTCGACGATCGTAAATACTGATGGATTTGGTCAAAGTCTTGTTATATTTTCGTTCCGTTTCATCCGCCGTGGAAAAATACCCGGTCACTGCCATATATTATGTACGGAAATTGCTGATGTGGGCAATTTGTATTTTGCCGATCATCTCACATAGCATATCTCACATCACGTCAGCAATTTTTGGCATAAAGTAACTGAAATGACTATAAATTTCGTGTAAAAATTTAAAATTAATTTGATAATATTAATAAAAGTTTAGGACAAAATCAGAGCACCCAACACCATGACTGTACTAACTCATGGAGGGTGATTTATAGAGACTAATTGGAACTTGTTTTGCTTTGAAACTGTCTAAGATTTTTCTTGGATAGCAGTTGGATCGCATTACTTCTCTCTTATGCAAACGAATGAATTGTTACTTTTGACACGAAAAAAAAGTTTGTACTAAGCTAATTCAAATTTCCCTTATTAGTTACATTTTGTGACATTTTGGAGGGCAAAACGTCACACTAAGTCGCCTTTTCCTTCTCCATTTTTGTGAACTGGCTATGATATACAAGAGTCATCAAGAAAGATGTGAAGTTTAGTTTCCCAAATGATGAGTCATGAACCCTCCTCCTTCTGTGCTGTTGCTCAACTTTTAAGGAGTCTCTTGTGAACACTTCATAATGCCAAGTAATGAGCAAATTGCATACAGATTGGTCTGGTTGTCGCGTTACGAGTATGAACAAAGTGAAGACTGTATAACGATATTCATCCCGAATCTGTTTTTTTTTTCCAGCTGTATCCAAAGAATATTTCGGCTTTATATTGATGGACAAAGACTACCTATACCTAAGATTGAATTAAAATGAAGGATTTGGCAGAGAGGATAAGGAGCTTTTCCCTCTTGATCAGTCGGTGCCTGTGACGGAGACCCAAGACTGATGCTGAAATTACATGTGCAATTTCACAGTAACCCCCTGCTTTTACCGAGCATTGACAATTGTAACTGTTAAATTGTTAACAGAACAGTGCTTCAGGTCTGGTTGAGTATTGATGCCAGCCTGAATACTAGTGAATGCCGGTGGCTTCAGACTAGGAAGGTCAATAATTTCGCTATTAAGCATCGATACCACAGTCAACATGGATGGCCTATCTTTCATATGTTCTTGCATAGACAACAGTCCCACACAAGTGCAGCTTAAATGGCAATTTCACCATTCGAGTGCATATCACTGGGTCGACAAAAGTTGCCATGTTCTTCGTAGTGTACGATTCCCAAGCCTATAGACATTAGCGAAGTCATGACAGAGCATGGAACAACTCAAAACTTGGAGTCACAGTACAAGGTAGCAAGATAAGACTCACGAATCCTAAAAGACTCTAGACCTGATCGTCGAGATGGACATTGGTGTAGTGTCTTCCACTTAATATCTCTAGTAACAGGACTCCGAAGCTATATACAGCAGATTTCTCAGAGAATCTACCACAGATGGCATATTCAGGTGACATATCCACGTTGCATATTATAACAATCAAATTAGGTTTGAGTTCACCGAAGAGCAATGTGGATAAGGTAGGGAAAAAGTAGGGAATACTTACAACGTTCCAAATACTATTCTTGTATTTGCTTGGTCTTGATTTCCTCCAAATATTCTCGCCAACCCAGAGTCTAATATCTTCAGATGAAGCCCTTCATCCAATAAGATGTTGCTGGCTTTGAAATCCCTATATATGATTCTCTGTCTGGAGTCTCTATGAAGGTAAAGTATGCCTCGAGCGATTTCGGTAATTATGCTCTGTCGCTTCCTGCAATTGAGCTCATGACACGCGAGGGTATCTACACGAACGTTAATCAAAAGCAAAGGAAGAAGCAAGGTGAATGAATAGCCAATCAATGCATGAACTCTGGCATTTTGGTTTTATCACATGCTACAATAGAACGAAACGGCACGAGCATGTTCATACCAAATAGAATCTCATCCAAACTTTTGTTTGGCGTATACTCATATAACAATCTCAAATACGTTGAAGAAGGACCTCTGTCACAAAGAAAAGAATGTTGTTTCTCTTTTTCTCAGTTAAGAATGGAAGAGAGAATCTAGAATTTATGTATATGTTGATGTATCATAATGACGAGTACATCAGACTATATGGGAAGATTATTTAAAGTTAAACATGTCAATTAAGATATGCATAATTAAAAGGAAAAATGCTCACAACCTTGAGTAAAACATAAAGACAATAGAAATATCAAATATATCCAACATAGAAACTTATAGAAATCACTAATTATATCTAACACATCCTATTTGTTGGTGCGTTCGGATGAGACAATGATGATGCAGGAATGTAGTTGTGACTCATGGGAGGATAGCTGGCAATGGCACAGTGGTGGCGGCTCAAAGCAGATTAGGATGAGGTTGGAGACACAAGGACAGTTTGTCGATTTGATTTGAGACCCCTCTCTCTCTCTCTCGGAAAAATTATCCCAAAAATCATAATCCTTCGTAACTTTGCCAATTCAATTATAAACTTTTTATCTATACCAATTAAATCGTGAACTTTTTCACATTTTACTAATTGAATTCATCTAGTCAATTTTAGTCGAAAATTGCTAATGTGAACATTAGTTGTTTTACATGGCACAACTATTGTTGACATGAGCATCTCTTTTAACTTTTTAATATTTGTCGATTTATTTATCCTTGTTTTTGTTTCTTCTCTTAGGAAAAGAAAAGAAAAGTAAAAATTATAAAAATTGGTAAAAATGTTTAAATATTATTAAAAATTACTCACATAAGTGTCAATCATGTCTTGTAAGATGGTTAGGATGCACATGGTAACACTTATATTCTCGGGAACAATTTCTGAGCATTTGAAGGCGTTTGGTAACCGTCCAAAATTTTTATTCCCGGGATAGAAATGCGTTTGGTAAACCTCAGAATTTCTAGTCCAAAATATTTTATTTTAATTTTTTAAGGATTTAAATATATTTTTCTTTTTTTTGTCTTTTGTCTTTTTCTTTTTTATTTTTCCCTTCCTCCATTGTGGTTGGTCGCTATCGCTGGCGACCAGTTGGTCAAGGTCTAACGAGCTCAACCTCACAGATCTGGGCAAGGTCGAGGCTCACCCAGTTCGGTAAGGCTCGCCGAGCCACCAACGAGGCTTGGCCTCGCCAGGCCAAGGCGAGGTGGACACTTGCCGGGCTAGGCGAGGTGTGCCTGGCCACCGACAAGGCTTGACCTCGTCTAGATTTGCAAGGTTGAGCTTGCCGGCGGCCATGCGAGCTCGCCGGACCTCGTCCAACCACTCACCGACCACCACTAGTGCCAACGTCGGTGGCCGATGGGTGGCAATAGGTTGAGGGAGGAAGAAAAAAAGGAAAGAGAAAGAGAAGAGAAAAAAAGAAAGGGAAAAAAAAACTAATTCTTGAAATTGTTCATGGGAATAAGAAACAACTTTTTTTTTTATTTTTGATTCCGTTCCAAATCTTTTCCCATGAACAAATTTGTTTTCGGGAACAAAAATTTTAACAAACAGATTTCTATTCCAAATCTACTCCCGGGAATAAAAGAACAGAAATTTTCACTATTTGGCCGGTTACCAAACAAGCCCTTAGTGTCCACATTACCGATTTCTAGCCAAAATTGACTAGATTAGACTCAATTGGCAAAATGTGAAAATATTTAATTTTTAATTGGCACAATAAAAGGTTTAGAACTAAATTGATAAAAACACTATAATTTTGTGAATTTTTGGACAAATTTCCCCTCTCTAATGTGATAACTAATTTGACCACACATAATGCTAAGACAGTGCATGGCAATGTTTCTACTCCTCAATTTTTTTGTTTTTTTGTTTCCCGGAATAGAAAAAGAACAAAAATCTGTTTGGTAACGCTAACCAATTTTTCTATACCTCAAAATAAACGTTGTTCCCAAGAAGAAATTTTAAGTAGAAATAAGAAGTAGAAAAAATAATTTCTTATTCTTGAGAAAAATTTCTGAAAACTTATTTTTTGGGGATAACTTGCTGCCTACAGCCCACTATCGCCTGCTACCATCGGTCGCTAGTTGCCGACCGCTAATTGTCGGCTGCCCCACTCGCTTACTGCCGGCTGATCAGTGATCGTCGGCCTCTCATCACCGGCCTTCGCTCGGCGGCCAGTGACCTGGTGTGATTGGTGGCGATTGGTGACCGGCAACTGGCGACTCGGTGCAACTAGTGATGGCACCCACCGCTTGCCGATCGTCGGCCACCACTTGGCAATTGCCAACCGCCGCCCATCAATTGCCGCTACCATTGGGGATTTTTTTTTTTTTTGGTACTAAACATATTTTTATTATTTTTCTATTCCAAGAATAAGAAAATTTTGTAGTTACCAAGCGCCTTATTTTACTCAGAAATTATTCCAAAGAGTAAAAATAGAAAATAACTATTTTTCAAAAGAAATTGTTTCTAGGAATGTAAATGTTACTAAACACAGCTTAAGTGTCTTAAAAAAAAGTCGCATTGGATTTTTCCTTCACTTACAACAAACAAGCTAATAATGGAAACACTTTATTGCTATTATTTTATAAGTTTTAAGATTTGCTTATACCATTAGAAATTTTTAAACCAATCGTCTATATATTTTAGGGCTTGTAATATATTTGTGTCTCTTTTATTAAAATTTTTTAAAAAAAATCCTAAGTGGGACCAACTGAACTTTTATTTAAACATTAGCGCGGCATTCATTACACCAGCATTTCCTTGGAGCCCTTCATCAATCCGGGGCGTACTATCCGCAAAATGTATACAAAGGAGGAAATGGTAGATCAGTAAGTAACAAGGCAATCGACAAGGTCAAGAATCAATGGCTTCCTCCAGCATTTCCTTGGAGCCCTTCATCAATCCGGGGCTCAATCTGAACATGAGCACGCAGAACTCCCTCTCGTCCAGCGTCCCGTCCCCATCGAGGTCGCCTTCCCGCAGCATCGACCGCACGTCGTCGTCGCTCATGCCACTCAGCCCCAGCAGGCCCGCGTTCCGCTTCAAGCTCTCCAGTGTGATCACCCCTTTCTCTTTGTCCGTCAGGAGGCGGAACCCTTTGCTCAGCTCCTCCATGAACCCCCACGCCCCCAGCCTCTCGACCATCATTGGGAAGAAGTCCTCAAATGTCACCACAGCCCCACCTCGCGTCGCCATCGCTCTTTCATTAAAGTATTGAGAAGAGGAAGAAGAAGAAGAAAACCCACAGAGCAGGCGGATGCAGTCGGCGGGTGATCTGGGTTTCAGACGGGGAGAAATGCTTCATCATATATAGGAAGTGGCCATGGAAGAGGCCTTGAAAGGAGCAAGGAAGGAAGGTGGGGACGAGGTGCCATCAGGATGACAACGCAGGAACAGATAAGAGACAGATTGCTCATCATGTGAAAGATGGCTGCCGTCATCGGATGCTCATGAAGGGTTTCCTTCTCCCGATGAGAGAGAAAGACAGAGGCCAAGCTTCGTCGAAGTTGCAGGGGAAAGTGCAGTTCGAGGGTCTGCCATGGAAGGAGCAGAAATTTGTTGCTTTCCCTCTTTATATAGGTCGAGCTGGGTCGGGCGGCAACTGACGATCAACGCCATTTCAGGTAAGTTCCAAGACAGAGCGAGAGAGAGAGAGAGAGAGAGAGAGAGAGAGAGAGATGTGGTCAATATCTTAACAACGCAACTTTGCTTACGCCGTACGCCGTCTCGTTCACCCAAACGTGTTGGCAGGATTACCAGACGTGTCGGGCATCCCCATGTCGACCAAGTTTTTTTTTTTTTTTGGTCGAAATATACGTAGATTTCATTAAGACGTAGTCAAGTGCATTACATCCGAACATAAAATATCCAAGAGATTTGATGGGGGGGATTGGACCCAGTTATCCGGAAGTCGGTTGCTTCGACGGGCCTTTACTACCCAGTCCGCAGTTCTGTTTGCGGCTCTCCTGCAATGGCCTATCTTTATGGGCCGGATTGTGGTTAACAGGCCTTGGGCTTCACTGATGTAGCTTCTAGCTTGCCAGTTTAATTGATCTGCGCTTGGAGTGTTCCACTTAGTCTGATCTGCGCTTTTACTTATCAAGTCCACTAACTCCAACTGGTCAGATTCAATCTCCCAATTGACTTCATCTTCTTCGTTTTCTGCAGGGGCTTTCTTGGCCAAACGATTTAGGGTTTCCACCATAGCTGCCGCTTCTGCTTGAAAGGGAATGATAAAGTACTCAGGTCTTAAAGCATGATGAGAAACCCCGTATGGTCCCGACAGACCCCGGCGATGGCGGCTTCGCCGGTTTCACTTACAAAAGACCCATCGATATTCCATTTTCGGACACCGCGGGCTGGGGGAATCCACTGATCAGGTGAGCTTCTTCCTTTCGTAGCTCCTGTACAGCTTTTTATGGCCTTTGTGTTGAGGTTTTGATGGGTATTCAAAGCTGATTCTAGGAGATCCAGCGGGTTGGGCTTCTGATTTCGGAAGACGAAGTTGTTTCGGTTGCGCCAAATCTGCCACAATAGCTGGGTAAGTAGACCGAAGGGAACCTTGTTGTGCTGGAAACTATTGAGCCATTCTTCTATACGTGTTATTTGATGTCGATCGATATTGATCTGAATCTTGGGGTGCTCCCACACGTATTTGGTCCAGGGACAAAGAAGGAGTAAGTGCTCGCTCGTTTCAGGGTGATTTTGGCATAGTGTACACTGAGCATCAGGTATAATTTTCCTTCGCTGAAGATTGTCTCGTGTAGGAAGTGCATTGTTGCAAAGCTGCCATAAAAAGTGCTTGAGCTTTGGTTGTGTGTTGGCGTGCCATATTTTACGCCAAAGCGTAGGTGGTAGCTGGTAGGAAGATGATGCCTCACCCTGTTGAGTTTGGTTTTGGGCTGCTTGTGCGCAATAATATGCACTCTTTACTGTGTATGTGCCTGTTTTGGTATGAGTCCAAATGATGTGGTCTTGCTGTTGTGTTCTGCTCAGAGGAGTTGATAGAATTTCTGCTGCAGTGTGCTGGTCAAAAAGTGCCCTGATTTGTTGTGCTTTCCATGTCATTTCTTCCTCGTCAACTAGTTCCGACACCATCTGAGGCTCATCCCTGTTTGCTGGCCCTCCTAGAATTCCTTTAGGTAGCCATTTGTCCTCCTTGATTTTAACTTTTGTGCCATTTCCAATGAGCCATCTGACTGAAGGTATTAGTTGGTTTCTTCCAATGAGTAGGCTTTTCCATCCCCATGAAGGGTTACTCCCTTTTGCTGCATGTAATAGTTGACCATGTGGATAATATAGACCTTTAAAGACTTGACTCCATAGGGTCTCAGGCTGCTGGAGCAATCGCCACGCTTGCTTTCCAAGCATTGCTTCATTAAAGGAGATTAAATCCCTAAACCCCAGTCCCCCTTTTTGTTTCTGTTTTTTTAGTACTTCCCAGCTTCGCCAATGGACTCCTTTATGCTGGTCATTGGTCTTCCACCAGAAGTCAGCAATTTTTCTTTCAATGGCTCGACATATTGATAGTGGGATTTTGAAGACGGACATGGCATATTGCGGGATAGCCTGCACCACTGATTTAATTAGCACTTCTTTCCCTGCCTTAGAGATGAGTTTCTCTTTCCAGCCCTCAAGTTTAGCATTCACTTTGGCTAAAATCCATGCGAACATCTCCTTCTTCGATCTACCCCAATCCGAGGGAACGCCCAAGTACTTTCCTGTTTTTTCAAGTTCAGGTACTCTCAACTCATGTGCCATTCTCTGTTTTAGTGTTAGTGGGCAGTCTTTACTGAAGAATATACCTGATTTATTCAAGTTTACTGCTTGTCCAGACACAAAGCAGTATTGGTTTAAGATAGCGGCCATATTCTGGCATTCTATTAGTTGCCCGTCCATGAATAGGATTAAATCATCCGCAAACATGAGGTGAGATAGGACAGGACACTCCCTATTTAGTTTGATCCCTTTTATACTACCATTCTCTACCGCATTGTGCAGCAACTGAGATAGGGTGTTTGCAACGATTATGAACAAGTAGGGAGATAGTGGGTCACCTTGTCGGATTCCTCTGGATGGCTGGAAGTATGGAAGGGGTTGACCGTTGACTTTGACACTGTAGGACACCGTTGATACACACTGCATTATCCAAGAGACCCAGATATTGCTGAAGCCCATTTTTTTCATTGTAGCCTCAAGGAAATCCCATTCAACTCGGTCGTAGGCCTTTTTCATATCAACTTTCAGAATTGCTTGGAATTTCCTTCTCCTCCTCCGTGTTCTCAGCTGATGAATAACCTCTTGCACGAGTAGTACATTGTCCTGTATTAATCTTCCTTGGACAAAAGCGCTTTGTTCCATTGTAATGAGCTGGGGGAGGATTTTCTTTAATCTGTTGGCCAGTACCTTCGATATTATTTTGTATGCAAAATTACACAAGCTGATTGGTCTGAACTGGTCCAATTTTTCTGGGTTTGGCACCTTTGGGACTAGGGTAATTAGAGTTTTGTTCAGCTCTGGGTTAAGGCGACCAGACGCATAGAACTGTGTAACTTCTTTATATATATCAGAGCTGATGCCAGGCCAGTGGTGCTGGAAAAATTGCCCATTGAGGCCGTCTGGTCCAGGAGCCTTTAAAGCTCCCAGTTGGAAGGTAGCAGCTTTGATTTCCTCTAGGGTAACTTCTCCTGTTAGCATATGGTTCATCTCCTCTGTCACAGAGCATGGAATCTGATCTAGGACTGGCTGGAAATGTCGCTCCCCCACTGAGGTATATAGATCTTTAAAAAAGTCCGTGGTCATTTGTTTAATCTGGCCCGGGTCGCGTATCCAGTCATCATTCTGATTTTTCAGCATAGAGATTCGATTTCTTTGCCTTCTTTGCACTGTTGTGGCATGAAAAAACTTGGTGTTTCTATCGCCCCATCTCAACCATTGAATACGGGATCGCATTTTCCAGTATATTTCCTCTTGATTCCATAGGCGTTCAATTTCGCCTTTCAGCCATTGTACTCTTTTCTTGTCGTAGTTTGCTGCTGGGCAATTTATTAACTGTTGCAATTCCTCCTTTAAAGAGTTAATGGCTTTGTGGGCGTTACCAAATTTTTTCTTACTCCACGAGTGGAGCGTCAGGGAGAGTTTATGTAGTTTCCCACACAGGCCGTTTACCTCATTGGTTTGCTGTGTCCAAGTGTCAAAAATAAGCTGCTCATATTCCTCATCTTCAATCCAGAACGGTTCAAACTTAAATTCCTTCTTTCTCCGTTCTTGCTGAGGACTTAAGTCCATCAATAAGGGGCTGTGGTCTGAACCCACCGCAGGTAGTGCGTAGACCTCCGCCAACGGGAACTCCACCCTCCAATCCATATTACAAAGTGCTCTGTCCAACTTTTCTTTTACAAACTCAGCTCCTGCTCTATGATTGGACCAAGTGAATGCACAACCCTTGCTCTCTATATTCATGAAGCCACATGTATCCAGAAAATCTTGAAACGCTTTCATTTTATAATTTTCAGCTAACCTCTTTCCCGCCTTTTCCCACACATACAGCACTTCATTGAAGTCTCCAAGACACACCCAGGGGTAATTGTATAGGTGTCTAGTAGATGCAATGTCAGCCCATAACCTCAGCCTGTCCTGGAAGTCCGTAGGCGCATAGATGAATGTCACTCTCATAGTGTGATTTGTCTCTCTACAGGTGCAGAGCGTGTGTATGCTGTGGGCGGAACTAGTACTGGTGGTAAGGGATACTTCATCATTCCAGAAGATTGCCAAACCCCCTGCAATACCTCTTGGATTAACTATAAAACTGTGTTGAAATTGTAATCTACGTTGCAGTCTCTTGCACCTAGAATTCGTGGTTTCCCTAAACTCTGGTCCAAGAAGAATTTCCCTACTTCTTATTGGTACTTTTTGGTCACGATTTTTTTTTTCAGGAGTCATTTTTCTGCATTTGGATTGTTTAGAAAATTAACAAAAAACCCTTTTTTAAGTTCAGCAGAATAATTTCATCATTTAAAATTTATATATATATTTTTTCAAAATTTGACCGGACCTTAATGCTTAGGTTTGAGAGACCCACGCTAAGCCAAGGATCATGATGCCTGTGCCCAAGTCCTGTGAGACATAACTTGAACCCTTGGTGGCAAGGCCCCTGATCGCGCTGGGGCTTGGGTCCCCTGAGGCCGAGATCAAGACCTCAATAGTTGTGCCCGAGTCCTCAATGGCCAGACCTAGGACCCCGACAATGGGGGCCGGTCTCAAGTGGCCATGCCCGAGTGTTAGGGTATTGGCCGTAGGTGTTAAGTCCTAATTAAGACATCCAAAACGCTTCTCTTTATGATACGTTGTTTTTTATAACAAATATATATCAACTCTTCTCAAAATAATAAAATAGATGTTAAAGACCAAAAAATAAAAGGAAGAAATTTTAAAAGAAATAAAGTGAAATATATATAATTGGAACGTGATCACGTAGAAGTCTCCTTTTCACTCTCTATGAACAAAGAGAAGCAAACGGAAGAGAAGAATAAATCATTTTAGTCTCAAGAAAATGCTATCTAAATTGCTTGCTCGTCTCTCCCACACAAAATCGATGGCACAAAAGGTGAAGTTTGAATAAAATAGAGAGAACTATTGATAGAAATGGGTATTTACATTACACTGTAGGCTTTTCTGTTTATTATTGATTTATAAAGTTTTATGCGCTCAAAATATATTGTCTAGTTAAGTTATCACTCAATAAATATTGAAATTCTAAGTTCCATTTTTTCTTAAGATAAACCTACATGGTAGAGTCGATCCATTTTAAATGATATTCCACGGAAGCTTTAGTAGAGAATACGATTTATGTGAATATAATTTGATAGTTTAGATATGCATATCAGTGATTATATTCCTATCGCGTCTACATGCATTGACAACATTTAATTTCGTGTGAGTAAATAAATGACGGATCTTCCTCATCCAACGAGAAACGTTTTGATTACCAAAACATAATTAGACATAATACAAGAAAAATGACTCATTGGGACTTATAAACTTTTTCTTATTTGATGTTTATCGTGTGTTTCGGTGCATTCGTGGGTGAAATCCGAATTGTAATTAGGACAAGGTCGAAAAGGGATCACGTTAAGGACACAAAAACAAGAAACATCGCCAAATAGGCCTTTTTCACCTCCCACCTTGATACGTTGATCTATTTACTCCATTTGTTTTATAAAATGGATAAATTAGAGAATATTTACTTAGAAATAATCACTTATCTCCCTTAAAAAATAAATAAATGAAAAGTATTTTTATCGCCTATGAAAATGTTAAGACATAAATTGTCGTTGATAATAATTTTTTTATGAGATTAATTATTTCAAACGATATAAGCGATCATTTTTTAGAAAATCATTTATAAATCATTCATTTCCTGTAAAATAAATGAAGCATTAGCTACAAATGTCACGCGTAAATGACAAACAATGCATTTCTATGGCTCTCCATCAATCTCGATCATCATCGCATTCATGCTCAACAAAAATCTTAAAATGCAAGAATTACAAGAACAATCAACAAGATCTACATCTCAAATTTGCCAAAAGGTATGTATCATTTCGATATAATTTAATAGTCCATATATGTGTATTGAGAATTATATTCTTGTCACGTCGATATCTATTGTTAATATCTAATTTCATGTGAGTAAATAGACGAAGGATCTTCCTCATCCAACTGATTACCAAAACATACTAGGCATAATACAAGAAAATTGACTCATTGAGACTTATAAACATTTTCCTATTTGATGTTTCGCAAGTGTTTCGGTGCGTTCGGTAAAATCCGAATTGTAAATGCAATTAGGAAGAGGTCAAAAAGGGACCACGTGAGACTCCTGAACCAAGGACAAAAAACGAGAAACACCGCCAAGTAGGCCTTTTCAACTCCCACCTTTCTCCCAAAAAAAAAAAAAAACTCCCACTTTCTGACCAAAAAAAAGACAACCTTCCAGCTTGAAACTTCAATGTCGTTAAACAGTTGACAGCCATTCGTTTTCCCTACTTAATCGCGGCAGAATTAGAATTGCAGTCTCGGCTTTGGCTATGGCCTCCAGAGCGGAAATCCCATTATTACCAGGTGCAGAAATTTTGCTTTTTTTTTTTTTTTTTTTAATTATTATCATTATTTTTTTGTTTATATTTGGAGTGACCCCTTTTAAATTTAAAGTCTTTCTGTGCTGATAATCCTCGTTAGAGTTGCTACATATGTCTGCCGGAAGCTTTTCTGGGTGATACCAAACGTTTCGACACCATCTTTCTTGACAGAGGTATGGAAATAGGACGTTTCATCAAGTTGAAATTTTCTATGCCTCCTAGCTCTTTTCCAGTGATTTTTTGGTCCTTTGTTTTTGAACTTTTGATAGGTGTTACATTTGTATTTCATCCCACAAAGATAAAGTTTTCTCGGGAAAGATTGAATGGCCGTTTTTTTTTCCTTTATCATTTTGTGTTGATTTAGACTACCTGAGCTTTTGCCTGCCTGCAGCTTGTATATTGTTAATTTGCTGCCAGGATTTGGTATGAAAAAGAAAAACAAGCTTTGTCTCTAAGTTCAGAAATTGTAAAGTTTCGATCTCATAATGTGTTAGATATCAACATCTGTTATTATCCCAGAAAGGATTTCCACATTTATAGTTCAAATTGCTTCCCAAAACGAATATGCCACCTTCTTTAGAAGTTCTGTAATGCATCATGTTATTCCAGAGGGTAAATTCATGAATCTTTTGCATCATTTCCATAAAAAAAATAGCAATTTCTTTTTCTTGAATGAGAAGTTAAATCATTTTTATACTGCATAGACTCTGAAAATGTTCATTTTTCGAACACATCAAAAGGAAGTTCCTCTCTTATTTATCTGAAGTTTTGTCGCTCAGGATATGCCGGTTCTGGATACTTACAATGTAACGCGGTGATGCAGATTCTAACTTAGTCTGTAGTTTGAATTGCAAAGGCACATCTTAAGATGAATCCTAGCTTGTAAGTCGGCAACAGGTCTTGTTTGTTGGCTAGCATCCAAGACATAGCTAAGTCTTGTGATTGCAGGAGACAGGTTAACAGCCGATAGAATGAGTTCTAGACGCCGTCCCTTGCACGCTTGCGCGGTTTCGATACTTGCAACAGCTCACAGAGCCTACACGAGAGCACGAGACTTCAATGGACCGTCTGGATCATTGTCCAAAAGTTTCACCAGATTAGCCAACAAAATCAGCCCGTTCGTGTATGCAGTTCAGCACCAATGCCTATCCATGCTCTCCTTCGCAGACGGTACCATCCTAACTGCCGAGGACATCATAGAGAAAGTCTTCCCTCCGTCGAGTTTTGTATTTGATAAGATTGATGAGCTTGTCCAAGTGACGGAAGGCCTCCCTGAGAAAATTGACGATGTCATAAATAAAGTGCCCGGTTTTATCCACCAAATTCCATTTCTAGATTGGATGTTGGTCCATTGCATATTGTGGTCGTCGTTTTGGGTCTCAATAATAACCCGCTGGGAATCAAGAACTGTCAGAGAGAAAGAGATCCTGGTCGATGCAAACTGTAATGAATGCTGCGGTAGATCGGTATGCTTAGATGATGCACACTGCCCAGCTGATCAGGAACCGCACTTTGACAGCAGAAAAACAGGGCAGTTTTCTCCAGTGTCTGAAGCCGTAAGTGAGACAAGAAGTACAGATGTGGAGACCCGCGACGAGGGCTCATACAGGGAGGTTCTACAGAGGGGAGTGAAGGAATCATACAAGGACGTTCTAAGGAAGGGAATGAAGGAAGAAATAGAAGAAGAAAACAAAGATAGTTTGGAAGGCGAGAACAAAAGGATTGGCGTCAAAACTGAAGATAATGGGCAAATAGGGGACGAATCCACCAGTGATCCCATCTTGGAGTTGTTTGAGTCAGCGTGGCTAAAGAAACCAGCAAGAAGGGTAAAAGGAGACTCTATTGCACGATCCGCCTCTTATTTCTGACATGTAAAAAAAGAAAAACAAGAGATGCAAGCCATGGTTGATGTCTACATACTTTAGTATTGTATAGCCATGGTTGACAAAATAGAACCATTTGGCATTTCCGCCAAAAATTCATAACCAGATAGTACAATGAGTATTTGTATTTGCAATCTGCTCAAAACATTGGGTTCATGTATTTGACAGGACGATACAGAAAATCCATGCCTCCCGCAGATGGTTCATTTCTTAGACATTGTTCTTCCTGCAGAAAGTTCTAACTCTCATGAAGCTATAAAGAGATGCCCAAACTTCATTATTGTTAAATGGTTCGCCCTGTAGCTATCATCATTCCTATCGACCAGCTTTTGATATGAGAATGAAGCCTAAGATGAATCATTTGTGTCTTAAGCGAACATAGTTTGAGGGGATTATTAAATCTAAACGTCTTTCCTGTTCATATGCTGCAATGGCGCTGTTTTGCAAACAAGTAGAGAACAAAAGATATTGGAAGATCCTGAACTGGAGAGGAATTCTCTGCTACTAATTGCAGGCAACACGTATGGAAGCAACTGCTTTTGAGATCAATTTATGCATGATTTAAGTGCAATCAGAAACAGCGCTTATTTTTTCTTTGGTAATAGAAATAGATAGTTCAGTCCAGCCTTCCTATATACACCTGCTTCAGAAAATTTAAACACACCCAGAAGCAAAATCCGGCCCAGTCGCTGAAAGATGGAAAGATTTAGATGGGACATCTTGCGTCTAATCAATCTCATGTCAAATTCCTCTGACATTCACAGTTTCAACAAAAGGATCATATTCCACACGGAGTAATTCCGAAAATCATGTCTCTGACGTAAAACAAGATCAAACCAACCATGCCAAATATCGAGGCATTCCACATTTTGCACTCTTCCAGCTGCTGGGTAAGTCGAGCACGACTTGAAATCAAGTTAACATAATTTGTATTAGGTTAGGAGCCTCATTTAAGTACTCACGCCAGAGCCAGCCCCTACATAATGTTCTGTGCTAGTTAAGCCTTTGATTCTGGCATAAAAGAACTAACAATCTCCCTACCAGAGAGAGAAGGGGGGAGGGAGAGAGAGACAAAAATCCATTCATTGCATGGGGGAACTGTACATCTCTTTTTTATCTCAAGAAAATCAAAAGCAGATGATTCTGCCCAACAGAAAAATATACAGATTGTGATGTCATCTAACACTGGTAGACCGAGTAACTCTTGCTCTTCCATAAAAAGCCCCAGCCTTTGCCTGTTTTCCTCCTAGATATAGACTTACAAAGTGGCTTGGCTTCTGGAGCTGATGACACAGTCCTGTGACTCGTTTCCGCCAGCTGATGATGATGCCACTCGCTCAAATTGGCAGGAGATTGATCTCTCTGCCGTTGCTCGCGGAACAACATCAAAAGTTTCTGAGCCTTTTCTCTCCCTCTTAGGGTGCCATTCACTGAAATGGACACCAATGCAGGTATAACACCTTCTTGCAGCACCATTTGAATGCACTCGTCATTTCCATTACACAAAACTAAAAGACATAACACAGCTTGCTCCTGCTCAACAGGCTCTCCAGTGTCAAGTACTGTGGCGAGTAAACTTATGAGTTCAGGGCAAGATACCATTTCATCTTTTCCTGATTGGCTTGAAGCTAAATTTATAAGGACAGCTATTGACTTTTCTGTCCACATTTGGTCGCTAGGATCTGCAAGAAGAGATTGAAGGCCACTAACAATGCCTGCAGAAAGCAGGTATCCAATATTGTCATGGTAGGTGGAGAGATTGTAAAGGGCATGAAGAGCATCAAGCTTGCATTGAGGTGCTGTTTCATCTTTAAGCAGCTGGATCAGAAAGGGTACAGCCTGACTCGTGCCAATTATGGGCTTGGCATCTTCAAGACAGGAAAGATTCAGATATACAGCTGTTGCTGAAGGATGAGAGTTATGGTTGGATATCATTTCCTCGAGAAGTGGAATGACTCCAGCAGCTAATATCAACTCCTTGTTTCTGAGGTTAAAGAAGCAAGGAGAACACATGTTAAAACACTGATGTGTCAAGCAAAGAATGATGCGAGAAAGTACAGGAGGAGGTGGTGAACTGGCAGATAAAGAAAGTGAAGGCAAAAATTATCATAGTTGTGCTGTTTAGCATATAAGGAGCAGCATGGTAATTTCTCCTATATAAAAAGACAAAAGCAACACTTCTTTTTTTTTTGGTCAAAACAAAAGCAACACTTGAAACAGGTATAGTTGATGGACAAACTAAGAACAGAATAGCTTTCCCCCCTTTGTTTTCAAACATCCAAGCTGTAAGCAGAGTGGAAAAAGAAAAATACCTCCTGCTTAAATAGAAGCCCTCAGAGGACATCAAAATTTGAGTACAAGAATCAGAGAAAAGATGGAATAGTGGAAAACAAAATGACAAAATGACAATATTGATCCAAAAAGTGTAAGATTCTAGTCATATGGTCATAAGAAGTGAAAAGGAAAGCATAAGGGGCATTGTGTGGAAACAATATCAGTCAATTCTGCAGACAACAGCAAATTCCCAGTAGCTGTTAATAAAAGCAATACAAACATGCAACATGGAGCCTAAGTGCATGAAACTCTAGTACTGTACCCACCGACTGACCTAAAAGGAAAATTATAGCATCCACTAAAGACTGAATACCCTATTGCTTTTGCCATATTATTAATTGTCAGAGTGCCCAAAAGAGTATTGAGACCTCTAAAACAGCAATACACTAAAAGACAAACCTGTTATTGTTGACAGCAAGGTTGAATAGAGCCATTGCTCCAACATCCTGAGCCATTACATTCCTTTCATGGACAGCCAACTCCAGAAACTGTATAAGGGCTTCAACAAAGCCATTGGCCCCCATGAAAATTCTAGCCTCCTCATCATCCTTTAGCAAAAGCCTGATTTGTTCTACCACTGTGCACTTTCTGCACAATTCCTCCCCTCCATTTAGCACTTCAAGAAAATGATCGTGTTTTTGAAAAATATTGACCTCAGGCATTTGTTCTGGTGCAGAAAAACTTTCTTTCTCATCCTCTTCCTCCTTAATGGTACCACTCTCCTCCAAAGGAACAACTTTGACACCCTTTGACTTGCACAAACCAAGACTGTTCATTGATCTTGAATTTGTGGACTCAGACTCAGACAATGCTAGCCTCCAATAATTCAAATCAAGAGACTCTGGAGGCCCCTCCGGGACAGGAACACCATTTTGCTCGCACCAGCAAGCAACGAGTCCTTTTACACAGTAATTAGGAGTCAAACAAAGATGAGACAGCTTCTGTTGAGTTTTAGGACAGGTGTTGTGCCCATCACAAAACCATTTCTCAATACAGATCCTTTCATAAGTCTGTCCAGAAGAAATAATAACTGGATCGTACATAAGCTGCAACGATATCGGACACCTCAACTCTTCCGGTGGAAGTAGCATCTGGCCTGATTTCCTGATGTTGGGCCTGAAGTTAAAAGAACTCAGCTTTGATAGCTGTCTTTCAAATGCTTGACCATTGCCTACAGTGCCTCCCTCATCAAGGGAACCCTGGATGGTTGGTGAACAAGGAGTTGATCCCTGTGAATCATTGTCGTCAGAGAATTCACTCCTGAATAACTTCGAATACTTTCGCATTAGATGTAAAAGATAAGCCACAATTGATTCCTTTCGCTTATCTTCCTCTGCTCTAGCTCTTTCAATAAGTTTCTTTAGAGCTCTTCTCTCTGTAAGAGCCACTCTAGAAGAGGCGATGCCAAGTTTAGTAGCTGCTTGATGGAAAGACTCGAGTTCATTGTTATCATTAGAGTCATTAAATTTTCTTCCTTGCTGGAGCAATGCAATTATTTCCTCGCCAACTTGCTTCTCTTGCGGATCAAGGGTAAATACAACGGCCTCCAGTTCGGCAGCAATATCCAATATCTGCAAAAATAGAATACTATGTCTGGTTCAGCCTATTTCCATTTAAGCAAGAGAGACTCATGAACCATTCCAATTACTTAAAACGAAAATAGAAAAATACAATATGCCAAGTAATGGCATTTGATAAAATTGCCAAAGCAGATACAAGGGCAACGAACTTGTAGAAACACATAAATAATTGCCACAAAGAATGTTCCATTACTAAAGAGTAAACAGTAGGTTTCTCAGGGCCCGTCATCTGAAGCTTTGCTTCCTAAATAGATAAATAGCTTAATCAACCATGTATAGATCATCCTAGTCAATTGCCTCTCACCATTAGAAGAAAGGTCTCCATAAAAATCAGTTTGATTTATTATAAAAGGGACTTGCCCCTGAATCAATAGTAGTTTAAACAAATAAAAATTACCTGACAACCGATAGACTGCAGGACAATGTCTTCAACTCTTCTAAGGCTATTTGCAAGAGCAGATCGAGCCTTTTCAAACTTAAGAAGAACAGAATCTCCTGTTATTGCCTGCAAAAAAATAAAAAAAGGATTGCTGAGAGAAAAGTACAGAGCTTGGCACATGAAATCAAAACTAATGTGACAATCATGTAAAATAGGAGAAGAAGATAAAGACGAATGACACCAAATGCCTCTTCATTCTCCCAAAAGAAACCTCTATCGAAAGCCGCATAATATTCACAATGCTATAAGATCAGAAATAAGAGAATGGCATCTCTCAAAGTTCCAAGAAGAACATTACCAGGTAAAGTTTACTGCATTCTGAGCAATGCTGAAGTATGTTCTTGGTTTTTTCCAGGGCCACGTGCAATGAACACAAAGCCTGAATTCCAGATTTGCTTCTAGGCCTTGCAGCTTCTAATTCAGGGAAAATTGCCAATACTTTGCAGTAAATTGCAGAGAGAGTCCTACACATATCTCCATGTAACTGGAAAATGCAACTTGTCAGATTAGTCACCAAACTCCAATTGTAGACTAAATAATTGACTTCTCATGGTCCATTGCTAAAAAACAGCACTGACTTTTATTATATTATTGACAACACTCTTCATAACTAGAGCTTTCTGAAACTAGAACAAATCTCAAACTGTAGTATAAAATCTACAAAATATGCATGATAGAGTTTATTTAAACTTCCTAATCAATATCACCAAAAAGCCATGGCGACAAGGACAAAAACTACCCATGTATTGTGTCAACAAATTAAACAACTAAATATTTCAAAAGATGGAAGTGCTCTTTTAGATGGTTGAGAGAGCGTCATTACAGGAATACTGGCTCTGGGACAATACTGACTAGCAGTCTTAGCTTCTAGTATAAAATATACCTTAAAAATCAATTCTTTTGGCAAATTTTGTGCGCATAAAGTCCATTCATACCTTGGCATCGCTAGCTGCAAAATAACTTTCTTCTACTTCAACAACGTCCATAGGTCCTGCTTACGCGGAAAACTCCTAAGCAAGTTTCTACAGTCTGTCACAGAAAAATTGGAGCAATTCTATCATCAGAAAAGAAACGAACTTCTTCAGTTTTAACATCTGAAAGATAAAACCGCTACCAAGACAGCCAAATAAATTCGTGAGAGGATTGATGATAGCAGGTTACAGGGCATAGTGACTTCAGACCAAAATTTCATTATCAACAAAAGCAGCTCTGAATGAAGATGCCCCCAGAAACAAGAAATCTGTTGTGTTCAGTTTCATCACTTTTGGTTCAATTTTATACAGAAATTCAAAATGCATAAAATCGACAAGAAAAGGAAAAACTATCTTATCAAAGGAGAAAAATTCCACCATTTTGCCCTCCTCGCATAAAAGCGAAGCAACAGGCAAACAATGATTGATTGTATATTAAGACAATTTAACGCCTATTCAAGACACTGCATAAAAAATAAAAAATAAAGACGAGAGAAGAAGAAGCGAAACCCCTTTTGCTCCGTCAAGCTAAAAGGATCTAAAACGCTTTAGAACATCAAAATCAAAGAAAAGAAAAATCAAGGAAGGACTTGCGATTTCGACATTTCCTCAAACCGATTATGACAAATTTCCAGAACCCACATTTAAAAATAGAAGGAAAACATGACGTGCGAGACGAACCCAAAAAACACCGAGCGATTAAAAGCTCTTCCGCCAACATTTTCCACGAATAAACAAGATTCCGAACAACTCCCAAACACCGCGACCGGAAAACGACGTGCTTATCCGAGATCTCACCCAAACCGAAACACGGCCCTGATTCGATGAACAACCATTCGGTTCGGCACGACACGGGAAAAAGGCGCAATGGCGCCGAAACTCTAACCAATCAATGCCTAACGCGCGACGCGAAAATCGTGCCCGAATGCTGAAATAAAATCATGCCCATAAAAGCAATGACGAATCCCCACCCGCCAAACACATAAACGGAACGAATCTTCGGGAGGGGAAGCCAGGGTCCGGATCCAGAATGCGCGCGAATACCTAGAGGAAACGAGGGAGGAGGGGCCAAGGGGGCTTCATAGAAGAGCGCCGGCGAGGAGCCTGGACAGACGAGGAGAGAGAGAGAGAGAGTGCGACGAGGGAGGTGGCAAATCAGCGATGCGTTGCCTTCTCCTCCATCGCATCGGCGGTTGCGAGCTCCGCTGGTTCGAATGGCTCCGAGAGAGCGAACTGGTTTCTCGCGCAGGTAGAGAGAGAGGGAGAGAGAGAGACAGGGGGACAGACTGCAGAGGTGTAGCCGAGGAGGTGGAGGAGGAGAAGAGGAGGTGGAGGAGGAAATAATAATAATAATAATCGCAGTAAAGAGACAAAAAGGACTGTTTTTCTTTTTTCTTTTTTCTTTTTTCTTTTTTCTTTTTTGGCGATTGCTAATTAAAAGAAAAGGGCATTTTGCGGGGCTTATTTATTTACGTAATTTTAATTGGTATATTTGAAAAGGGAGGAATTAAGTGGGATGAGAGATTCGTACTTACTATCATTTTTTTCTGTCTTTTTTTTTAATTTCTAATTTTAAAGAGTTGAAGAGGGATGATGGTTCTTCAGTCGAGAAAAATAATTTTGGGCGCTTAAAAAAAAGGGGGGGATGAATTAAAAAAATGGGAGAGAATTTTTTGAGGGGGGGATTTTGGCAATATTTCGCCGCTATTGTCTCCCCGGTCACCGGCCGACAGTTGCCGACCTCCACGTTTGTCGGCTAGCAGATCTGGCAATCGGACCTCCGGAATTACCCTCGTGTCCTCCGCCTATTGGATAATCTCTCGCCCCTCCTCACCTGCTTTTAATGCAAAATCCTTACAACCAATAATTTCTTCTTCGTTTTTTTGTTTTTTCCTTGCCAAATGATCCATCATGCATCCTTCTTTCGTCGGAAGCTCGGGAGTTGACTTGATTTTTACATTTATGGCTCACGAATTGGCTCTCCCAAAAAGAAAATATCAATTTAAAAAGAGAGAGATGAACTATCGTCTTGAGCCAACAATAAGTTTGATATAAAAAGCGTAATTACCATCGAATAAATTCTACCTAGCTACTAAAGAAACAATGTGTCGTTGAATTTTTGTCCTAAGAATTTTGCACCCGTCGCCGAAAGTTTGACTTAATTCAAGGTTACTCTATACCTCTCGTGAGCCGAAAGTCCGAAATTGACAAGATTGTCACTGCATCCAACCAATATGCTAATAGTCTGAAAGATTCGCTTGTGTCGTGAATAAAACCACGACCACATTAACGATAGGTAAAACGTTTATCACGAGGATAACTACTCTAATTCTAACACCAACATGGTAGTACGCCATAATTGTCAAAATTTTGAATTTTTCAAAGAGGGCCCATTAGACCTAATCCTTTTCTAAGTGCTTTTCTTAATCAGAAAATCCGTCTGTTTTTTGGTCCAATCCTACTGTATATGCACTTGAATATGGTGCTTCAAGTGGACCTCATCACCAAGCACGATAAGAAAAGCAAAAAAGAGAGAATAACAAAAGCAACAGAATTGGTCGTGTACGGGTACGTGGACATTATAAATATCTCAAAAAGATTTAGGCCACTATCATTTGTTCCGTAACCATAGAGGTCTAAATAATTTTCCCATATTAATATAGAAAATGCAACATGACATGTGAATTTCCCAATCCAATTTTCTAACTCAGTCTACATTAATCCCGACAAAATATCATGACGACTGAATACACATTCGCGTCTAATTGCTGGATTGAAAGGAAAAAAAAATTAAGGTGACGTGTGGATCGTCGAAAAAGACTTTAATTCGAGATAATTACCAATCGGAGAAGTATATAATTCTTTTGTCTTTATTTTAATCTGTCGATTATAGTTCAATATTAAAATTGAACGATGACATTGACACTTGGGAAGGGGCAGTTTGGGGAGCGACTTTCCAATTGGGCAGCAGCGGGCTGTCTCCAGGCAGGAGTACGGAAACGGGAATCCCCTCGCGTGTCCTTGTCCAGCCCCCAAAAAAAATAAATCCAAAAAAAAAAAAATGAGCAAATGTTCCGGCCTCGCAGCTGCTCCACGTGGGCGTGTTTTTAACCACGAGTTTTTACTTTTTGACAGCGGGTCGGGCCATCACGCGTTGTGAATTACCGAACTCGCCCAGTTCCAGATCCGTTATTTGCGGAATCTCCCCATCCCGCCACCCAATCTGCTCGCCTCCGCTTTCCCTCCAATCAGCGAGTGAAATGAAATATCTTCGGCCGCTAGTGAACGAAGCCCCCACGCGCGGAGGCATGGCCGGGCAGCAGTTTTGATGCAGTTATACGGTTGAAGATGAAGGGATTATTTTATTTTATTTTTCCTTTCTTCGGTCAAAATTTAAGATGATATTCGAATATCAAAAAATTATAAAAACAATTAAGGATAAATATATTTAAAGTCATAAAATTTATCACCAAAATATAATTAAGTCTTAAAATTCACAAAAAAATACAATTAAATTCCAAAAATTGTCAAATTTGTAATACTAAGTTATTCCGTTAACTTCTCAAATTTAATTAATTGAAAGGGTTGACATGGGTTTTTTAATTTTTGTTTCTCCTACATGGCACTTATGTGATTAAACATGAAAGATGAGGCTAAAACGATGTTATTTCCCTTGAAAATTGATTTTGCTATTCGAACATTTTTTAACTTAGACTAGAAAATAAACTTTAAACAAAATTTTCTCTCTCCAAAACTTCCAATGCACTTAAAAGAAATTTCGGATATTTTGGATTCAATGAAATTCAAAATGCGTGCACCATGAAACCCATTTAAAAATTTTTGCTGGGCTCATTGCTAAAGGGATTGCAATGGAGATGATGAGTTGGACTAATTTGATATCCTAACTTGCTCGATGTATAATTTTTTTTCCTTCCTTGTCAAGAATAGGGGGGTCCGGGTTTATTTTATGGGGAAGGAAAAAACTTGAACCTGGTTGATTATAGTACTCAAATGCACATTACATTGTACATCGAAAGAGCATATCATATCGATACCTTTGATAAATTATTGAAGGGGTTGTCCACATCTTGAGATGACCTTGCATATTGGCATAGAGGAAAAAATGAAAATGAGCTGGTTTTTGAGCAAGTGTTTGAGATCTTATGCACTTGCGTGCATCGGATTTTATTTTCATCAGCCGTGCTCAAGTTGAGTTTAGCTTATATATCTAAATTATCAAGTTCAAATTAGATTAAGGTAAAATGGGTTTTTCTCGTGGACAACAAAATGATTTCTTTTTTAGTTCATGGATTAATATCGCGAAAAATTTTAAATCAATGCAACTGTAAAAAGTTTACTCAAAAATAATATTTTAACAAAAAAAATCATACAAGTACACTTATAATAAATTTATATTTGGATAGTTTCAATTGAATTAGATTAATTACATTAAACCACAAATTGATCACTTATGATAAATGGAATGTAAAATCTCAAATTGGTACGTTCGTTAATTACCACGTATATTTTAACTTAATAATTTGACGTTAAAATTTAACAAATACCAATGAAAAGTAAATTTATCACAAATATATCATTTTAAGATTTTTCGTGATATTACAAACTTTAGTACTTTGATGTGCTTTTCTTTTATCTTGAATGAAGAACAATAGTTCACTAAGCCGACATAGGGCCGACGATATTTATTTCAACCTTTTTATTTATTTTGCTCGCTCGATATTCATTGATTGCCACGTCACGTGCCACATCATCAGTTAATAAACCGAAGTCGGTAAATCCTTGTTAGTACTTTTTTCTAACCAAAGAAAGGAGCCCTTGTTAGTACTTGGACCGTTACTCACTTAATTACGCTCCGATTGTGCAAAACCTGTTCATGTACCGAAACTTCATCAACGGAGGTGGGGGCTGCCACGCGCTACTGGCGGGCATCATGGCGTGATCTCCGGGGATCCTCTCCGCCTTTTGACCTTCGGAAAATTTGCTCGCGTGCGCCCGTTGACGTGCACGTAGCCCGATCGTACACGTGGCGATCGCTTGCCCAATTTCGGAATTCCCATTCCACATTTCTTTTCAAATGAACGGCTCTTTTCCTTCTTTTTACTCGCTTTTGTTTGTGACAAAAGATTTTCTTTCTTTTTTTTTTACTTAAATGCGAACGGTAGGGGCACTAATATGCTCTTGCCACCTGGCAAGTTATAGGAGTGGTTTTCGTTTTCTCCGAGAATTAGAGAAAAAGAGAAAAATATTAACAAATAAAAATATGTAATTCGGGGGCAGTCCATTCGCATTTCATGATGTTCCCCCAAAATTAGCCACCGGAACATTGCTAATTTAAACACTGATAATCAATCATTACATGTTAACTAAAAAAGGCAACATGTAATGATTGATTATTACACGTTACCTGATTTGGTGGCTTCTATTTATGGGATGATGGTTTGAAAATTTGGGAAGAGTTAAAAACCATCATCTTACTTAATCCGTCTTTGATTTTGCATCTCCTAAGTTTGGACTTTGGGTAATGATAATGTGCTCTGATGGGGTGAATTTTTCTTTTACACAAATAGCTTTACATTCACCAGTAATAAAAAAGAGCAAGTACATATAATCCTCAAATCAACGATGAATAAAGTCTATTTTTATAAAATTTTCTTTTGCATTTATTGTGCGTGGTCTATTTTGCTATCATATTATCAATTTATCTTATTGGACCAATTGCATAATCTAACGGACCAAAACAATTTGGAGCACATTTGGTTAATTAAATCGGGTTTAGATTCACCATTTTTACTACTTTGAGCTTCACAAGACCCTTGCCCTTGGTTGGGGCATCGGGCGACCTCGATAAGGATCAAGTGACTCTCGTTGTTGGATCATACAGGGCAATTGTCTCTTTATTTCTCGCATTATCACCTAAATAGACATTTTTGCCTAGTACCGACCCGTGCATTTCTTTATTTACCTTGCCCATGTTTTGTTGATGTTGTGCTTATTTGGCGTGGCATCATCCCTCCATATATGTCTCGTGTAACTATAGAAAGGTCATGCTAGTAATTGCACCGGCCCTACTGCGAATTTTGAAAAGTGAATCCCATGAAAATTACCGTTTGCATTTATTTTTATTTTTGCAATAAAAATGTTTTATGTCGGGACATGCTGTTTAAAATTTTGAAAATTACGTGGATATTAGGGGCCAGACATTTCTGACCGGGCCCCACATTCCCCAACGACCGAAAGTTGAAAAAAAATGGTGGTGGGGGTCGGAGTTTAAGGGAGCACTAACGGCCAAAATGCATCACGTCATACGGGTCAAAATCAAGATTCGTGTCCACTCCACCTAATTTCGTTATAATACAATCGAATCCATGCTAATAAAACTTGCCTTTTCCCCTTAAAAACCATTGACCGTATCCGGCCTTCGAATTCACAGGAAAGTGACTAATTCGCCCGTCATATTCAAACTCGAATGCTCATCCACATCTTTATCAACCATCTAGACAAATCAGCTTCTTCTTTTCTTTTCTTTTTAAATTATCTCGATTTATGCCGGTTTCGAATTTAGTCGTGTAGCATGCACGTGGCATCCCTCCCGCGTTTGAGGGATTTTCTGATAAATTGATGATGTGCTCGAGTTTTGTTTTCATGTCGTGTCGAGAATTGTCGCTCTTGAATTTGCATGCTTTTATCTAGCGGCGCCAACATCGCCGATCAATCAGGGGAGACATTATGCTAAAACCAAAACGTCAATTTCTTGATTTATTTGGATCCATAAAGCGAGATGGAAGATATGTATGCAGCATTCCAATATGACAACAATATATGCAGAACAAGAAAAATAGCATTGTATTATTATAAAAAATATATATTGTTAACGAAAGTCTTTGGGACATTTGTTAAGTGTATTTTTTAAAATAATTCAATTTTTAATGCATTGATTATTTATGTTGCAAGGATTGTCAATGTATTTGAAACTGTAAAATTTTCTAGTGTAATTAGTAAAACCCCTCCGAAAATACTTCGAGTAGTTCGAGTGCATGAAGGTAAAATTCTTTATTTTTATATCCTTATTTCTACCTAAAAATATCACAACCTTCTTATTATTTAATTCTATTGTATTTTATAGACAAATATGTGAATTTGAAAATACCCGTCCTTGACTTTGTTACTTCAAATCTTATTGTTATTTTCCCTCTCTTGTGTTCTTACATCATATTAGCCTCAAATAAATCTTGAATTCAATAAGCTATAACTTTTGCCACGTTAAACATTTTAGCAAATTTAGTTTTTAACGTACATCAAATCACATACAAATATCCATAACAAGGGCCATGATGGCCTCTTCAATTCCCTCCTAATCAATCTGTCAATTTTTTGAAAAGATAAAGGATAATTCCTAAACGTATAGCAACCATTTAAATCATAAATTTATTTTGACGACTTTATCAATTTAGTTTTAAGCATTTTGATAATTTTTCAAAATACTCATTCTTATAAATTTTGACCAGAAATTGATAACTTTGACGTCGGTTATCCTACTTGGCGCTACCACCAGTTAGCGATTTATGGCCAAAAGTCGAAATGACTATATTGGCAATTGTAAACAAATTTATGATTAAATCAGTAAAATTATTCAAATGTTTATAATTAAATCAATAAAATTGAAAAGTTTGAAATTAAATTAATCGTCATATTCTTTGGATAATTATCCTCTCCAGGAAGACAGATCCGTGTTAAGTGTCGTGCTCAAATTTTGCACTCTAAGTTGCGCGTCACTAGATTCATAACAATGCTCCTTTCGCTTCTTAATTTCCAATCGAGACTGCCAGAATTCGTCGACACGGATCAAGTGGGGGCGCTACCGAGAGAGTCCCGAATCAGAGGGTAGGGGAAACACGTGAATCGTGCGAGGGGGCCGGGGGTCAATTGCCGGTAGTTGAAGTCAAATGAATTCGAAAGACCGCTTTCGTTGTCGTACGTTGGATGCGCCAGATCTTACGGACCACATAAATTCTCGGATTTGGCCCGGGACAAGGCCGGTGGGAAAATGATGTCCGTCCCCGTTCCACGTCGCTGGGTGAAACGACGCCCCCGCAATCATGATTCACCCCCGAGGGCGGGCGCGAGACGTGCCTGCTTTTTGACTAATTTGCATCCGCCTGTCGGTGAAAACAGCTTCGAAAAATATCAACCGCGAGAATTTCGAGCCGACCCACCAGCTGATTTGCTTTGCTGGGTGGGGGAATATTATTTGGGCCAAGAAATAATTGGTTGGGTGGTAGACATGAGCAAGCGCGTGCTCGACACGTGAGTATTACCGCGCGCACCTTGTCGACGATTGCAGGAGTTGGTCTTTCGATCGGTACCGATGCACATCAGCGGCGGCGCGTATGTAGTAATCGAGACGTGATGACAATCCTCTAGCGACTATCGACACGGATATTAGCGATGGGCAAACGATGGAATGCTACCTGAGCTCTTCGGAAGCACGAGAAATATAGGGAAATGAATACCGGTTTGGGATGATGATTGGAGGACATTAGAATAATCGACAAGGATTCACTCAAATAGCTTAGAAGCACAGCCTTGAAAATAGAGCAGTTGGATTTGAAGAGGAATGGATCCTGCGTGTTCAGAGGGAATAGTTACCATTTAAAAATAAGATCGCGTGACATGTCATGATTCAGAAGACGAGAATATGAAGCAGCAAGGTTATGGTACAATTACTAACAAGCAATCCCAAGCAAGAGCACCAGCACCAGTCCTAGGTCCACAAAATCTAGAATCGAGACCTTAATGCCCATGTATGGCTTCTTAGCACTCTGACCAAGGTTCGTAGAGGCCAAACTCAAAACCCTGATGTCGGATAATTAGACCAACTCCACGGAGTTTGGGCTTGAGTTCATCAAGGTCAAGCCTACCGTGGGGCCAATATTTAGATTTGTGGTGCTTGTGCTAGGATCTCCCACTCCTAAGCTCAAGTTCATTGAGATCAAGCCTAGGACTTTGGTGCTCGTGCCGGTGCTTGAGTCCCTAGTCCCGACTTCGGTCCATCGAATCCGTGCTTGAATCTCTTGTGCCGTTGCGCCCAAGCCTAGGTCCATTGAGGTCAAGGCTCAAGTCTTAGGTGCCCATGCCTAGGTCAATTGAGGCCAAGCTCGGGACCTTGACACTCGGGCTTAAGTCTATCGAGGTTGAGACCAGAGACCCCAATGTCGTTGCTTGAGTCCCTGATGCCCATGCCAAAGGCTATCGAGGCTAGGCTTGGAACCTTGATGCCCATGTTTGAGTCCCTAACACTTGGGCTCGAGACTTTAGTGCCCATGCTTGGATCTCTTGTGCCCGTGCCTAGGTCCATCAAGGCTAAGGCTTAGGACCTAGTGCTCGTGCCTTAGTCATTTGAGCTTAGGCCTAAGTCTAAAGATGCCATGCTCAGGACCCTAGTGCCCATGCTCAAGCTCGAGTACTTGGCAATCGAGCTAGGTCCATCGATGATTCCTCGGCCTCGGTACCCTGGCCCAACATTTGATGGACATGAGCTCGGGTGTTGGAAGCCCACGCAATTGCCCTTAATCTCAGGTCCAATCTCGATGGCCCTAAGAAGTATCCAAAAAATAATTGACCTTTTCTCATCAATTGAAGTTTTTTTTTTTTGAGATTTTTCCCATAAGTGAAAAAAGGTGGAAAGAGGCGATCCTAGAAAAGAAAAATCATAGGCACTCCTCACTCGCAATTAGAATGTGGAGTTCGACCTATAACTCCTATTAATTAATTGAAGTTGAGCTGCAGCTATGCCATGCTTAGAACACTAATAAGACCAATGCCACGAGCCATGATCTTTTAAGATCTAGCAGCGACCAGGGGTCTTATCAACCAATGTAGGCTTCAGATCATTTAAGAGTGAGTCTTAACCATCTTGACTACTCACCTCAGTGGTTGATTTTAACTCAACAAAAGTTACTATGCATGTAATAAAGCTTCGGTGAAAATAAATAAATAAACTTTTTGCCCTAGCTAAAAACAAAATTCACGTGATTGCCAATTAAAGCTTTGCTCTTTTTATCGCTTATTTATGATCACCAACTTAACGTGTTTTTCCTTTTGGGTCAGAACTTAACGTGTTTCGGATTGTCTCAAATTCTTAACATGCAAAAGGACTCCCATTCGATATCGAGTCGGCTGGTAAAGTTCATTGATTACCAACCTAAAAAAAGTAAAGTAAAGTTCATCGATTGACATCCCACAGAGAATGGTACGGTTATCCAGAGAGACTCAGGTAAGTAATTCAGCGTCCATCTCTGACTTAAAAAATGGGAAATTGATTGAAATAGTAACTTTGCTCCAAAGTTATTTTAATACATATTCAATATAATTCATGAACTTGTGTTAAAAGTTCATAAATTAAATAGCATACAGTTCAAGAATATATTAAATATGTATAAAAAATTTATGGAATATATTAAAATTAGGTTAAAATTCAATGACCACAATGAATAAATCAAAATTTATGGATTAAATTACACGTTGGATCAAAGTTCATTAACTATTTGTGTAAAAGGGTGAAGATTACTCGAAATAGCTTCGAATTCTGCTCGTTTGGTTTTAAATTTTCGTGGGAAATTTTAATATAATAATTCAAATTAAATTTCCAGAAATTATTTCTCAAGTTATTATTCATGACTGACCGTCGTTTACCGACCACCGCCCGTTGACCTCCAATTGTTGGTTGCTGTCGACCTCTGATTGCTAGTTGCCGTCGATCTCCAACCACTGGAGACCGTTGACCGACAGCCGACTATTGCCCTTCGCTCGACGATTGGTAATTGGCGATTGGCAACTAGCAATCAACGGTTGCCAATCGACGGTTGCCAATCGACATGTGGTGGCCACTGGCCGTTGATCGCCAATTGTTGGTCGCTGGCTGTCACCGATCATCAATTGCCAATCGCCGATCATTGGTCATCGCCTGCCGCCCTTGCCAGTCACCACCCATTGCCCACTCCCCACCGCCACCATCAAGGAAAAAAAAAATTTGTCAGTATTAAACGCATTTTTATTTTTTTCTATTCCGAAAATAATAAATTTTTGTAGTTACCAAACGCTTTATTTTACTCAAAAATTGGTCTAGAGAGTATAAATAAAAAAAGAATTATTTTTCAAAAGAAATTATTTTCAAAAATAGAAATATTACCAAAGGCAGCCTAATAGGACCAACACCACAAGCCTTGATCTTTTAAGATCTATGAGTCACCAGGGGTCTTATCAACCAATGTAGGCTTCGGATCATTTTAGAGTGAGTCTTAACCATCTCGACTACTTACCTTAACGGTTGGTTATAACTCAACAAAAGTCTCTACATGAATTAGATGCAGAAGAATCCAAGAAAATCTACTTCTTATTTTTTTTCACGAGAGTAATGCACTACGCATGTAATACAGCTTGGGTGAAGATAAATAAATAAATAAATACATTTTTTGTCCAAGCTAAAAAAAATTTCACATGATTTCCAATCAAAGCTTTTCTCTTTTTATCGTTTATTTATGATCACCAACTTAACGTATTTTTCTTTTTTAGGTCAGAACTAAACGTGTTTCGTATTATTCCAAATTCTTAATATGCAAAAGGACTCCCATTCGACATCGAGTCAGTTGGTAAAGTTCATTGATTACCGACCTAAAAAAAGAAAAGTAAAGTTCATCGATTGACATCCCACAGAGAATGGGACAGTTTTCCAGAGAGACTCAGGGATGTCATTCGGGGAAATTGATTAATATAGCAACTTTGGTCCAAATTTCTTTTAATATATATTCAATATAATTCTTGAACATACCTTAAAAATTCATGAATAAAACAGCATACAATTCAAGAATATATTGAATATGTATAAAAAATTTAAAGAACACCTTTTAGGGATCACAGTTAATAAATAAATAAAATGTATATATTAAATTACAATTGAACCAAAATTCATGAACCATTTGTGTAAAATGGTGAAGTTCACTCAAAATAACTTCGAATTCTGCTTGTTTGGTTCTAAATTTTCGTGGGAAATTTTAATATAATGATTCCGATTAAATTTGGTTGGAAATCACTAATGTAAAGGTCTACTTATCGCTTGGCCGTCCTATGCGACATGCCGCCATGTATTTAAAACCTTAGACTCGTGATTATGCCTTTCATCATGAATGTAGTTTCGCCTTTCTATTTTATCCATTTATATACAAAGGACCGACCTGCGTTATGTCTTTTAAAGAGACCTCTACGACCCGAGGGTTTAATAATCACATGCTAAGCTCCTACGACCCCACCAGGATTAACAACCTTGGACTCGAGTGTTTAGGCTTTACCTCATTATTACATTTGATGGGGACCAAACTCTTGTAAGATTGACCTGCTCGACTCATGTAGGTAGATCCCCATCCAATGTATCTTAATTAATGAAATCCATCTTAGCCATGTCATCATCACAAGAAAGCATCTTGGGCTGGCATTTATAATGTTGCCGACTTGGTGAAGCGTGCCGATTACTCAGGGACTCGTAGAGAATTCGCATTTATACTAGAAATGTCTTGACTCCAACCGACGGCACTGGATATTTCTAATGGACAAGATACCTTCTCGTGTACCATTACTAACTTTTCACAATTGCTCGAGATGTTTGAAATAGCATGGATCCATGAAGTCATATAAAACCAAGAAACAAAGTCACTATCCCTTTTAAAATCCAGTTTAGTCTAAGTTGTTATTCAATTGAGCCAGTTAGAACTAATAATGCGTTTGTTTCATTAAAAATATAGTAACAAAGAAAAATATGTGATTTTTTTTGGTCTATAATTGAGGGTACATTTGCTTCCTCGAAAATGATGAATTGAAAATATTCTCTATAAAAAATCATTTTCAGGAAAAAATAGTTGGTTTTACTTTGTTTGGCAATTCAGAGAAAGCAATTTATTTCTTGCTTGAACGGGAAATTCTAAAAAAATCATATTCCCCAAATATAAGATTGTTATTTTTTCTACACATCGATTAATTTTTCGATCATCTAAATATAAAAAGGTCGAAAGTTCGAATCCCAGTTTCGTCATAGAGTGACTTAACTGGTTTCACGTTTGGGGACAAATGGGATCTGGTGGCGGTGGCGGATTACCGCCAAGAACGAGGAAGGGAACAATAATGAGGCGAGGGGAGGGTGGGGTCACCGGATGCATGTGATGGTGAGTTAGTGTCCTCCACGTTCTCTCCATGAGAGTAAAAACCCTTTCCCCCACCTTCAGCTTCCCGCATTAAAAGACAGCCCCCCGCCATGTCCAACGTGAATTTGAAATTTTGCAGATCCTGCTTTGACTTTCTTCTTGGGGAATCGCAAGCCGTCCTCCATTTGCTTGGTCGATTTCTTCATCGAATCGATGGAACTTCGTGTGGAGGGTTGGGTTGGGAAATAGTTTTTTTTTTTTTAAATCTTTTTTTTTTTATTGGGGCGGGGGGAATACTCGTCATGTGGTCGTTTCCCTCCCATGTCCTACCCTTCGTGGTCCCGGCTTGGCTTGTATTCGCTTTTTCAACATCGTCACCCAGCAAGACCTAAACAGTCTAATCCGCCCTCCCCCCCAAAAAAAATAAAAATAAAATAAAAGAGAGTGAAAAACTAAGAAGAGACGTTGACTATTTTTTATATTTTAATGCGGGAAAGATTGCGAAAAATCTATTCTTGGTATTTTAATGGGAAAAAAATAGCTAAAAAACTACAACCTATACTCATCGTATGAAACCCACCCTTCCCAATTGGGAAGAGAAAGTTGGGTGATTCAAATTCTTGTATTTTTAGGAAGATTAGGGTAGGGACGATTTAGTTTCGGATGTGGGTTTCGATTCGCACACTATACAAGAATACATGATAAAAGTCTAAGAGTGAATGTTATAGTAAGAATAGAATGGGATTGACAAAAAAAAATACTTATCGTATGATGTATATGCTTTGAGATTTTTCTTGTGACGTAAAAAAAAGTCCTCAAGTTTGTATCTATGAAAACATTTACCTTTTATGAAGAATTGGTGGGACATCATTTTTGTTTCACTTAAGTTACGCGAGTACCATGTCAACACTGTTTGCCTCCTTGTGTCCTACAATGTGCCAAGCATGTACAATTCTCAAAAAAAAATTTAGAATAAATATGTTACAATGTATATAGTTAGGGTTTGTTTTTCTTTTTTTATTTTAATTGTGAGTATGCTTGTACTTTCCAATGGGGTTGCAACTTCGAATTAATGACGTTGCAAATGCTTTTATAGAAGAAAAGACATCTTCCAATCGCGTACGAGTTTCCCCCATGTCCAAAATTTCACGACTCCTAGAAGAAGACCGGAGGACGGCTTCAGCTTCATAGGAGCGCCCACGCTATTTTCGGTCTTCTTCCCCGCCGATGTCCATTTCCGGGGACCACGACGTGGTAATACGAGCGGCTGGCCCATCCAAGGACCGACTCATCTTTTCTGTTGACAGACGTGAGACAACTGTGCGTGGGCTAAATCCAGCAGGACGCCGAAAGCCCTGTACAAAAAGGAGCAGCACCCCCCTAATAGAGTCGCTTGGGCAATGCCATACCGTCCTGGCATCACGAAAGCGACCGGTCCAGGGATATATGGGCCACCCCCGTCTTCCAATAGATCGCGAGTTCGATTCAATGCCAGTCAAGTGAATCTTTGAACGGCTCATAATGCGGAGTTGCCAAGTCATGGCATGCGTCATGTCATGTTGAGAGATTTTGTGTGCGTTTGGTTTAGCATTTCCAAAAGACTTTCAACCTTCAAAGTGCCTTAGGAAATTTCACTGTTTAGCAACTGTTTTGAAATAGCTTTGAAGTGAAAGCCAGCACTGAGAAGGTTGGAAGCTCAATGCTAATAAATTGCTTAGCATTTTCTCACTGGACTTTAAAAATACCTAACCAAACCCACCTTTCCTAATCAATCCTTTAAGTGGGTGGTAGTCTCATGATAAGGTATATCGTTTTTGCTGAGGTGGAAGACGCTGTGCACACGGATGGGTTCGTGGACCTCATGCTTCTCGATTCAGCCTAAGAGGATTGGGCCCTAGACATTGCTTCTTCAATAAATCTAATGATAGGTCTAGATCTCACGCGCTTCTCGTGACGTAAAATTTTCTAAATAAGTTAAACTTACTCCGTTTTGGACTTAGGGTTCTTGAAGCCCACTCGATTTGGATCGCGCATCTTCACCGGTGCTTGCTTATCTCATCGGTTCTCATTAATGGTCCGGGCCTCTTGGCCCATTTAGGCTCCAAGGCCCAGTAACCAACCTTTTCCTGCAGAGCAAGAAAGAAGAAGAAAGGCATAAAGACGTTCCGAGAGAGAGCAGACTCGCGTCGTTCTAGCTTATCGCATCGCGCTCGATCGCTTCGATCAGTCTCGACTCCTTTTCTCCATCGCCGCATCGTCTGTAACAAGGTACTATCCCGATCTGCTGTCACTGCTCTGCGCTGTTAGGGTTTCGCAGTCCGCGCTTTCACCTCGTGCCTCTAGTCAAATTCCGAGTGGAGAGAGTATGGTCGAGATTCGAATGAGAAATTGGGAATTTTTGTTGCGGAATAGTTTTTGTTTGCTTCAGTAATATCGCAATCGACCTCGCCGGGAGTAGCGCGAATCGGATGATTTTGTTGGCACGGGCGGCATTCGATCTATTTGGAGTTCGTTAGAGCCCTCTGAGAAATCCGTGCTTTTGGTTCCATAGTTGGATAGCTTAGTTTACATGTGGATGGTCTTTGTTTTGCAATTGTTCAGACCGCCCGAGTTTTTCTTACAGGTTTTAGCCATGAAGCTCGATACCAGCGGCCTCGAGTCACCATGCCCTTATTCGGGGTGAACAAAGAGCTGTTCGAGGGATTTCGGTTGCCCGTCTTTTGAGATTCCTGGTGCTTGTGATGTGAGTCTCGAGAAGCTGTTCTTTTTTCTTCTTTTTATTCGCTTGGCTGTGTGCACCGAGTTGCTCGGTTGGACAATGGGGTTTTACATTCGTGTTTGTGTTTTCAGTTCGACAGCTTTCAAAAAAAGCTGTGCAGATGGTGAAGCCAGCTAAGGGAACGACCACCCTTGCTTTTATTTTAAAGAGGGTGTTATGGTTGCTGCTGATTCTCGAGCTAGCATGGGAGGCTATATTTGTAAGTTCATTTTTGTTGATATAGTTATATCTTCAGGATGTGGGTTGTGGCTAGTTCATTTAGAGGGGAGTGGGAGATGGGGCCGGGGGGGGGGGGGCGGGGAGAGATGCCCATATTTTGTACAAATAGATTCACAAGCTTGTATTCCTTTATATTCTGTAGCGTGTGTTACCTGCCTTTGGGTCAGATAATGCACTGTATATGGTCGTCTTGATCAATGTTCAGTAGTGGCATGCCCCAATGAAGTTTGCTGTGATTACATTATTATAATAGCTTTTGATTCCTGTTATTTGCAGCATCTCAGTCAGTGAAGAAGATAATTGAAATAATCCACACATGCTAGGAACAATGGCTGGAGGAGCTGCTGACTGCCAGTTTGGCACGAAATTCTCGGTATTAAGGTATCACTTTCTGCTTCAACAGGAAATTCTTCTTCTTTTTATTTTTATTTTTTTTGTTGATAGTGATACCCTATGAAAGAACTTAGTAACACTTGACTGTAGATAGTGAACTAGGATATACTTTGACATTCCCTATTGAGTAGCTGCGTCAGCATTTGGAAATCTGCCTGCTTCTTTAACATTAAGCATGTTGAGCATGATATTTTCTCTATCTTGTCATTGTCAATTATAAGATTCTCAGGTTGCAAAGCAAGCTTATGAGTAAACAAAATAGAACAATATGAATCTTTTTTACTGGTAGAGATGACTAAAGAAAATCATGAATAAAAGGGAAAAAGGTAGCTTACTTTCTTTCTTAGAAACTCCAGGATGCTTATCGTCACACATACGAGGATAATTCTTTCTTTTGGAAGGTTGCGTATTTTGTTTTAAGAAATGGGGAATTATAAGTTGTAGGTTTGCTTTGTGTCAAACAATACTTCTTTCTGCAGGCAGAATTAATCGATGAATTGCATGCATAAATTTGTGGTTTCTCTATGTCCAGTCTCAGTTAATAAACAACTCTGGTGGAAGAGCGTTACTATAGTTTGTAAATAAATATGTGTACTATGATCCATCTCCACCGTGTCTAAACTTCATGATGCTCAACTTTACGTGATTTTAACAATATAAAGTGTTGTTGTAAATGTGCTTTATCTGAATAGTGTCGGCTCCATGTATTGGCAAACTTTCGGCGTTTGGAAATCAGCCCGCTTATTTAACATTAGGCATGTTGAGCATGATATTTTCACTATCTTGTCATCATCAATTTTAAGATTCTCAGGTTGCAAAGCAAGCTTATGAGTAAACAAAATATAACAATGTGAATCCTTTTTAGTGATAGACTTGACTGAAGAAAATCGTGAATAAAAGGGAAAAGGTAGCTTACTTTCTTTCCTAGAAACTCTGGGTTGCTGATCCTCATGCATACTAGGATACTTCTTTATATGGGAAGGTTTCATGTTTTTTTTCTTTTTTTTTTTGAGAAATGGGGAATTATATGTTGTAGGTTTGCTTTGTGTCAAACAATACTTCATTCTGCAGGCGGAATTAATTGATAAATTGCATGCATAAGTTTGTGGTTTCTCTACGTCCAGTCTCAGTTAAAATGAACAACTCTGGTGAAAGAGTGTTACTATAGTTTGTAAAGAAGTATGTATACTATGATCCATTTCCCCAGTGTCTAAACTTCATGAAGCTTAACTTCACATGCTTTTAATAATATGAAGTGTTGTTGAAAATGTGCTTTATCTGAATAGTGTCGGCTCCATGAATCAGCAAACTTTCAGCATTTGGAAATCTGCCCGCTTATTTAACATTAAGCATGATAAGCATGATATTTTCACTATCTTGTCATCGTCAATTTTAAGATTCTCAGGTTGCAAGGCAAGCTTATGAGTAAACAAAATATAACAATGTGAATCCTTTTTACTTGACTAAAGAAAATCGTGAATAAAAGGGAAAAGGTAGCTTACTTTCTTTCTTAGAAACTCTGGATTGCTGGTCGTCATGCATACTAGGATACTTCTTTCTTTTGGAAGGTTGCTTGTTTTGTTTTGAGAAATGGGGAATTATAAGTTGTAGGTTTGCTTTGTGTCAAACAATACTTCATTCTGCAGGCAGAATTAATTGATAAATTGCATGCATAAGTTTGTGGTTTCTCTATGTCCAGTCTCAGTTAAAATGAACAACTCTGGTGGAAGAGTGTTGCTATAGTTTGTAAAGACATATGTATACTATGATCCATTTCCACTGTGTCTAAACTTCATGATGCTTAACTTCACATGCTTTTAACAATATCAAGTGTTGTTGAAAATGTGCTTTATCTGAATAGTGTCGGCTCCATGAATTGGCAAACAAACGGAGGATTTCAGTCACAGGGGCCTCAAAGCTTCTTGCAAACATTCTCTATTCATATCGTGGAATGGGTCTATCAGTTGGGACGATGATTGCTGGCTGGGACGAGACGGTATCAACCTTTCCATTCAAAAAACATTTAGGCTTTTTGTCTGTATCTTTCAATATCTTGCTTCTACTCATTGTAGGGCCCAGGTCTATATTATGTGGACAGTGAGGGAGGAAGATTGAAGGGGACTCGTTTCTCGGTTGGATCTGGGTCACCATATGCATATGGTGTTTTGGATAGCGGGTATGTTACTTCATAGTAGTTTTAGTCTGTAGGTTGTCAATTATATTGGACTAGTTCATTGTCTTCTTTTTGCGCTAGTCGTACAACTTACTATTACCTTGCATCTGCATTTCATACAGTAAGAAATTAGATTGGTTTTCATTCTATGGGGATGCATTTCTTACTCAGAAATCCTTCTTGTTACTGTATTGCTTATATATGCAGAAGAGCAACATATTCACCTAACTATCTGTGGTAAGAATAGATGAATTAATCCGTTTAAATTATAGAAAGAGCTAAAAGCTAGTGGGAAGCATGTGGAGGTTGGATGTTGTGTTGAAGCTCTGTCCACCCACCCCAAATGAAAGAGCAAGAATGAGAACAAACAATTTTTGTTGTCTCCTTTTGGCGCTAGTCATACAACTTGTTATCACCTTGCATCTGCATTACGTATAGTAAGAAATTAGATTGGTTTTCATTCTATGGGGAGTGGAGAAGTCGTCTGACTATTGATGGTGATCAAAGGTTGGATCATGAGTATAAAAAATGCAATTGTGTAGCTCTCCCATAGTGGCATTACCTTTTATTTGTAATTACACCAACCCAGTTGAAGCTGAAGTTTCTTCACGTTTTTTTAATTATTAATTTTAAAATTTTTCCTAAAGCATGATACTGGTTTCCTTGTTTCTACCATTTCAAATCTGATGATTTTCCTGCCCTTGCATTTGCTAGCTATCGGCATGACATGTCAGTTGAAGAAGCTGCAGAATTGGCTAGAAGAGCCATTTACCATGCAACTTTTCGTGATGGAGCCAGTGGTGGAGTTGCAAGCGGTACTCTCTCTCTCTCTCTCTCTCTCTCATGAATACATGCACAGAGCGCACCCACATTTGGGGATTCTCTTTAATATTTGTCCAAGCACACATGTGGTTCTTACTTGGTTGGATAGGAATGAACTTTAATATGAGCATTTTTGGTTCTCTCCCATTCAGTCTACCATGTGGGACCAACTGGGTGGAAGAAGCTATCCGGTGATGATGTCGGGGAACTTCACTACCACTACAACCCTGTCACGCCTAGCACAGTGGAACAGGAAATGGCTGAGGTAGCTGCGGCACCATGAAAGGATCTCTTCTCCAACTGAATGCTTCGAGTGGATTCTTTTGTGTTCCATCTGCTGGGGGAGACGGCTATCTTCTCATGCTTATGTATCTTGATCTTTTTTTTTGGGCTGTGGATTGATGATCAGAACAGCCCTTGATGAACCTGAAAAGAACTAAAATTAGAAGAGAATCTACTCAATGCTCATTCCTCCTTGTTTATCCCAGGCAACTGTTAATGGCAACTTTTGGCTATCCTAGTGTGGTACTGCTTTCAGCCATTAAAAACGTCAGTCCTTGCAGAGTTCTTGAAAAATAGGGCTCGACGCCGTGCCTGTGGGGGCTCCTTAATGTTGAGATGCCTCTGTTCAGGAACATTTTTCAATTACTCTACCAATAATCTCTCTGTCTCTGTCTCTCTGTCTCTCTCTAGGCAGCTCAGATATAGGTCAGCAAGGAGTGACTTTGAGTTGCTTTTAAGGGTTTCGGACCTCGTAATGCATATTGGGTAATTGTCCACCTTCCCGTCTTCTACTTTACGACACATGTTGCTTGTGATGGCTTTGAACCCCCATCTTGCCATCAGTAGTATGTGGGATGACATCTGCATAATTAGGGGCCGGTTCTTTATCCATTCCTTTTTATCCCGGTCGGAAAGAGCCGTGATTTGATTTGTACCGCGTTAGGTATGTCTCTTCAGGACAAAGCAAGCGATTGCTTCTTGCTTTCGAATCCCTGTGAAAAATTCCCACGTCCCCAAAAAGTATTTGCTTTCTTGGGGGAACTCTCTTCTAGTCCACAATTAGGGACCAAGGACGCTGGGCAGACATTATCGAAAGACGTCATTTTCCTAAAGATGAATTCTTTTGTAGGAAAAGAATGGGAAAAAAGGGGACAATTTAATATCTTTTCGGATTCGGTAAAAAAACAAGTTCGTTATCAGACATGGGAATGGGAGAACTATAGGAAGTAGCTTCCTAGGGGGGACCAGGTCTAAACTAATATCAGCATCTGTACATGCAGATACAATTACATACGGAGTCCCAACAAATGAAATTTACCCGGGAGGGGCACGTGCTGTTCCGCTAGTTCCAAGCACTTGCTGCTTCTATTAACTCATTGGGGAAAGATTCGGACAAATATGAAAAATGGAGCCAGTCAATCAGTACATCTCCAGTCTCAACTGCTCCAGAACAAGACACATGAAGAGACCCAAATATGATATTTGGCTCTAGCTGGACATAACATGCCTCTCTCTCTCTCTCTCTCTCTCTCTCTCTCTCTCTCGTTCGTTTGTGCGTAGGTATGTTAGCTTCTAAGCATGTTTTCATGATTGGGAGTGAGACCATCATTACTGACATATTCGCTGCGCAATTACAATAATGGCGACCCAACTGTTGATGAACCACGAGTCGTGGATAGATAAAGAGAAGGGTCGCCCCTTTTTTGTGGAAAAGCTCGTGCTGGGAGGTATTCATGATGCAGGAAGAAGGGGGGAAAAATAAGAGAGAGGTGAATAGGATGAAAATCATGAAGCATGAGTGTCGTTGTCAAGGGTAGAAAATGATGTCGCCAGCTTGTGGATAATTGGGCTACTCCGAGCCAAAAGGATTGATATCTAAAAGGGGAATTTGCCGCCTATTGGTACACTCATGGTCACTCATTTGTCTAGCCATATCTAATAATGCGATTTTCCATTCCGAAAGCAAACTCCATTCAACTAATGGCATCACGAGTGCTCTACTGAATTCGACACGGAGAGAGTCCAAGTATGCATCTGTATTTTGGCCAATCAATTTGAAATAACTACATTCGGGTCCATGATCGTCTTGTCTAGACGCATCAAGATAGGACGGGCCAATTGAAGGAGAGAGAGAGAAAGAGTATAATTTCTAATTGACAATATGAGGAATACCGACAAAGAATATACGGTGTGATTGACAGTGAAGAAGGTGGGCTGAAACTACTTGCCCCTTGGTCCGTCCTTGATACAAGTGTCGTCTTCTAATCAACAAACTAGCCTTATAGATACATATGTAGTTTTGAAAGGTTGGTGTGCAATTGCATGCCTCTCAAAAATGGCAAACGAATTATTAGGATTTGTCCCGATAACCACTCTTCTTATATGAGAAGGGAAAAGAAGAAGTTTGAATTCCTACATTTTCGAATAATGGGACGGGGATGTTGTAATTTCAAGAGTAAATCTTGATTTTTAAGCCCTACATGAAGATAGGGCAAAAATCTAAGTGCTGATGTAAATATAGAGTAGGACATAGAGTTGAATTGAAAAAAAAAAAAAATTGACTCGAGAAGCTTCGTTTCGCGCTTTGTTGGAGACTAAAGCGTCGAAAGTGCCGTTGTAGAGCACCACGACGGACCAAGTTTCGGACGCATATACGAGAGTGGAAAAGTAGCTGTGCCGTCTGGAAATTGCCTTGTTCACTGTTCTCAAGGAAGAATCTGTACATTCGAGGGATTCATTGATTTCGTCCTTCATCTTCATCACCGTCCCTCGCATCGATCCCGATGCTTTTTCGCTTGCAGACATTCATTTCGGCACAGGAAACGCAGATCGAGCAAACTTAATTGCGTTTTCGTAAATAAAAATGCCATGTGGCCAAATCCCCGTGCCAAGTAGAGGATCCACATCGCCAGTGGAATGGCCCGAATTAAAATCGCGGAAAATAATTGTATTTAGGGATCAAAGGACCGACTTAAGTAGTCTGCTATTTAAAATCCGATAAACAGCAAAAATGAAGAAATTCAAGCGCCAGCGAAGTTTCTGTACTGTAGATGCTGAGGACGGAATCGTCATCCAAGATTTTCGGTAAGAAAACAAAAAATGATGCCACAAGACAACACGGCTGACATCAACGTCATATGCCGTATAAGTATAGGGCCTTGCTCGCTCGCTCGCTCTACGTCGCTCCACGAATCTCATTTAGCATCTTGTTGTGTGAAGCATAAGTAATAGTGTGTGTATTTTGTCGTCAACAAGAGCTTAGATCACTAGGCGTAGGGAATATGCATATATAACACATTACAATCGTGTGGTAATGCAACTGTGAGATTAAATTTAATGCAACTCCTAAGGAATTTTAGTGAATGATTACGAATTACTCGTCTCCCTCATTGTACTCTTAAGAGCATTTATCATGCCTCAAATTTCTCAAATTCGAAGAACAAACTCGTCACACGGGTGGCGGATGTTCAAGCTCTCTAGATCTAGTTCTCAATACCTAGTCCCGACTTCGATCTTCAGTACCTATACTTGCCTTAGATGATATTGTCCCCCAATTTGTAGAGGGAAGGAGAAATCAAAAGCACGATGCATATCCCATCTCATCATGTCATATATATAAGAATAACTTTATATTCAACAATATACATTTGGATTCTAATCTACGTCTTGCATAGTAAAATCAGTGAAATATATCTATATATGCAAATTTGTATAAGATGGAGCTAAAAAGGGACCAAAGCACGACCAAAGCACTTTTTGAGAGGAAGGTTGCTTTTCTTCTACTCACTCAAGTCCGCAGCCTCTCTTTCCTGTCTCTGTGTGTGTGTGTGTGGACTCGTGGGCCCCACTTGAATGAAGCTCTCGTCTACTTCAAGTCTCTTTCTAATAAAACACACTCAACTAACTCACCTCCTCTTCCTCCTCCTCTCCCCCCACCTCCACCTCCCTCCACTTCCTCTGCAAAACCACAATAAAACCATCTCCCTCACTCCGCCCATCTCTGATCCAATTCACCACCACCATTAACACCTTCTCTCTCTCTCTCTACAACTCTCTCTCTCTCTCTCTCTCTCTCTCACCGCAAATTCGCTCCGCTGCGATGAGCTTGATCGCCCTCGCCCTCGTCCTCGTCCTCGTCCTTGCCTCCGGCCCCGCCCTTGCCCTCACCCCCGACGGCCTCTCCCTCCTCTCCTTCAAGTCCGCCGTCGACCAGCCCCCCGGCGCCGCCTCCGCCTTCGCCGACTGGAACCAGGACGACCCCACCCCCTGCCGCTGGACCGGCGTCTCCTGCGCCAACGTCTCCGCCAACTCCTCCGATAACCCCCGCGTCGTCGGCCTCGCCGTCTCCGGCAAGGGCCTCCGCGGCTACATCCCCTCCGAGCTCGGCACCCTCGTCTACCTCCGCCGCCTCAACCTCCACAACAACAACCTCTACGGCCCCATCCCCGACCCCCTCTTCAACGCCACCTCCCTCCACAGTCTCTTCCTCTACGGCAACAACCTCTCCGGCCCCCTCCCGCCGTCGATCTGCGGCCTCCCCAGGCTCCAGAACCTCGACCTCTCCAACAACTCCCTCTCCGGGGCCCTGCCGGACGGGCTCCGGAACTGCAAGCAGCTGCAGCGGCTGATCCTCGCCGACAACCGGTTCTCCGGCGGAATTCCTGCGGCGATCTGGCCGGCGCTGGAGAATCTGGTGCAGCTCGACCTGTCCTCCAACGAGTTCGCCGGGCCGATCCCGGCCGAAATCGGCCAGCTCAAGTCCCTCTCCAGCACGCTCAACCTCTCGCACAACCAGCTTTCCGGCGAAATCCCCAAGGCCCTCGGGGACTTGCCAGTGACGGTGAGCTTCGACTTGAAGAGCAACAACCTGAGCGGCGAGATCCCCCAGACGGGCTCGTTCGCGAGCCAGGGGCCGACGGCGTTCCTCGCGAACCCCCTGCTCTGCGGGTTCCCGCTCCAGAAGCCCTGCAAGAGCCCGGCCCAACCGGGTTCGCCATCGTCGGGCCCCAATAATGCACAAGCGACGGACTCCGACTCTAGGAAGGGCCTCAGCCCGGGGCTGATCATCCTAATCTCGGTCGCCGATGCGGCCGGGGTCGCCCTTCTCGGCCTCGTCGTCGTCTACATCTACTGGAAAAAGAAGGACTCCGACACCTGCAGCTGCACGGGGAAAACCAAATTGGGCGGCGGCGGAGGAGGCGGAGGCTGCCGATCCGCCTTCGGCATTTGCGTCTTCCCGTGCCTCGGGGGCTCGGGCAGCCGCGAGGACTCCGAGGCGGAGGACGTGGAGAAGACGGAGCGGAGCCACAGCGGCGACGGCAACGGCAAGGGAGGAGGGGAAGGGGACCTGGTGGCGATAGACCGGGGGTTCACGTTCGAGCTGGACGAGCTGCTGAGGGCGTCGGCGTACGTGCTGGGGAAGAGCGGGCTGGGGATCGTGTACAAGGTGGTGCTGGGGAACGGGGTGCCCGTGGCGGTGCGGCGGCTCGGGGAGGGCGGCGAGCAGAGGTACAAGGAGTTCGTGGCGGAGGTGCAGGCGATCGGGCGGGTGAAGCACCCCAATGTGGTGAAGCTGCGGGCCTATTACTGGGCCCCCGATGAGAAGCTCCTCATCAGCGACTTCATCTCCAATGGCAATCTCGCCTCAGCTCTAAGAGGTACTCATATTTCGCCCTCTCCCAATTCTAGTTAATTTTTTTTTTTTAAATATTGAAACGAAATACCTTAAACCTTTAAAATGCGTAAATATAAACATCCCCTTCTCTTAAAACATACTTTTCCATAATTTTTGGACTAAAAATAAGCTTGCAAATCTCTCTCGAGGAAGTGCCTGAAAAAGTAAAAATAAAATAAAATAAAATAAAATAAAATAAAAGGGCTTCACAATAAAAATCTTTAAAAAAATCGGAACTTTAGAGTAGGATCACTCGAACCACATTGAATCCCACGTGGTGCATTTCTATAATTAAGTAATTCCGTCGAGTCGAGGGCGAACTGACGGGGCGAGAGTGAGGGTCGGTACTCGGTACAGTTGGGACCATCGGTTCCGCTACCATTAGGTTTGGTTGACTATAATTTAGCCGGTTGTGATTTAAGAAATGCTCTCACGGGCCCGGTTTCTAATAAGCCGATTCGGATCGATCACAACTATAGATGACGGCGGACGTGACATAAGTCCGTGTGATGTGTCCTGTCTCGCCTTGACACGTTTCCCGGAAAACATATTGTTCAGTCCGTGCAATTTCCCTGGTGCACTGGAAGGACGTTTATCTCAGCAAAACTTTGTTTTTTTCTCCCGACAAGTTGCGAGAAGGAAGACGCTCCTCGGTCATGTCACGTTATCATCATGTGAGAGATCGCAAGTGAGATCCTCGTCCAACTCTGTTGGGCCACGGACGTGTGCTGGGCTTGGACGGGGCTCGCGGACGCTCCGTTCCGTTTAGGCGAGCGCGGACGTCGCGCATTTCGATGGCTCCTTCTCGCGGCCATTCTTTAAGAAATCCCCCTTATCCTATCCGAGAAATGTCAGTCGTGCACATGGTCGTTGACTGACCAAACGTGAACTTAATCGCGGCATCTGGGAAAACAACCGGACAAAAATGGGAAGAATCGAATCGAGTGAATTCTTAGGTTTATTGACTTTTTGGAGTGTGCTAGTGTCGCTATAGTTGGTACCGGGTGGGTGTTGGGGCAGCTAAGATCCGAGGTCATAATAGGGACTCGCCCACCGGGACAATCGGCAGAACACATAATGGTGGGGAATGATGGGTAAACCCTTTTGCAATTCTAGAGTTCGATCATGGCCCGCGTGGTAGGTCATGGTCCAAAGCTAATGTACGGACTTACATAATGACTCTACCCCCACCCAAGTATATCGGCTGCAAAATAATTAATAAAGAAAATGCTTGAGCCACATAAAATTCTGTTGGCAAAAGAAGATTGGGTATACCATGAAAATTCTGTACGGTGTTTTTTTTTTTCCATCATTGAAGTTAACCATCGTTCCATATTCTATGGTTGGTTCGCTTGGTTTTCGATCTTAGTCCTTAGAAAGTGGAGGCGTTTTTCTGTCCCTGGAAGGACATCATGCGAGGTCCTTTTGCTTTGGATTTAAGATTAAGTTAGCAAAGGGAAAGTGGTTGGATGCACCTTTTTGAAATTTTCTCGTTGACATGAAAGATGGCAGTTTAGACCGTACCATAGAAACGAACAGTACTCCAACAAAGGGAGAATTCGAGCTTTGAATGGAAGAAACGCTTTCTTCCTTTGGAAGCGCGTTCTCTTCTGAGTGGAGCTCGTTAGGTGGGAGGCAATAATAGAGGACTCTCCTCTTTTTCTCTTATTTTCGTTTCCTTTTTCCATTTTTACTTCCATCCAAAGCTTTGAAGTTGGTCTTTCATGAATTGCTGTTCTTGCATCCATGTCTCATTTCTGTGCTCATCACGTTTTTACTAGATGTTGCGTGAGTTCATCACTGTTCGAACTGAGTAGCTGAAGAATTATGATGTGGTTATTAGAAAATCAACTAGTGAATAACGTGTTCTGATCCTATATCCAGAGAGATGTACTTAACCAGATTGGCATTTTTTTTTTTTTTTGGGTTGAACCGGATTGGCATTCGCTGCCTGCGTTTTTGTTCTCACTTGTTTTCTCTCAAATTAAGAAACTTTCTCTATTCCTCAGTCTAATAATGACATTCATTTATTGATGTGTGCTGATATGATTGATAATTTCTCAGGCAAAAGTGGCCACCCTTCGTCGAGCCTTTCGTGGTCAACCAGGCTGCGAATTGCCAAAGGGACCGCCCGAGGATTGGCCTACCTCCACGAATGCAGCCCTAGGAAATTCGTACATGGGGACATCAAGCCATCCAACATCCTCCTCGACAATGAATTCCAACCCTACATCTCCGATTTTGGCCTCAACAAGCTCATCTCCATCACCGGCAACAACCCATCTTCTGGGGGCTTCATCGGTGGGGCCCTGCCTTACTTCAAGTCGGTCCAGCCAGAGAAAGCCAACAACTACCGTGCCCCGGAGGCCCGCGTCCCCGGCAGCAGGCCGACACAGAAATGGGACGTCTATTCGTTCGGGGTTGTCTTGCTCGAGCTGCTCACGGGGAAGTCCCCAGAGCTGTCCCCTACCACGTCGACCTCCATTGAAGTGCCGGACATCGTAAGATGGGTCAGGAAGGGGTTCGAAGAGGAGGTCCCTTTATCGGACATGGTCGACCCAATGTTGCTTCAAGAGGTGCACGCCAAGAAGGAGGTGCTAGCAGCGTTTCACGTGGCACTGGCTTGCACGGAGGGCGACCCTGAGGTCCGGCCCCGGATGAAGACAGTCTCTGAAAATCTCGAGAGGGTCGGTACATAAGAACGTGCCCCAATTCAAGCTTAGTTGCCATGTAAAGATGGGTCGAGAGTTCTTGATTAGCCACGAATGCTTCGATGGTGGATCAAGCACGGCGCGTTCCTGGGGTATGGAGGATCATATCTGCAGCCATTCATGTTCTTTCAGTCATTCTCCGCGGAGGTTGAGGCCATGATTTGTCTCGAGTCCGGCAATTTTTTCCTTAGCACAGAAATTTGGAGTATAATGCATGGGATTTTACATTATTATTTGTTGTTTCCTTTTGTGGGTTAGAAGAGAAATAGCTTTATTATTATTTTTTATTTTTCACTTAGATTATAACCCTGTTACATTTTTGGTTGAGTCTATAATAACAATATCGCTTCATTTATAGTCACTCGAAGATGAGTTGATGGTCGCTTTTGGGGACACCGTTTGTTCGTGTAATCATTTCCAAGCATCATAAAACAGTGCAGTTGCAAAACACAAGCTAATATTTCACTGGTGTTTGGGGGTGCATCTACAAAAAGTTCTCTCAAGAAAATGTTCAAAAGAGATAAATGCTAATCTCTTCATGACAAAAATTTTCAAAAAATTGCAAAATTATCTACATTAACGCTGGTCATTCGATGTTAATAATTTCCTTCTAATACTATATCAACAAATTGTCAAAAACTTATAACTAAATTGTCTAAAATTGAAAGGTTTAGATTGAATTGGTATCTGTTTAAGAGGTTTGAGAAGTATTTAGAAATTTAATTCATAAGCCTTGCCATTTAGCTAACATCTCTCCTACCTCTCAATGATATTTGGGTCAACTCTCTGAAAAAATCCAAATTGGTTCAATTGTGATAAATTTATCTAAGACCAATTTTTTGACTACCAAAAAACCCCAAACTATTATACTTATGATGAATTCATTCTAAAATAATTTTTTAACCATGAAAAACCTCAAATTGGTATATTCATGATAAAGTTATCATTTGTTAGTTTTGGTTAAATTAGATTAATATCAAAAAAATCCCAAATTAGTGTATGTGTAACAAACGGATAACAAAATCCCAATTTGATATGTGTGTGTGACAAATGAAGGGTAAACCTTAAATTGATATATTTGTCGAGTGCCACATAGGGACCATTATGTTCTCGAGAATAATAACTGTTTAAAATTTCTATTCTCGGGATAGAAATGCGTTTGGTAAAAATATTTAAATTCTTTTGTGACTTATAATTTTTTTTTGAATTTTTAATTTCCTTCTTTTGAATTTTGAATTTCCTTCTTTTTATTTTTTCCTTTTCTTTTCCAGGGGTGGCCAGCGACCTCACAGGAGGGTCATCGGCTCTCAATGAGGTGGAGCTTGTTTAGCAACTAGGTGAGGCTTGGTTGCTGGCGAGCTCAACCTCACCGGGCCACCACGAGGTTGGCCTTGCCTTGGTCGGGTGATGCTAACCTTGAGGTGGTTCAACAAGGTCGATCTCACTGGTTGGGTGAGGCTTAGCCTCCCCTTGGGCAGGCAAGCTTGAGCTCACCCAAATATAGCAAGGGCGAGCTTGCCAAACCGCTAGCAAGGCTCGACCAACGAGGCTTGGTTGATGAGGCTTAGCATTGCTGGGGTTGACAACCCTTCGGCGAGATCGCAGGCCTTTGTCTAGCCGATCACCAGCCGGCGATAGGCTGAACATTGAAGAAGAAGAAGAAAAGGAAGAGGAAGAGGAAGGAAAAATGAGAATTGATTTTTGAAATTGTTCCTGGGAACAAAAATTAACTTTTTTTTATTCTTCATTCTATTCCAAATCTATTTTCAAGAATAAAAAATTTACTAAATAGATTTCTATTCCAAATCTATTTTTGAAAAAGAAGAAGAATATAATTAGTTATTATCGGAAATGCTAACAAACCGGTCCTTAGAATCTCAAATGAAAAGAAAAGGGAACTCGCGTAGAGTGCGAGCCCACTTGCGAAGATCGAACGGCGAGAGGCCCAGTTCTACAAAAATCCCATCAAGGTCCGGTCGGAAAATCCCCCGTCTCTCCCATCGGACTTCGTTTTATTCAACGCTTCCGTCACTGACTCTCTCTCTTCCTCCTTCGCTAGCTCGCTCGCGCGAGCTCTCTCCTTTTCTCTCCCTCGCTCGATCCCTACCGACGCATTAGTCCGGAATCGCAGTTGCCTGATCGCCTTCTGGTGCGTCCGCCTCCCGCTCCGGCGTCGCCGTCGACCGCCGCCGGCATCCGCGCGTCGCTCCAATCTGCAGTACCGGGAGTTGCATCTGCGAGCAGCTGTCTTCCCTTCGTATTTCCCTTTCCGCTCCTCTCTCGTCGCTTCGTCTCAGCCGCGTCGTTTCTGGTTCAGGTTCCGAGCAGGGAGCGGTTCGGTTTTCGCAATCGAGTGCCCTAGGCACCTGGTGCGTCGGTCGTATATTCTAAAGTCGAGATGGAGGTACGTGATGCTTAGCAGCTTAAGTGCATAGTTGATTTCATTATATTCGTTGAATTGTGTTAATCCTATGATGAATTGGTATTGGGGCAGTTCCTCAGTTTGTGATGTTTGGATGCTTTCGTGTAGGATAAGGTTACATTGGAACCGGAGAAGAGCGGTGCTGCCGGATTATATATCCCTGGGAAGGAGAGAGTAGTCTTCAGACCCTCTGAGAGAAAATCTTTGCTAGGTAAGATGAGTTTTCTGGCGAATTTAAAAATTAATAACTCTTGCTGACTGTCGTCAGCTGATATCTCACTGTGACTAGTAATTTTTTAAGTGTCTATCATAACTGAACTAAGCTTTTATGTGTGTATTGTATTGCGCAATCCATACTGCTGAGACAGTACACTCATGACTGCTATTGGTGAATTATTTTGAAATTCAGTCAAGTATTCTGGATATGTCCTAAGAGGTAGGTGGTAAACATTTGTTTCAAAAGGATTTTGTTGCTTGCAAAGCCAGAGATTATTTTACAAAAACAAATATACTCTGCTTGGTCATCCCCATTAAATGTGAAGCTTAGCTGCTACTGATTATGAAGGGCTAATTTGATGTTTGCTTAGGTGTGTATGTGTATTAGTTGATGTGATTCTCTAGAGGCAGCTGCCCAGATTGAACAGTTAGTTCGGCGATATAATTTTTACTTATGTGTCTGTTTTGATAATTAAAATTATGTTTTAGTGGTTTGTCTCCTTCATTTGGTGTAGCTATGGCATCTTTTGTGCCCTGTCCTGTATGTTAATGGTTTCCAGCTTTGAATGTCAATATTTACTTGTGAAGTCAATGTATAACTTCATTTATGGATAGGGTTGGATGTTCTTGCAAATGCAAAGCGGGCAGGATCGAAGATTGATGATGGATTTAAGGTTCCTAAAGAGAGAGTTACTTCTGTTGTTTCATCTATTGATGAGGAAGAGAAATCTGAGTTCTCAGGATTAGATGAAGAAGAAAGTGATATGGTTAATGGCACTCGCAATACTAATCGGAGGTATCGCGAGACAGCTGCAAGCAAAAATTTTGATCCAGGTTCGCACATTTTTAAAGATTTTTATATGCATTTACTTGAGTTGAATTAGTAGTTGCAACTAGGTTAAAAAATAAAATCATTCCATTTCAATGATAAGCTTGCCCTTCTTTTCTTCCTCATATTTTTAAAGGCCATTGATTTGATGTGCACGAGAGCTTCAGTTAGTCAACTAGATCTCTAAGTTTTATAAAAGATATGCTTTCAATCTCAGGAGAGGAACTGACTTCACCCAGATGGAGTAACATGCATTCAATGTTAGGCTATTTGTTTGAAGTTTGAAAATAAGTGTTTTTTCAATGTGGTTGAGCATCGGCTACGTTCTCTTATCTCTTTTGGATCAACAATCAGGCAAAAAAGAGCCCTCACTGTGTGGGGGTATTCCCAGTGCCAAGGAGAAGAGGACTTCCAATCATTGAACCTCTTCATAATGTCTGGTTGGAAGTGGGATATAGATGCCTTATTTGCAAAATAATAACTAATGTAGGAGTGAAGAGACTCATATGCTGGTATATATTTGCTGCTGCATTCAGATAGCCAAGATAGTTGTCTGTGAGGTGTATATGGCGGGTGAAATTAAATTACGGGTAATCACCTGTAGAAGTAAGTTGATCTCAAATAATCATTGAAGCTAGACTCCAGTGGTTTAACAGGTTGCAATCTATGGATTTGATGTGCCCATAGTCGCGTTAGCCTTATGCCATTGGTTGTGGATTGGCTCAATAATTCTTAGCAATGTTTGTACTGGAAATAGCTCTCAATTTTTGTAGGCTGTCTTTTGGGATGTATACTAGTAAATAGCTCCAGTGCCATTGGTGGAAAAGTCGTTAAAAGGTTATTTCACCAGTTTGAAGAAGTTTTATGTGATTATCTTCTTCGTCTTTTCTTTGACAGAAAATACTGCCTCAGGTGCCAAAAGTGAGACCTTTACGCCCAGAAATCGTCGCTCAAGTAATTCAATACGTTCAGAAGTGAGTGTTCTCCTTTCTAATATTTCTTTGCTATATTCTGATTGGCTGATATAAGTAGTTTCTTGCAAATTTGATGATTGGTGCATATGCCTGTTCATTAGGTCTACTGCCTTTGCTAGTCCAAACACCATTCTCTTATCTTGATGAAGATATTAGCAAATTGAGGGTTACTAATCGTGTGTTGTTGATCTAGTTTTCTCAATGTGCCTTGTTGCATTACCCTCTCTTTAATTCATTGAAAGTGAAGTTATGTTATGATTTTCCTCAATGGAATCTTTCAAATAACAAGTGATATTAATTTTCTTTATTAGATGTTTTATCGATGCTTCTAATACATGGAATATTATTTTGCGATAATTTATTTAGTTAAGGAATTTTTGAGCAAGGTTTAAGTTTGTTAGGACTTAACTTGTAATGTCCTTCTACTCATAGTTTGTATTTGGCTTGATGTTTCTGACAACAATAGTTGGCTTTTAGTTTAAATTGCTTAGCTTTATCATTTATGCAATTCTTAACTGCTCTTTTCATCAACCTTGTATCTCTGTCTTTTTATTTAGTTTAATTTCACAAAAGAAAATTTGGCTTCATTTTTTTCATATCTCATCTCATTAATGATATTAGTTAAAGAAAGTTGACCTGGCATTTTGTTCTTCTTAATAGTTAGGAAATGTTTTGTGCTTGTTCTTTTGCAAGGTCCTCTTATCAGGGAAGTGCATTAATAGGAGGATATAACTTTAAGTTAATGTTAATATAAAGGCATTCTTTCAGCAATTGCAATTGGAATTTCAAGCAGGGGGCAGTCTAGGTAACGTGTAAGTTGGGAGAAAGCATAGTGTGGAAGATGTAGCTATGATTTCTGTTCTCTGTATAGTTCAGAATTCAGCTCTGTCATGTTACTAGTTTGAGGGCTCATGCTCTGCATGGGCACCCTCTTTGCAATTTATGATAAGTGAAAAGTTAAAGCTACAGCAGAATATACTAATTTATATAAATTTATGAAAATATTAAGATCTTAATTTCTTGAATGTGATCTAAGTTGTAGTTTAATTGTGACCAGGTCGTATAAAATACTTTAGCCATGTAATATTCAAGTGTTTTGGCAAATTAGTCAGACAAAACATAAAGACACTAATGAGGATAATCAAGAGAATTGTTGTGTGGTTATCATGGACATCTAAACAAAGAAATTAGCCAAACATTTTAATGTACTAAAAGGGCATTGGGTGAGTTATTTGGTAAGTTGTTTCTTATTAAGAAAGAAAGCTGAAACTTATTTCTTAGTCTGTGATGACATATCATATGGACATTATGTAAATTTAGATATTTTGATTATTCTTCTTTTTTCTTTTTGCTGACATTTTGTATTTTAATGTTCATTCATCATGAAACACTTGATACAATTGACAATGTAGACACAAGACATTTGAACTAATCTAAATATTCTAGTAATTTTAAAGTAGAATGATACTACTTTTAAAACTTGAGATCTCTCTTCTGACAACCTCAACTATTTGAGTGCCACACTCTCCGCATTGATTCACCACGACCTCTTTATTTATTTATTTATAAAACATACTTGAGGGGCAGGAGAGACAAGGGGACCAACTGCATTGTTTGAATGTCGATCATTTTCTGTTGGTTCTTACATTCTTGTGATGCTGAGTTGATATCTGCAAATCTGAATATTCACCAAAATTCTGCTCATTTCATTTCTATGTAAGGTTTCAACTCTCACCTCTCAGAATAGTAGGGGGAGTCCCCCGTTTGATGAAGGCCACCATCGCCGTGATCGGCGGGATTCAAAAGATGATGGAACTGAAAGGAGGCGGTCAAGACAGACATACAGTGTGGATAGTGAAGACAGATATCGTGGAAGAGAAGTACGGGATCGATATGCCCATAGTCATGGGGGAGATTATGGAAAGAAACGAGGTAGATATGAAGGCAGGAGGACACCTGGTATGTCTTGTTCTCCTGGATGTTTTTGTTTCTGCAATCTCTGCTTTTTCCCCCTTCTACTGGATAGAGAGATGAAGAAATTGGCAGTTTTGCCTGTTGAATAAACATGTAGAAGCTCTTTTTGGGCCAACTGTAATTTCTGTCAAGGGTCAAGTATTGGAGAACTTACCATTTAGACTTATGTGTTTATTTTCCAAAACATAAATTTAGAAGTCAACAATTTTGCATTTCATTATTATTTGATGTTCGAATCTCTCTGAGTGTACTGAAGTTGTATAAGATTTACTGTATCTCTAGCTTAATAATAACATAATTGTGGAATTGTCATGAAATCTGGAAATTGCAGGTAGAACTGAATGGGATGATGGAAGATGGGAATGGCAAGACACACCACACCGGGATGGTTACTCTAGCTCTAGAGGGCGACAGCAACCTTCACCATCACCGATGTTCCTTGGGGCCTCACCTGATGCCAGATTAGTTTCACCTTGGTCAGGTGGTCATACTCCCCGTTCTAGTGGTATGTTGTTTTGAATATATGAAATGTCCTGTTAGGTATATTAGTCCTTTCATAACTGTGCTTATAATTTTCTCCCTATTTGGAAGGTTCTACAGATTCTCCTTGGGACCACATCTCTCCCTCACCTGTTCCAATACGTGCTTCTGGAGCCTTGGTTAAATCTTCAAGTTCTAGATATGGTGGAAGGTCCCATCAACTTACATTTTCTGCTGGACATTCAGAACTGAATGAGGTACTTCTTCTCGTTTTTTCTTAAAGGAATAAATCTTGAAGTTAAGATTTTAACCTTTGAAACCATTGTTTATTAAGTGCTTTTGTGAGACATCTAAAAAAAATAGAAAGTGCTAATCTTGCTATCCGTTTGCTTAGTTGATTCGAATTTGTTCCATTACTTTTCTGTTTTCCAGGATAGAGAAGCAGACAATATGGACATGACAGATGAACATAAATATGAGATTTCTGAGAGTATGCGTTTGGAGATGGAGTACAATGCAGACCGTGCATGGTAATTATTTATATGGACACAGCTCCCCACTCATTGCCCAGTGTTCAATTTAAGTAGCTATCATTTTGTGCATCTCTGACTGAATGGACTTTACTTCTTTGTCGTCAGGAGTTTATTTTTACTATTCTATTTATTTCCGTGCAGTCCTAACTGGTTGCATTATAAAGTATAGACAGAAGCTTTAATTTGGCGATTTCTGTCATACAGGTATGACAGAGAAGAAGGTAGTGCTATGTTTGATGGGGATGATAGGTCATCGGTTTTCCTTGGAGATGAGGCCTCTTTTCAAAAGAAAGAGGCAGAACTTGCAAAAAGACTGGTGAGTGTCTTGGCCATCTTCTTCTTCTTTCTCTGTTGTTTCTGGGTTTTGGTTCAGTTGTTTTAAACTTTGGATGTTTGTTAAACATATATCGCAAAGTACTCTGATTAACAATGGCTGGGGCTCCTTAATACTGTACCGCTATTTATTTGATCATGTGCTAAAGTCTAATGAGTCTGATATGGTAAAGTGACTCTAGTCAATGTGTTGCATTTCGAAATTAGCTTGTGGCGGACCAGTGTGCAATCTGTTTCAATATTGATTGCTTGGCTAGTTTAAGTTCAATAAAGCGATACTCTTCATTTGATATCCTCCTATTACCTATGGAGTGTGTCCACTGTTATGATCCTTTTCTTCATCTGTCAAATGAGTGAAGGAACCTGACAAGCACTGTCCAGAGGTGGTCAATCTTTATATCTTGTATGTTTTTTTAGGGTCATAGTGGCATGATTCATATATTGTGACATGAGATTGCATGAAAATAATATATGCTTCATTGGATTTCATATCGTCCAAAATCTCTTTGATTTGAGCTTGTGTCTCATTTGTCAATGGCAATCGGCTTGTATGCCTGTCATCAGTGTGCATCATGTGAGAAAAGCATGCTGACTGGTTCCTTTGACATTACTCGAGCCATTGTATCAACGATCTTCAGTTTCTTCAAATGGTGTTCCTTGATTGGGTAGTAAACTACTTTGGATGATAATGATAGTAAATTGACTTCTGTATCCTGATTTCAGTTCATGCATAATCTGAGTCCTTATATGGTTACAAGATTTGAAAATGGATGGAATCCGAGCCTGTGTTACTTAATACTCATTGTCCAGGCTATTTGGCATCTTCATTTGCAGGTTCGAAGGGATGGTACTAAGATGACCCTTTCTCAAAGCAAAAAATTGTCACAGCTTAGTGCTGATAATGCTCAGTGGGAAGACCGACAACTTTTGAGATCGGGAGCTGTTAGAGGTACAGAAGTGCAGACCGAATTTGATGAGGAGGAAGAATGCAAGGTTATTCTTCTTGTACATGGTAAGCTTTAGTGTGGGCTTAAACTCCCAGTGGCATAGGCTATGTGAACTGCCGCATATCTATAATTGGTTGCTCTGGCTTAGGCTAAGATTTTGTTGTATTTTGCCACAGATACAAAACCTCCTTTCTTGGATGGAAGAGTAGTTTTTACTAAACAAGCTGAGCCTATAATGCCTCTCAAAGATCCGACGTCAGATATGGCTATAATCTCCCGAAAAGGTTCTGGTCTGGTTAGGGAGATCCATGAAAAACAGAGTATGAATAAATCTCGCCAACGCTTTTGGGAGCTGGCTGGCTCAAAACTTGGAGATATTCTTGGTGTTGAGAAATCAGAAGCGGAGGTAATGTGTTTTGCGACTTTGAATGACAATGTTCTCTTTCTTTATAAAAGTTTCTGTAGCAATGCCCATTCCTGAAAGCTTGTGTTTCTTAAAATCTAGATTGATGCGGATACTGCTGTAGTGGGGGACCAAGGTGAGGTAGATTTTAAAGAAGAGGCAAAGTTTGCACAGCACATGAAAAAGGGTGAAGCAGTGAGTGACTTTGCAAAGTCAAAAACTCTCGCACAGCAACGGCAATATCTCCCCATTTATTCAGTGCGCGATGAGTTATTGCAGGTTGGACTTTTAATTTTTGAATAAATAATAAGTTCAATGTAGCTGTGGTTAGTTTTATTATAATATCTCGTGCTGTAAGAGTCTAGGTTTCATATGTTTTTAAACTATGTATTCTTTTAGGCTAGTAGAGGGTAATGAGGCATGGGGTTAATATTGAAGTCGGGACCCAAACTTACTCTGACTGGAGTTGTAGATTCTTGCTTACTTGAACAAATTGAGGGTGGGGAATTACAAAATTTGCAGTTATGGCTTTCCTGGGCTCTCTTGTGGTTTGGGTGCGCTATTATGGGCCAGTTTATGAGGACGATGCTCCATTTTTTGTTATTGATTTCATCTACATCAGAATCTAACAGAAGATTCTGTTTAATACAATAATAGGGCAACCCATAACTAGATAAGTATTTTATGAGAATATGAAAAACACAAGATGAGAAAACTTCACTCTTCAAGTAATCTGTCAAAACCGTCCGAATCTCTGCTTGAAGTAAACAGTCAAAACCATCTGAATCTCTGCTCTTTGATTGAAGTTTCTTACAAAGACAAGGGAAATCTGGACTGATTTACTTATTTTTCACTAAATAATAGCAAGACTTGTTTTTCCTTGCACAATAATCAACACTAAATTTATAGGAATTAGTAGATTTTATTTTTTTTGGTGACGGAATATATTTATGAGATTAATGAGGATATACTTTGAGATTGTCGATTGACAGTCAATGCAATCCCGCTAACAACAAAGAGCAGTAGTCAGTTGTTGAAAAATAGAGATGGAAATAAATACAGCGGAAATATTGTTTAGGGACTTAACAGTGGTTACATTTCCTTTTCTCTTTCTTGGTTGTCCTAGCATGTTGGTTTTTTGAGGAGTGAGGTGGTGATTGTGGGAGATGGGCTATGATTTTAGAAAATTGACCTATCGTGTCTTGATAAACTGCTCACTTTGTCCATTAAAGAAAATGGTATTTACTAACAGTTTTCTTTCTGTGAAGAAATTCATTAACTGACTCTGCATGTTGTATGGCCGAAAAATATTGCTTGCGAATCGCAATTGTTGCATTCTAGCTAGATGAAGCCCGCCATATTTTGTAATCAATAAGTGTGGGAACAAGTTATGCCCTGGAAAGGCAATGTCGGAACAATCACATGTTCTACTGCTTTCTGTACACATTGTTAGATTTCCTATATTTGCCTGGAGGCCGCTTTCTTAATCTATTGTTGGTTATGAATTTCATGACTCTTTTTGGGTGTTTGTTGTAACCTTGCTTTTACTGTGTCTTGATATTTGATACAATAGGTTATCCGTGAGAATCAGGTGGTGGTCGTTGTGGGAGAGACTGGTTCAGGGAAAACAACTCAACTAACACAGGTTCTCTTCATGATTGATCTCATTAATTGTTTTGAAATTCTGTTGTTAGGTTTCTATGGGCAATCCGAATCTATGGTGATGTCTTTCTTGTTATATGCTGTCACAGTATCTGCATGAAGATCACTACACTGTGAATGGCATCGTTGGTTGTACCCAACCGAGGCGTGTTGCAGCCATGAGCGTGGCAAAGAGAGTGAGCGAAGAGATGGAAACTGAGTTGGGCGAAAAAGTGGGGTATGCCATTCGTTTTGAGGATGTGACTGGGCCAAACACAGTAATTAAGGTAAAACTTTTTTCTTGTTAAGAGCAAATTCTGTAGGATACTATTTTTTTTTGGTTAATTCTGACTTTTCTGTCTTTTTTATTTAATTTAATTTCTTTTTCGTGCTGTTGGTGTTAGTCTAAAACATCTCTAAAATTTGTTGGTTCCCCGATAAATTTGAATCCCCTCTTTTTCGTTTTGATTTACAGTCCATCGTATATCATCTTTTCTTTGTTTGTCACTTGCATATTGCAGTACATGACGGATGGAGTACTTCTGCGTGAAACACTGAAAGATTCTGACCTTGATAAGTACCGGTATGAAAAGTCTTCTCTGCTCTGATCTGTTACTTCTCTTTTATCTAAACTGAGTCAGATTGGATTTTTTCGTGCATTGAGAATAATTTTTGCTGATAAGAGATAAAGGTTCCTCAAGCAGAACCTGACTTTTTGCTGTTTTTACTTATTTCAGGGTCGTCGTGATGGATGAAGCACATGAGAGATCACTGAACACTGATGTTCTCTTTGGGATATTAAAAAAGGTGGTAGCTCGCCGTCGTGATTTTAAGCTCATTGTAACATCTGCTACTCTGAATGCACAAAAATTTTCGAACTTCTTTGGCAGGTAATAATCACATTTATCAGAAGCTTATCCAATCCGAATGTCTGTTGATGCAGGACTAAATTTAACTTCTCTTGGTTACAGCGTACCAATTTTTCACATACCTGGAAGGACATTTCCAGTTAACATCTTGTGGAGTAAAACCCCATGTGAAGATTATGTTGAAGCTGCAGTGAAGCAGGCTATGGCCATCCATATAACCAGTCCTCCAGGTGACATCCTCATCTTCATGACTGGCCAAGATGAAATTGAAGCAGCCTGCTATGCTCTAGCAGAGCGCATGGAACAGCTTGTATCCTCTGCAAAGCAAGGTGTTGGCAAGCTCTTAATTCTTCCCATATACTCTCAACTGCCGGCTGATTTGCAAGCAAAGATATTCCAAAAGGCTGAAGATGGGGCTCGCAAGTGCATCGTGGCCACCAATATTGCAGAGACTTCTTTGACCGTAGATGGAATATATTATGTCATAGACACGGGCTATGGTAAGATGAAAGTCTACAATCCGAAAATGGGTATGGATGCACTCCAAGTGTTCCCAGTCAGCCGTGCTGCTGCCGACCAGCGTGCTGGTCGTGCAGGCAGAACAGGACCGGGTACATGTTATCGACTTTATACGGAGAATGCATATTTGAATGAAATGCTCTCAAGTCCCGTGCCAGAAATCCAGAGGACCAACCTTGGGAACGTGGTCTTATTGCTCAAGTCTCTTAAAGTCGACAACCTGCTAGATTTTGACTTCATGGACCCACCTCCGCAGGATAACATTCTCAATTCAATGTACCAGTTATGGGTGTTAGGAGCACTTAACAATGTTGGAGGGTTAACTGAGCTTGGCTGGAAAATGGTGGAATTCCCATTGGATCCTCCTCTTGCAAAGATGCTCTTGATGGGCGACCAGTTAGGTTGCCTAGATGAGGTTTTGACAATTGTCTCGATGCTCTCGGTGCCATCTGTATTTTTCAGGCCAAAAGATAGAGCGGAGGAGAGCGATGCTGCAAGGGAAAAGTTTTTCGTACCGGAATCTGACCATTTAACACTGTACAATGTCTATCAGCAGTGGAAAAGTAAACAGTACAGAGGAGATTGGTGTAATGATCACTTTTTGCATGTCAAGGGCTTGCGGAAGGCTCGAGAAGTGAGATCTCAACTGCTGGATATACTCAAGACATTGAAAATCCCACTAACTTCGAGTTGGCCTGACACAGATGTTGTGAGGAAAGCCATTTGTTCTGCATACTTCCACAATGCAGCGCGACTGAAGGGTGTCGGTGAATACGTGAATTCCCGGAACGGGATGCCCTGCCATTTGCACCCGAGCAGCGCTCTCTATGGCATGGGACAGACACCTGAGTACGTGGTCTACCATGAGCTGATTCTGACAGCGAAAGAGTACATGCAATGCGCCACTGCTGTGGAGCCACAGTGGTTGGCCGAACTGGGTCCCATGTTTTTCTCCGTTAAGGACTCAGATACATCTCTGCTGGAGCACAAGAAGAAGCAGAAGGAAGAGAAGACGGCCATGGAGGAAGAAATGGAGAACCTGAGGAGATCGCAGGCTGATGCGGAGATTGAAAATAAGGCGAAGGAGAGGGAGAAGTGGGCGAAGCAACAACAGCAAGTCTCATTGCCAGGCTTGAAGCAGGGTACTTCCACTTACCTCAGACCGAAGAAATTTGGTCTGTAACTGTGCATAGCGCTGTATCAAATAGTATTTAATGTAACATTTAATTGTTTGCGGAGAAGCCAATAATTTGGTAAATACAGTCGACACGTCTACTGACCTAAACGGGGAAGGTAGGAAAAGAGCGAAAAAAGAAAAGAAAAAGAAAAGCGGATGCGGGATGGGTTTCGAATTAGGACTTGTCTTTTGTATGCAGCCTTTTACTGATGATAGATGATGCTATCCTTTCTCAACTGATGATTGGAAGCACTGCTGAAATTTCAACGGCGTACGGTAGTTTGTACTCAAGGTTAATCCAATTAACTACCTTCTTGTTGAGATAGAAGTACGCATTTGATTCTTAAATTTCTTTTGACAATTTTTTTATGAAAAAAATGGGTGAAATGCATCGATTCAAAGTAATTTCAGTGCATTGATGGACGACGATTGCAGCTGAATGGTCTCATTTGGCCTTCAACGATCGAAAATTTGAACAGACACTTTTTGGTAGGATGACCGTGACTTGAAACGAGTTGATTTTTGTACGTAAGTTCGTGTCCTGTGCTTTTTCTCGCAATCGGAGCTTGACTTCATCCACGCGTTGCGCCGTATGGCAAGCGATCTGTTTTCGGCCCACAAAAAGTTGGCCCTCCCTCCCCTTTTCAGTACTGTCAACCCTCGGATCATTTTAAAAATTCCAAGTCATTTATCCAAAACTCACCCAAAAACACTCTTAATTCGTTCAAATATGATCCTTAAACTAATAATATAATATAAAATGAAGGTAACATGTATCACCAAATAATATTTGCGTTTTGTGAAGTTCGTCGTCAAAGTTGCTCATCTAAATGCGAAGGCATTCTCTTGAAACTTTCCTAAACACACTCTCTTCGTGTTTCACCTTTTCTCATCAGTAATTGCCCGGAAATTGCATTCAACGAGCTCATTCTCTTAATACTCGTTCTTCCTCTCAACTAATTTTTTACCCCGTTATTTTTATACAAAAAATATAATGAACCTACTTATCATAAATCCAAGCATAATCTTGCAGGAAACAATTAGAATCTCATAAGCTAGGAAAGAAAACCCACAAAAAGGAAAAAAAAAAGGCCTACTTTCTAAGAGTGAAAGCCCATTTCAACAAAAGCCCATCAAGCCCATGTTGGAAAACCCCTGACTCTTTCATCGGACTTCGTGCTATTCTTTACTAGAGTCATGAGAGCACTTTATTGATTTACTGCTACAGGGGTGTACTACAATTACCTTGGAAGAAGTAGAGTCTGCTTTGTTATCTAAGGAATGGTAGAGAAAGTTGCGAGATAACAATTTGGCACAGGATGTAACGCAGGGACTAAGGATTCAAGGGAAGTCACACCATAAAAAGTCCAAGGGATGCATGAGGTGCTTTAAGTGTCATGAGGAGGGGCACTTAAGGAGAGATTGTCCAAAGTTGAGAAATAGAGATGACAAATAGAATACCACAAGCAATGTGGCGAACGATGTTGAGGAAAGCACTAGTGATTCGGAGATTGTCTTGTGTGTGACTATTAGTTTGTCAGGTGATAGATGGTGCTAGATTTAGGGCATTCTTATTATATGATGCCTCATAGGAATTAGTTCACTACTTATTGGACCATAGATGCTGATAGAGTTTTGATGGGGCGTGATGTAGCTTGCAAGGTTTTGAAAGCGACAGTTTGAATTTGAATGCACGATGGGGTAGTGTGTACACTAACAAACATGAGGCATGTGCCAAAGTTGAAGAAGCATCGTAATTCTCTGGAGACATCAAGTGTAAGTACACTGCTAAGGTGGAGTGCTGAAAATCTCTTGAGGTACTATCATGGTGATGAAAGGGAAGAGAGTGAATGCTCTCTATCCTTTATTGGGAGCAACCGTGCCAAGAGTTGTTGCAATTTCATTAGGCGAGTCAGACTTTGACTTAGCTCAATTATGGCATATGTAGTTAGGGCAAACGAGTGAGGCATGTATGACGATCTTTACTGGAATGATGATGTTCTATCTCTTCTTTCTTTATAAAAGTAGTTGAGTGATGCCCATTGCCTAAAAGCTTATTTATCTTAAAAGCTAGATTGATGCTGATATTGCTGGAGTGCGGGAACAAGGCGAGGTAGATTTTAAAGAAGAGGCAAAGTTTGCACAGCACATGAAAAAGGGTGAAGCAGTGACTGGATTTACGATGTCAAAAACTATCACGTAGCAAAGGCTGTTATCTCCCAATATATTCATTGCGGGATGAGTTACTGCAGGTTAGACTTAATTTTCCAATGTATATTGAGGTTAGTTTCGCATAAAATTGTGTAGAACTGTGAGACTCTAGGTTATGTATGTTTTTAACCATAGGTATTCTTTTAGGGCTGGTATTGGGTAATGAGGCATGGGTATACTATTGGGATCAGGACCCAGACTTACTCAGACCAGAGTTTTAGTTTTTTTCCTTACTTGAACAAATAGAAGCTGGGGAAGTATAAATTCTTGCAATTATGGCTTTGTTGAGCTCTCTTATAGTTTGGATGTGCTATTATGTACCCGTTTATAGGGACAGTGCTACTTTTTATTATTGATTTCGTTTTCAATAAAATTAAACGGAAGATTCTGTTTAATACAAGATGAGAAGTCTTCAAGTTAGCTTATGGATCCGAATCTCTGCTCTTTTTGATTGAAAAGTTTCTTGCAAAGATGAGAGATATATGGATTAAGTTACTTAATTTTCACTCAATAAAAGGAATGACTTCTTTTTCCTTGCGAAAAAATCAGTATTAAATTTATAAGGATTAGCTTTTGATTTTTATTTCTTTTGGCAATGGAATATATTTGTCATGTTAATGAAAGTATGCTTTGACATTGTCAATTGATGGAGAGTGCAATCCTGCTAACATTACCTTGAACTAGTTAGTCATTAAATGATAGAGTCAACAGATGTAAATCAATTTTAGCTGGAATATCGTTTAGGAAATTACTATTGGTCACATTTCCTTTTCTCTTTCTTGGTGGTGCTAGTATGTCAATTTCTCGATGGGTGAGGTAACGATTGTGGGAAATGGGCCTCTGTTCACTGTGTCCATAAAAGAAAATGGCATCAGTTACAGTTTTCTTTCTGTGAAGGGATTCATCAGCTTACAGTACATGCTGTGTGGCCGAAGAAAATTGCTTTCGAATCGCAATTTTTGTTGCATTCTTGGTAGATAAAGCCCACTATATTTTGTGTTTCGTAACATATTTGCTCAGGAAAGGCATTGTGGGAAAAATCGCGTGTTCTACTGCTTTCTGTTTGCATCGTTAGATTTCCTTCGCTTGTCGAGAGATCTTCTTCCTATTCTCTCATGCTTTACAAATTTCATGACTTATTTTAGGTTTTCGTCGTAACCTTGCTGTCATTGTCTAAATGTTTGATCACATAGGTTATCCGTGAGAATCAGGCAGTGGCTGTTGGGGGAGAGACTGGTTCAAAAAAAAAACAACTCAACTAACACGTGTGCTCTTCAATGTCATTAATTTTTCCGAAAATCTGTCGTTAGGTTTCTATGGGCAGAGCGAATCAATTATGACCTCGTTCTTTTTATGTGCTACCTATGGTGGTATCTTCATGATGATGGCTACACTGTGAATGGCATAGTTGGTTGTACCCAACCAAGGTGTGCTGTCGCAAAGAGAGTCAGTGAAGAGACGGAAACTGAGTAAGGTGAAAAAGTGGGTTGTGCCTTTCATTTTGAGGATGTGACCGGGCCATTGTTTTTCTCCGTCAAGGACTCGGATATGTCTCTGCTGGAGCACGAGAAGCAGGAGGAAGAAAAGATGGCCATGGAGCAAGAAATGGAGGACTCGAGGAGATCGCTGGCTGATGTGGAGAAAGAAAATAAGGCAAAGGAGAGGGAGAAGATGTTGAATGAGTCAAACTTTTTTTTTGTGTAAATGTGTTTTTCTGTCACAGTTTTTATGGTGCTGTGTTTTTTCACGTGTTAATAGTTTGTGACAGTTTTTATGAAGTTGTTGCTGCACATGTTAAGTTAGTGGGGGTGTTAGTGGGATGTGGTAGTTTCTTTTGGTGTAAAGCCTATGTAATGGTTGTGGTGTCAGTTTTAACGTAGAATGCAGAAAGTTTTCCTCTCTTGTGTGTCTCTCTTCTTATATTCTCTACAAACAGTGGTATCAGAGCCTTGAGACCCTCGAAGTAAGAAATATGTGAGATTACCCAATGGCCGTAGATTCCAATTTTGTGCAAGCAGCCATCCCACGCTTTGATGGTCACTATGACCGTTAGAGCATGCTAATGGAGAATTTTTTACGGTCAAAAGAGTATTGGTTAGTTGTCGAATCTGGAATTCAAGAGCCACCAGCAGGCATGGCTTTGACGAATTCCCAAAAAACAGAACTGGAAGCTAGAAAGCTGAAGGATCTAAAGGCAAAAAATTATCTCTTTCAGGCTATTGATTGTCCCATCTTGGAAACTATTCTTTGCAAAGAAACTTCCAAGGATTTTTGGGATTCTATGAAGAAGAAATATCAAGGCTCGGTTAGGGTGAAGCGTGCACAGCTGCAAGCCTTGAGAAGGGATTTTGAGACACTAGCGATGAAGGATGGAGAATCTGTCACCAGCTATTGCGCNGACTCTAGGTTATGTATGTTTTTAACCATAGGTATTCTTTTAGGGCTGGTATTGGGTAATGAGGCATGGGTATACTATTGGGATCAGGACCCAGACTTACTCAGACCAGAGTTTTAGTTTTTTTCCTTACTTGAACAAATAGAAGCTGGGGAAGTATAAATTCTTGCAATTATGGCTTTGTTGAGCTCTCTTATAGTTTGGATGTGCTATTATGTACCCGTTTATAGGGACAGTGCTACTTTTTATTATTGATTTCGTTTTCAATAAAATTAAACGGAAGATTCTGTTTAATACAAGATGAGAAGTCTTCAAGTTAGCTTATGGATCCGAATCTCTGCTCTTTTTGATTGAAAATTTTCTTGCAAAGATGAGAGATACATGGATTAAGTTACTTAATTTTCACTCAATAAAAGCAATGACTTCTTTTTCCTTGCGAAAAAATCAGTATTAAATTTATAAGGATCAGCTTTTGATTTTTATTTCTTTTGGCAATGGAATATATTTGTCATGTTAATGAGGGTATGCTTTGACATTGTCAATTGATGGAGAGTGCAATCCTGCTAACATTACCTTGAACTAGTTAGTCATTAAATGATAGAGTTAACAGATGTAAATCAATTTTAGCTGGAATATCGTTTAGGAAATTACTATTGGTCACATTTCATTTTCTCTTTCTTGGTGGTGCTAGTATGTCAATTTCTCGAGGGGTGAGGTAATGATTGTGGGAAATGGGCCTCTGTTCACTGTGTCCATAAAAGAAAATGGCATCACTTACAGTTTTCTTTCTGTGAAGGGATTCATCAGCTTACTGTACATGCTGTGTGGCCGAAAAAAATTGCTTTCGAATCGCAATTTTTGTTGCATTCTTGGTAGATAAAGCCCACTATATTTTGTGTTTCGTAACATATTTGCTCAGGAAAGGCATTGTGGGAAAAATCGCGTGTTCTACTGCTTTCTGTTTGCATCGTTAGATTTCCTTCGCTTGTCGAGAGATCTTCTTCCTATTCTCTCATGCTTTAGAAATTTCATGACTTATTTTAGGTTTTCGTCGTAACCTTGCTGTCATTGTCTAAATGTTTGATCACATAGGTTATCCGTGAGAATCAGGCAATGGCTGTTGGGGGAGAGACTGGTTCAAAAAAAAAAACAACTCAACTAAAACGTGTGCTCTTCAATGTCATTAATTTTTCCGAAAATCTGTTGTTAGGTTTCTATGGGCAGAGTGAATCAATTATGACCTCGTTCTTTTTATGTGCAACCTGTGGTAGTATCTTCATGATGATGGCTACACTGTGAATGGCATGGTTGGTTGTACCCAACCAAGGTGTGCTGTCGCAAAGAGAGTCAGTGAAGAGACGGAAACTGAGTAAGGTGAAAAAGTGGGTTGTGCCTTTCATTTTGAGGATGTGACCGGGCCATTGTTTTTCTCCGTCAAGGACTCGGATATGTCTCTGCTGGAGCACGAGAAGCAGGAGGAAGAAAAGATGGCCATGGAGCAAGAAATGGAGGACTCGAGGAGATCGCTGGCTGATGTGGAGAAAGAAAATAAGGCAAAGGAGAGGGAGAAGAAGGTGAAGCGACAGCCGCAAGTCTCATTGCCTCGGTTGAAGGAGGGTTCTACGTACCTCAGACCAAAGAAATTTGGTCTATAACTGTACATTTAATCGTGCTTCACATATAGTATTTAACGTAACATTTAATCGTTAGCGAAGAAGACAATGATTTGGTGGATACCTTTACTCTGTTTGACCCTCAAAAGAAAGTGCCAACTCTCATTTCGGTACGGTCTACCCTGTTCAATAGTTGGTATATATACATATTTGGAGTTAGGAAAATGACACGATCGAAAATGATGACCTGAAATACTGAGCTGATAAGAGCACTTTCTCAAGTCTTGTTTAATTGGGGACGAGTTCATCACTTGCAATGAAGTCAATGTGAGCAAGAAGTTGGATTGAGAATTCAAGCTAAGCGTTCTTACTCTCTGAGTTATTATACTGGTATCCCTCTAATTTAATCGAGGTTAGTTCCTCACTTAGTCCATATATCTCTGATTCGTTGACACATAGATAACTTTCTTTCCACGATGCTAAGTGTATAGGGACTGAGAAAGCTCCGCTCATTGAGGAATCTTTAGAGCACTCGTTTACATCACTCTTTGATTATATACTCTGCTCAAAGTGATTAGCTGTTCAAAGCAATATTAGAACGTGGAAACGCAAAATCGGACAAAGTTGAATGGATCTCCCTCCTCCCTCTCATGAGGAGATCGTTTGCTACCTAGTTGTGGAGTTGAGGTGNTAGAATATTCGTTGGCAATAGCTTCCCTTGCTTGCCTTTTCTTTCTCTGCTTTCTTTTTACTTCTTCACCAGTATATTGGTTTACTCCATCGTCATTAGACTCAGCCAGCACCTTACATGCCCGAAAATTCATCAAATACAACTTCTACATGTGCTGAAATTTCACCAACAGTCACTGAAGTAAATGAAGATGAAGCGCAAACTCTTCGCCATGTTAGAAAAAGGCCTGTTTGGATGAAAGATTATGAGGTAACTGGAATTAAAGATCCAATTACTCACTTTGCTTTATTTTCAGATTGCGACCCTACTACTTTTGAGAGTGCTGTCAAAGAAGAAAAATGGCGGAAAGCAATGGACGAAGAAATTGATGCCATTGAAAGAAATGACACTTGGGAGTTATCCGATCTTCCTAATGGACACAAAACCATTGGTGTAAAGTGGGTCTTCAAGACAAAGCTTAAAGGAAATGGTGAAGTTGACAAGTACAAAGCACGCTTGGTAGCCAAGGGATACAAGCAGCAGTACAGGATTGACTATACAGAAGTTTTTTCTCCAGTTGCAAGACATGACACAATCAGATTGGTGGTTGCATTGGCGGCACAAAATTTTTGGCCTATTTTCCAGCTCGATGTCAAATCAGCATTCTTGCATGGGTACTTGGAGGAACAGGTATTTGTCGAACAACCCCCTGGTTATGTTAAGATTGGAAATGAGCATAAAGTTTACAAATTGAAGAAAGCCCTTTATAGGCTAAAACAAGCCCCGCGAGCTTGGTATAGCCACATTGAGACTTATTTTCATAAAGTTGGTTTTTTGAAATGTCCTTATGAGCATACACTTTTTGTTAAAATTGGAGATAAAAGAAAAATGCTCATTGTCTGCTTGTACGTTGATGACTTGATATTTACTGGAAATTGTGATGCTATGTTTGAAGAATTCAAGAAGTCAATGATGGATAAGTCTGAATGTCTGATCTTGGTATGATGCATTACTTTCTTGGCATAGAAGTAGTACAATCGAGTGATGGGATTCTTATTTCTCAAAAGAAATATGTGGGAGAAATTTTGGACAGATTTCATATGAAGGATTGTAATCCTGTAAACACTCCGGTTGAGTTTGGCTTAAAGCTATATAAAGATTATGAAGGGAAGAAGGTTGATGGGACTCTTTACAAACAAATTGTGGGCAGTTTGATGTATCTAACTGCAACAAGACCAGACATAATGTATGCTGTGAGTTTAATCAGTAGATATATGGAGAATCCTACAGAAATGCATTTGTCAGCTGCTAAGAGAATTCTTCGTTACTTGCAAGGAGAGACTTTGGACTATTTTACAAGAAGGGTGAAAAGTCCAATTTGTTGGGGTTTACTGATAGTGATTATGCAGGAGATCAAGATGATAGGAGGAGTACTTCGGGTTATGTTTTTATGCTTGGAACAGGTGCTATTTCATGGTCATCCAAAAAGCAACAAATTGTCACTTTGTCAAGTACAGAAGCTGAATTTGTTGCTGCTACAACTTGTGCTTGTCAAGCTATTTGGCTAAGGAGAATTCTTGAGGAGCTGCAATTCAAGCAACCAGGAGCTACCAAAATATTTTGTGACAACAACTCAGCAATCAAACTCTCTAAGAATCCGGTGCTACATGGAAGAAGCAAGCACATTGATGTGAAGTTTTATTTCTTGAGAGATCTCAGTAATGATGGAACAATTGATCTAATCTATTGCAGGAGTGAAGATCAAGTTGCTGATATATTCACCAAAGCCCTCAAGATGGAGTCGTTTGTGAAGCTCAGAAGGTTACTAGGTGTCTGCACGCTAGAAACAGTCAAGACTTTAAACTGATTGTTTGCAACACCAGTTTAAGGGAGGGAATGTTGAATGAGTCAAACTTTTTTTTGTGTAAATGTGTTTTTCTGTGACAGTTTTTATGGTGCTGTGTTTTTTCACGTGTTAATAGTTTGTGACAGTTTTTATGAAGTTGTTGCTGCACATGTTAAGTTAGTGGGGGTGTTAGTGGGATGTGGTAGTTTCTTTTGGTGTAAAGCCTATGTAATGGTTGTGGTGTCAGTTTTAACGTAGAATGCAGAAAGTTTTCCTCTCTTGTGTGTCTCTCTTCTTATATTCTCTACAAACAGAAGAAGGTGAAGCGAAAGCCGCAAGTCTCATTGCCTCGGTTGAAGGAGGGTTCTACGTACCTCAGACCAAAGAAATTTGGTCTATAACTGTACATTTAATCGTGCTTCACATATAGTATTTAACGTAACATTTAATCGTTAGCGAAGAAGACAATGATTTGGTGGATACCTTTACTCTGTTTGACCCTCAAAAGAAAGTGCCAACTCTCATTTCGGTACTGTCTACCCTGTTCAATAGTTGGTATATATACATATTTGGAGTTAGGAAAATGACACGATAAAAAATGACGACCTGAAATACTGAGCTGATAAGAGCACTTTCACAAGTCTTGGTTAATTGGGGACGAGTTCATCACTTGCAATGAAGTCAATGTGAGCAAGAAGTTGGATTGAGAATTCAAGCTAAGCGTTCTTACTCTCTGAGTTATTATACTGGTATCCCTCTAATTTAATCGAGGTTAGTTCCTCACTTAGTCCATATATCTCTGATTCGTTGACACATAGATAACTTTCTTTCCACGATGCTAAGTGTATAGGGACTGAGAAAGCTCCGCTCATTGAGGAATCTTTAGAGCACTCGTTTACATCACTCTTTGATTATATACTCTGCTCAAAGTGATTAGCTGTTCAAAGCAATATTAGAACGTGGAAACGCAAAATCGGACAAAGTTGAATGGATCTCCCTCCTCCCTCTCATGAGGAGATCGTTTGCTACCTAGTTGTGGAGTTGAGGTGCATGACAAATTAAATGTTCGCAATTCGACAGTCTTGCTAGATTTTTCTCGCTCTGTATTGCTGAGTAAGAGGGCAGAGAAGATAGGAGACATTCACGTGCTAGGCACAGCAATACTTGGTCAACGACGGGGAACAATCGACCTTTTTTTTCTTTTCGACATTGTGAACTATTGTGTTTGTCGGGACCTGGTATTTACGTGCATAAACTTCATATCTGAAGTTGTCTTTAAGATGATCCCACCGCATTTATAGCGTCCAGAATGAGGGCGTTGCAACTTCCTGAGAGACCACTCATACCTTTTCAAGTGCATCGACAAATCAACGTACCAGACAACTTCATAGCGATCAAGTACATATCAAGATGCAGAACTTAAAAAATCCAGAAATGGGATCCAAGCACAACAACCAGAAGAACAAGCTACAGCTAAAACAAACAATCTGGTCCCCATGACCTGATTTTAAAAAAAGTGCAGTGGTAGTTAACCTAGTGTGTACGGGATGGAGATGGTAACTTCCAAACTTCGGCAGAACTCGTGTTCGAGTTGTTAAAAGCTTCATGCTTTTATAGTCACACTGCACAAGCACAAACCTGATGGCTTTATATCAGAAGTCTGCCATTCAGAGCCCGGGGCAGCATTGGGATCATATAACAATGTACGGTACTCTGGATCCTCTTCAAGTGAAAAAAGCAAGAGCTTCCCCTCCAATATAGCGAATCGAAACCCTATATTTGAGCTCCCCGTAAGAGGAATGGGCACCATCCTCCATGAATTATCTTCTGGATTATATATGGCAAGCTTCCTCTGATTCTTCCATTCCATACAGAACAGCTTCTTTCCAAGCACGGCATGGGCAGTGACCATGACACATCCTTTCTTCATCTCGCACCAGGTGTGCTGCTTGGGATTGTATACATCGACGAACCTCGAGTTCCCAATGGTGAAGCTTGAGCGTCCACCCATCACATAGAGCTTCCCTTCAAAGCTGCATGCAAAGCATCCCCACCTCGGTCGCCGAAGAGACTCAATGAGAGTCCACTTGTCAGAATCAGGGTCATATACTTCAGCACTGGAGAGACTTTCACCTTCAATTCCATAGCCTCCGACCACATATACCAGTCCATTGACTTCTGCGCAAGCGAAGTCATAGCGAGCCACGTTCATGCTTGCTAGTTTGCTCCAACTGCAGATAAATCCCACGTTGTAAAAAGTGCACGCATGCAGCATAGATATCTCCTAAAGTGAACTTCTACAGTTTGGTGCGTGCAAGCTGAAAGGTTATAGTAGAGCAAATAGGGAAAATGAAAGGGCCAAAGAACGTAAAAGAGAATTGAGTCAGCAGACCCGTGTTCATATGGACTAGTAATGGTACCAGTCTTGATACCGCAGAAGTATTTGTCATGTTCAGGTTAGAAAACAAAGAGCCATCTTGAAACAATTTGTGATCAAGAAAACGACTTGATTTAGCAAGTCATCAAGAGAACTCCAGGTCCATAAGCGTGCAATTTCCAGAGTAATGCATAAACCTGAATTTCTAACCTTCAAATGTTCAGTTATCCGTTCCATTTTCAGGGCATCTGACAGCATGATCAAAGTATAGTAATGCTTCAGGATGGAAATCCAATGCCTAGCAGGAGATCTATCGTCTAGGAGGCAAAGCTTGATGCATCATAAGAGAAAGTGAAGTATCCCATTTACTTTCCAGTTAAATGAGATGCCCGAAAACTTGACCAAGATAAATACATGTATAAGACACAAAAACCAGAGTATACTAGTCACCCTTTCCCACCCTTACTCGCTTGTCAAGAACTAGAGTATATACCTGTTGAGGCAAGAATCATACTGGTAATTTTCTGCAGAGGCAGAGCATGTTCCATCTACCAAGGAGTAACCAGCCATGACAAGTAGCTTTCCATTAAGAACCACCACTCCAAACCCAGCTTTCACTGGACCAGGCATTAGTGGAAGTTGCAGGTGCTTATGTCCCAAACAGTCCAAGACTTCCCAGTGGCTTTCTTTCCCTTCAGCATCCATAGTTAACACATACAGCCACTCCTCAACAACTCTAGCTAATTTTCGCACTGTAAGGAATTCTGTGCTTTGGAGCACTGACCTCCACTTCTTGCAGACAGCACCCATTGATGGAAAGTTGCAACGAGGAACTAGTGCAAGGCAAGACTTAGCCACATCATCAGGCAGTCCAGGAAGAATTGGGCTGCCAAAATCATCAGCAATAGGAGTTGCTATAGGTGGTTCACTTTTCGAATGAACTGGCATGCTTTGGTATACTGAATTGGAGAAACACAGGGCCTGTTCCATGGGTCTTTTCTTCCCACTCACAAAAGCAGGCATTTCTCCAGATGACGCTGCACTTTAGAAAGGCCAAATGTTTCTCGTACTGATGGATTAACCTCCCAAGGATGAGCTAACTCGGAAGGAAGGCTTCCAATTAGAGAAATTCGTGGTAACCCTCAGCTATAGGAATTTTACAGGACCAAGGCATGAAGGATGTGGCGGAACGGATTGCTAATGCAGCATATGCTGAGGTCTTTCGGTGCTTTGTCCAATCCGACTCAAATTCCATACCAGAACTTTTGCTTCTAGTGAATTCTGTTGTTGATGATTGAGGCAGAGTATTTTCCAGGCTCCCAAAGTTGGTTCTCCCTCCACACATTTCCTAGCAACTAGTAAAAAGAGATAGCAAGCATAAAGAATTCTGACTAGGAGGATATTCTAGAACTCAAAAAGAGATAGCAAACATAAACATCATACCAGTCAAAGCGATAAAACTTGAGAGCTTCTTCAGCCCCCTCTTACTTCCATTTTCCTGGAGAGAGTGGGCTGCCTATAGGTAACAAAGAATTTGAACTAAAAATCAGCATAAATAAAGGCGGGTTAAGATAAACCAATACACTTCTCAAGCAGAAGGGTCCTAAGCAGTTGATGTAAATGCCTTGGTCAGCAAAAGACTCAGAGATTTGTGAATCTCCACAACACAAGCACTAAAGAAGAAAGGGGAGGGGGTGTCTGAACAATCACAAAATTTCTTAATCATAATGTCGAAGCAACAGATTCGTGAACCAACCGCGGGAAAAAAAGTTCAGAGACTCAACGGGAATGAAAAGATTCGATAAAAATAAAAATAAAAAAGATGAAGAGAATTTTTCTTCCCTGTCCTGATAAGAGCTTATCAACATATCAATGACTTCAAGTCATGCAATTATACAAAGAAAGTTAATTACTATTACCACCTAAAACAGGGAAGCAAATCTACCATGACTAGTCTTACCAAAAGTAAAATACACATTACAAGATCTTCTGAACCTGACCCCTTTTCTTAAGCCAAACTCCTCGCATTATTAAGTGACACGACGTTCTCAACTTCACCAACCCTCAACCCACCTACCTACCATAAAAAATAACATTTGAGAGATTCATACACCATTTCCCAGTTTTTTCTTCATTTCCTTTCATTAACAGCTGTGTAATTGTTCTCTGTTATAAATTTGTGGTGGAGAGGTTCGGCCCTATGTTCTGTAATTCCCACCGGTAGAATTTCTAACAAAATTCTGAACACTCCAGCAAGATTGCAGAACAAGCATTCAGACAATCAACATCTAGAAGGAAGGGAAAAAAAAAAAAAACCGAGCAAGGAAAAAAATGACCAAGAAAAAAAAATGGATTTGCGAAAGTACGACAGCTGAATCGCTTTTCAATGCGATGCTCAGGTTATTTCGGCTCCTCAAACTGTCCGGTCACAGATCCAAGCATGAAAATCTTAAAACACTTCCAGATCTTGTGCGTGTGTAGCATTCAAACATGTTCAGTGCACATGAAACCGCAGAAAAACACACATCACGCGTCGCCGAGCAATCGACTTAAGTCGGCGAGAATCACAAACAGCGCTAGAAATCACTTGCTCCAAACAGAACACAGAAAATTCCCAGCTCGTCGAGCTCGTCATCAACACTCGAACAGAAATCTCAATTCGACCACACATCAAGCAACCGAAACACTACTTCCTGCAATCGGATCTAAGATACTAGAAACAGCAACACTTCAATTACCGACCGCAACGCCGCCGACCACTCCATTCTCCACAACTCGAAGCCGACATCGACGAGAAGAGAAAGAGTCGTCCCGACACGAGATCTGATCGGACCGGAACGGAGATTACCTGCGGAAGCCGTAGACGAATCAGCTGCTCTAGAGATAGAGAGAGAGTGGGGGGCGCGCGTGAGAAGATGGAGAGCAGATCGAATGACGGATGGATGGATAGGATAGGGAGGAACTCGTGAGCTGCGAAAAAACTGAGAATGTTCAGATGCTTTTAAAGGGGGAAAAACCGGAAAGAGAAAAAATGGTTAAAAAAATGAGAATTCGAGATAGTTTCTCGACAGAGAGAGAGAGAGAGAGAGAGACGATAATACTGACAGGGAGCGGCCACATCGGACAGAGACATGAGATCTCCCCGCTAGAATGGGAAATCCGGATAAATTAATAATGCCTTTTCGCTGTCCGAAAAGATAAAATTAATCATCGTCGGAAATTCACCGGATCTTTTATTCCGTTTTTATTTTCTCCGTGGATTTCCTTTTTCTCCTCATTTTTGGCCGGAAAATTTTGTTGGCGCATTTGACTGATGGACTGATGGGGAAAGTGTCTGATCCGGCCGCACACATCATAAGCTAATTTTTAATTTTTTTTGGCCTGAAAACTAATTTTTAATTTACGCAGTGCTAGTTCCACGTTCAATAGAAATATCTTCTGTTTTTTTTTTTTCTGAAAACGTTAGAAGCAAATAGTTTATGATATGATTAATATCACGAAAAAATCTCAAACCAGTACATCTATATTAAATTTATCCCAAACTATTTTTTTGACCATCAAAAACTTCAAATCAATTCACAATTAACAAATTTATCATAAATTAGTACACTAATGATAAATATACCCTCGATTAGTTTCTGTTACACCTTGTTGTCAAATCATTGAATTTGATGACACATAACAATTGACTGATGTACCAATTTAGGATTTTATGATCCGTTTGTCACCATTGTACAAGTTTTTCAATTTTTGTGTTATTAATCCAAAAAAAAAATCCAACAATAATTTAGGATTTTTTACATCTAAAAAAATTAGCTTGGGGAAAATTTGTCATAAGTGTACTAATTTGAGATTTTTTAGTTATTTTGGGTAAAATTTATCACATGTGTATCGAGTTGGGATTTTTTATAATTAAAAAATTAATTTATGATAAGTTTATCACAAATATGTTAATTTTGGGTTTTTCACGGTATCAACCCTTGTATTCATTTTTTCTGTGATTATTTTTTTCTCCTAATTTTTGGCCGGAAAATTTTAATGGTGCATTTGACCAACGGACTAATGTGGAAAGTGTCAAGTCCAGCCGCCCACATCAAAAACTATTTTTAAAATTTTACGCGGTGCTAGGTCCAGATTCAATAGAAACATCATCTTCTGGTTTTTCTTTTTTAAGGAAACATTAGAAGCAAAGAGCATGATTTTTTTTAATAAAATTACGCGTCCGTATACTTTTTCTTCTAATCTGATCCCAGATTATTACGTCGGCCACAAAACTTCGCTCGTCTTATTGTTCCACTACCACGTGTGAAAATGACCAACGACGCTGTCATGAGTCCGACTCAATAAATGGTGATAGGGCACACCTAACATTCTTTTAACAAGCTAGGCGAGGGCAACGACTTCCTCCGCCTCTAATTAATAAAAGTAACGAAGACATTTAGCTATGGTGCCGGATTCCACAAGCCTTGCCACAGCCAATGGCGACGCGAAACGTGGCGGAGCCCCGCCCCGCCCCGCCCCCCCTCCCCAACCTATCTTGCTGCGTCGTCGTTTTTTGTCGCCGTCTTGAATGTTCACCAATCAAATCGACAGACGACGTTGTGGTTGTGACGGGGGGGTGGGCGGAGAGATTCCTCTGATTTGAACGTGTCTGGTTCAAATTGTCGAGCGATGTTGACCGGCGATTTTAGCGAGATGTGATCCGATGCGATCAGCGCACCACAGAAAACCGTGTGCGCAGGCCGTTCGTCCACCGGTCGCGCGTCATGGGATCGTGTCCCCCCTGTCCTGCCTCAAAACCCGCCACTCGTTTGGTCGGAATTTGATCCCGCGGTATCGGATTCGCGCAGGGATGTTCTTATCTGGTGCGGTCGCGATGGAGCTGTCCGCATTCTTGCTATCCTAAAAAGAGTGATGCTTGGTGTATTGACGTTATGAGCCAATTAAGGGCCGATCATATGTCGGGTCATTCGCGGATTGTGACCGAACGTCCGACTCCAGAAGTCGTATTTAATCAACACAAGTTTTGAATTAGTCTTGAAGTTGATGGGTATTAGTAATTTTTAGAGATAAATTCATGAATTAGTAAGGTTGTAATTGTTCAATTATTATTTTTCAACAATCATAAAGTTCGGAATTCTAAAAAGCATTTTATACTTTTGTTATTCAATTTCAGATTTTCAACGTGTCTTTTGCAAAAAACATCTGTTCACTCTACAACCTTTCCTTAAAGGTTGCTTCTATTCTAAAGATTGAAATAAATTTGTTGGTTTTCCATTTCATTTAAATGATTAAGTCATGTTGATTTTCTTTCTAAAAAAAATCATTGTTTTCAATTTTTTTTCTTTGAGAGTTATTGAAGAAATACCAAAATTACTATTAAGTATTTTCATTGAGATTTTATTGTATCTTGAAGAATTTTTGCCAGTAATCATTAATAATGTTGTGCAGCAAATAATTCTTTAAAAAGAGTGTTGTCATGTTCTAAAATCTGATTCCATTTCTTCACATTTCCAACTATATTTTTTCAAATAGATAATCTTTTCGTAAGATGTTTATTAAGTGATTAAACACTTGATTAGAATAGCGGAGATCTCATGATCAAATTACAACACCCTCACGAGGAATACAAAGCCAAAGGTTTGATCATGTCATATGTGTTTAGAAAGGAAAAAAGGACAACAAAGTCAAGGATTTGCTTTGGATTAATTATTATTTTTTTGCCGAAAAATTTATTGACACCAATCCGCTTCTTATTGAAGTTTCAACTATACCCGACCATCTTTTTAAGTTCTAAATAAAATATCCTATCCATAGTTCAACTTATCTTAGAAACTTTGTAGCCATGATAGCCGCAATTCTATGTGCAATTATTAATAAAGTTTTATGATTCACAAAATACTTTATAATATAATTTGACCTTATCATATTTATTTCGCTCTAGCTTCAACGCGCAATCATTTTAACGGTCATAAATTTCATCATTTCCCCCCTAAAAAGGGATGTAGATTCTCTTTTATGCACAATATTCATCTCGGCACTTTGCTGAATATCGAATATTAATAAAAACCCTATTATCATAAACCGGCGGTTAAGAACATAAAGAGAAGAACCGTTCGGGATAGAGGATGCACGCCCATTCTCAAGAGTAGTGTTAAAAAGACTCCAAAAGACACTAGACACTTACAAAACCGGAAGAAAAAAAATACAATTTAAATAAATTGGCAAGATAAATTTCTATCTCCAAGTATCATTATTAACCAATATTGATAAATGTCCTGCCGAGCTCCTGTTGACAATTTTCCTTTTTTTCTTTTTCTGGTCCCAGACATATTTCCTTTTCTTTCTTTTTCTGGTCCAAAACATTTTTCCTTATTTCGTTTATTTTTTTGGTCGAAGCATTTTTCCTTATCAATAAGCTCGGTAATGGTGTAGAAATTTGGTGGGAAGCGGACACCCAAAACGTCGTCTGTGGCGGTAGGCGAAATCTGGGCCGTTCACAAGGAATCGCGGGGGAGAGAGAAACGGACGGTGGGCGTAGCTACACGTCCTGCGCCTTTCGAGGTCATCATTTCTAGGGCAGGAGATCGGCCGTCAGCGATGTCAAAAGATTATTAAAGCGACTCCAATTTTAATAATGCGATAAAAAATAATTGTATTATTAAAGCATAGGTCATTGAATAATGCGATCACACGTCGTCGAGACCTTGAGTGTCCAGAAAGTCAATTTATTCGGTGCATGAATTATCCTCTGTTCTAACATCCATTTAAATATCATGGCTGCCCACTCACGTGTATTTTCCAAAAATAACATTTCTTTTAATATCTCTAATTTTTTTTTTTTGCAAGCCGTGAAAATTAATATAACATGTGGAAATCCAGCTACTATTGTGGTGGGACATAATATGTCTTGACTTTAATTCCTTGAACAATTTCCACACTTTTCTTTTTGCCAAAAAAAGCCCCTCTTTTTAATGTTAAGTGACTATAATATTCGTCATCTTTGAGAACATGTGCTGGTGTTTTTACTAATAACGTTTTCTAATATTCTAAGGCTGTTGATGGCCGACAGAAGGATATGCTATATAGGACAGCGGGCACTAATTATACTACTATCAACCAATTCCTATCAATTTCTGTCAAAAAAATTAAATTGATAAACCATTAAAATATTTATAATTAAATTAAAAAAAACGCTTAAAAGTTGAATTGGTTGCAATGAAAGAGATTTTAGAACATTTTTGGATAATTTTTTTTTTCTGAATTAGCGGCATGGGTTGACCGTTTGTGACCCTTGAAGTTTCACGAGGGCGGTTGATCAGAATTTCCGACTCCTTTGGATTGACTTATTGCACGAGATACCGCTGTCCTTTTACAGGCTCGATCGAGCATAGGGCCGAAGCTTCTGGGCCAATTCCGAGTTCTCTCTTAATTTGTGGAAGGTTAAACCTACTGATCTTTGGGCCTTAACATTGTTACGCCAAGTAATAGGATATTTTGCAAAGTGATGAAAAAATGTGAGAAAATTAGGCTAAAAATGATTGCTTATATCACTTATAGAGATGAATGAATGAAAAAAATATTATCATCGCCCATAAAAATATTCAGACATGAGTTGTTGTGGACCATGAAAACATTTCTCATTAACTAATTATTTCAAATGATATAAGTTATTAGTATTAATTTTTTTTCCAAATCATTCATTATCTACGAAACAAATAGCTCTAAAACTCTTTTACTATGAGCACCATCCAAAGTGGACAAATTCTTGCTTAGATTGGGATCAGCATTGATTGTATCCCACATAATCGAAAGAGAGCAACCACTGAACCAATCTTCTAGTGGCCAATCACTTGAAATGAAATAAATTTAGATTTGCATTATGCATGATGGATTTCATCTTAATCACTAAAGTTACATTTGGTCATCTGAATTTTTAATTAGGATAAAACTAGATATGATATAATATAAATTTTATGAATTTTGTTATATTTTTTTCTTTGTTAATTTATTTTTAGAGATATGTTCAGCTTTTGCATCTTTACTCTATACATAAAATTTTTGCATCTCTGTTTCCCTTTAATTCTCATTGTTTGAAATTTGCTAAATGTTAATTAAAAAAAATTATAAGAATAATTTTTCTTAAGTTTAGTTAGATAGTGAAGTGTTCTAACAATATGGGTCGGGTTGGATATATGTTGAGTATGGGTTAGGTTGGGTATAGGTCAAAATTTTTATACTATACTTAAATAAGTCATAAACAGTTTAATGGGTCAATTTAGGTTGGACCATTTATGACTCGACCCAAACCCGACTCGACCCACCCATTTAACAAGTCTAGATGTTGGTGAGACAATAGTAATTGCGTTGAGAAATGCAAACGAGAGTGAGTGATAATTTTTATTTTGTTGATTTGCCTTTTCATTATCATACAAAATTTATTCAAGTAACGTATTTCTAAGAAGGGGTTAAAGTGAATTAAATGGTTGTATATGAATTTTCCTAGGTTAAATTAAATAAGTATGCGTTTTAAAATATGAATAAGATTGAGTATGATTGCTAAAATCGAATTGTATAAATATAGATAAATTTGGGCCGAGCCATTTTCAGTCCGATCCGGCCCACCCATCCGATGGGCCTACCAAGGCGGTTTAGGTAAAACCGGACACTAAACCGGTTTAGTTGGACGAGTAAACGTAGAGACTGCTAGAATCAGCTACAGGCCACCTGCGAAGAAACCGGTGGACCCGCGATCGGGCTCGACTCGAGCAGAAGGCAACAGAAATCGACCGAAATCCCACTTTTGCCCCTCCTCCCCCCGCCCCCCTTCCTCTCCCGCATTTGTCATTTCTCTGAGAAACCGAGAGCTCGATGCTTATCCAGACTTCAGTCTTCAACCTTCGTCTTCCTCTCGGCCTTCTCTAACCTCTGCAACTAACGCTAAGCCTTGCTTAGCCATTCTCACCATCTCTCTCATGCCTATCGCTTCCATCTCCGTCCTCCGCCACCGCGCCGCCGCCTCCCTCCTCCACCTTCGCCACCTCCCCCTCGCCGCCGCTGCCGCCGCCGCCAGGCACCGGAACCCCAGCAACGTCTCCAGGAAGCTCCAAAGCCCCGGCAGCAAGAACTTCCTCAGGGCCAAGCAGCGCATCAGGGAGTTCTCTTCCCTCTCGCCGGTCCTCTCGCCCGACGATGAGCCTCCGCTCTCCGATTCTCAGGCGATCGGCACGGTCGCGGCGGCCCAGGCCAACTTCATGCGCGTGATAGTGCAGTCCTTGCCTTCGATCGAGGGCGTCGGGATCGGGGTGGAGCTGCTGTGCGTGGTGAAGGCGGTGCTGAAGAAGATAAAGAGGAGGGTGCTGGTGGGGGACAAGGTGTTGGTGGGATCGATCGACTGGGTGGACCGGAGGGGCATGATCGAGAACGTGTTCCAGAGGAGGACTGAGATCCTGGACCCTCCGGTCGCGAATGTGGACCACTTGCTCGTGCTTTTCTCCATGGAGCAACCCAAGGTGGAGCCGTTTTTGCTCACTCGGTTCCTAGTGGAGGCGGAGTCTACGGGAATTCCTCTCACGCTCGCTTTGAACAAGTGCGAACTCGTCGATGAAGAGGTTGGCATTCTTTCTACGATCTGAATTAAGGGCCGAACGAGTGATTATTAGTGGTTAAGCTCAATGTTTTTGCCTTGGTACGTGAAAAGCGAGAGGACTATGGGAGCAATTTATGTTGTGTGCATGAGCTACTAGGTCACTGTACATTTCACTTGCGCTAGTTGGTGATCTAGAGATTAGATTGAGAGGAATGGATCTGAAAGCTGTCTAGGCTTAGGGCTTTCATGTTCATTACACTGGCCTGTGACTGGTGTAGATGTCTCTCTGAAGTGGGAACAGAACCGGCATTTCCTTTGTGATATTCTATCAGATGCAGATTTAGAAAGAACAGGCCACAAAGACCCGATAAGTGGCATTTCTTTCTTCACCAAGGAATGATTGTTGTTTTTGTTTAGATGGAGGGAAGAGAGCTGTTCATCTATGCTGGACTAGATTTAAAGTTTCAGTTCTCCATTTCAGTTTGTGATATCAAATGAAACTGAACATTCTGGGATAGGTTTATGTAACTTTTGTTGCCTCGGTTATTAAATGACTGAATTGTTTCTGAAGTTGTATCAAGACCACTGACGAGCAACAGGTGTCACTATGTAGTGTTACTAACCAAAATTGAAAAAACCAAAATATGGTGTCATTGTTGCCTCAGTCACCATCTATGAGCCTTTTCCTGGATTAGGCTTGAGTTACGATAACATGGAGGGAGGATTGTACTAGGAAAACTTAATTACCCTAGAGTACTGCTTGCCAGATCTGGAAAATATCAGAGGTTATTTGTATTCCTTGGAAAACAACCCCCGCGGGGGGGGGGGGGGGGGGGGGGGGAGAGGGACGCTCTGCTTCCACATTGCCATTCAATGTCATTTCTTGGATGCTTTCTCTTTATTCTCTTCACTGATGAATGGCTTTGATGAAGTTTGCAGATGTTGGTTGCCTGGAAGTCTAGGTTACGTAGTTGGGGCTATAGGCCAATTTTCTGCAGTGTTGAGTCCGAAAAGGGACTTGATTCACTTGCATTTACCTTGAGAGACCAGACGACTGTGATCGTGGGTCCAAGTGGAGTTGGAAAGTCTAGCCTGATCAATGCTTTGAGAAGCAGCAATCGTCCTTCTGATGCGGCTGCCGATACCAATTGGTTTGAGCCTGTGGGTTCTCTAGTTCTTATTGCGCTTGCGTTTATATGTGATGGGATGATGTGGACTCAATAATTTGACTCTGGTTGTTCTCCCAACAGATTCTAGACAGCAAATGGTATGAGGATCAGCGGGTAGGGGAAGTTTCTTTGAGAAGTGGAAGAGGAAAACATACCACACGCAATGTGTCTTTACTTCCATTATCAGGTGGAGGATATCTTGCTGATACTCCTGGGTTTAACCAGCCAAGTCTACTAAAAGTCACCAAGCAATCTCTTGCAGAAGCTTTTCCAGAGGTGATGTCATCATTTCCTCACACATCTTTTGGTGATTGTTTACATTTACAGAAGCTTTTCATGTTCATTTTGCTGAAATAAAGGTCTTGTAACTCACTTCAGATCAGAGAGAAGCTCAAAGCGAGTGAGCCAGCTAAGTGCTCATTCAGTAATTGTTTACATCTTGGTGAGCCAGGGTGCATACTGGAAGGAGAACCTTTGGAGAGATATCCTTATTACTTCCAACTCGTTGATGAGATAAGAGTCAGAGAAGAGTTTCAACTGAGGACATTTGGGACCAAAAAAGAGAGTGATGTTAGGTATTTACTGTGTGCTTTATGGTTATTAAATATGTATGCTCAGTATGTTTCTGTTGACGAGTAGTGCATGTCATGCGAGACTTCGTGTGATATTTAGACTGTCCTGCATTGGATATGTTGAGGTCCTGCAGAGTAGAATGATTTTTGTCAACTATGCCATGGTAATGGTTTGAAGCGATCTTACAAAAATGATCTGCATATGGTATCAAAATCTGAGTGGGGCTGTTGAATATCAATTTTTCCTGCAGAAGAAACTGACTTCCTGTAACGTCCATCTATCATGATGTGGCTGGCTTTGTAATACATGTTTAATCAGCTGACTGTGAAGCTCTTTTAATTTTAAATTTTTTTTTGACTGCGTGAAGCTCTTTTTTGCTATCATTAGGACGCAAGTGTGGATCCTTCATCTTTTCTTTTGTATCTAAACTCAATGATTTTCGTGTTTTGCAGATACAAGGTAGGAGATATGGGGGTCAAACAAGCAGAGCCTCGATTGGAGCCCAAGAAGCACAGAAGACCATCACGAAAGAGGATCAACCAATCTATACTGGACGAGTTGGACGAGTTGGATGATGACGACAGCCTATTAGATGATGAAAATGATCCCATCCTGAGAGCATTTAGAAATGAAAACAGCCAGTGAGTTGGCACAGGTTTGTAGAACTGTAGATATTAAGCTTCTGTTTCGGCTTTAACCAAAATAAATGTAAAGAAGAAGACTCAGTTTAGGGCCTAGAGGAGTCTGAAGCGTGGTCGATGCATCTCAATTCAATTATCATTTCAAGTCTCTGGATATGTAAAAGTCTCACCAGATCGAGAGAGATGCATGTACAGGACAGTATGGTTTTGTAGCTGCAAGTGTTTGGAGTTGTAATTCGATCATGTGCTCTCCAAACCTCTTGACCTTGGACAGTCGGAAAGATCTTGCTTTAGTAGAAGGGCCAGTACCCTTGTTCTTGCTCCCTGTAATTATGCAATTTTATGGGGCAATCGAAGCAAAAGTACGCCCGTCCAACCTATACCTCGTCCTTTCATTAGAATTGGCCAAGTTAAAAAACCAGATGAGAACCCTCAATTCTCTCTCTGTTAAGTATGAAATATTATGGGCCAATCAAAGCGTAAGTACGACCGACATTTGCTTCCTCCTTCCTTCAGAATTGGCAAAGTCATAAACCCAAATGAAAACCTGCGTCTCCGCCCCCTCCCCTCAACGAGACGGTGTAAAAACTCAAAATTTTAACTAGAATTGCAGGGCTTTACCCAATTAAGGGAGCCCTTCCAGAAATTCTCAGTGGCCAGGGGCTAGCCCAGGCCAATGAGGGGGTTTGGAAATAGTTTTCAACCAGCAATAGACGCGCCTCGGTTAGTACCTCACTAGCTGCGTCATTGCCCCAAGCACAAAGATAGAGACATAAGAATAGTCGCCCTTCATTTTGTAGGAAGTCATTCTGTCTCGCAATTGTTTGTGGTCGATGTGGGACAACAGATATACTTTTTTTTCACTTGACCCCATCGGCCCAATCTGGCCTTTCTGGCCTTTCTATAATCTGTGATGTCCAACTTTTCGAGTTCCTCTACTTCCGAACAATGGTGGGTTGACAAACTAAGCTCCATCGAATCTTCTTCTCATCCACCTACTAAGAAGAGTCTGAGGAAATTGTAATTTAGATATGGGGAAATGTCACTAGTCTAAGTGGTTTAATACTAATTTGGCTACCACTTAAAAAACCTGTAAAATCTATAACTATATAGATTTTACGCCGTTTCAGGTACTTGAACCACTATTATTATCTCTCGTTGGCAATGCCGTCTCATATGAAAAATGCTTGGAAACACGCTTGGGTAACACCAGGATTTGATTCTGGAATCATGATAAATCATATTGTGCACACTGCAAATCAATAGACTGCCCATCAAAATGGATCAATGTATGAGCGCATATGTTTTGTTTTTCGTTACTACTGTCTTTGACCAGCATAGAACCCATCATATAAGCTCGTACTGTTATCAGGGAGATATTAAGTACATTCCGTGTATTGATGATTAGTGAAGGAAACAGTGATCCTCGCTTGACTATCCTAACCAAGAACCCAGAAAATACTTAATTGAACAATCCCTGAGGACTAACATACTGGGCGGGTGGGGAGAAAGCATTCCTCTCGTACCAAAGGGCGATGGTAAATCATCTGTATACTACCATGGCAACTGGTTTAACCGAAAAAAATGAGGGCCATCTCTCGAAAGAGTCTCCCGAGAAGAAGACGTGCCCGCCTCAAGCTTGTGACTTCTTAGGTTTGCTGGTAGCCAACTGAGTCTCCAGCCGCAAGGCCAGCATGACTAGACAAGGCAGCTCATGCCATTATTCGCATAGGAAAAGATGGAACACCAGACTCTGCATCTTCCCTCACGGGTTCTTCCTTTTCTGAAGGAATCAACTCGATGTGGCGAGGAGACAACAATTACAAGGGCGTGACGTCTGATAATGTACGGTTGATTCTTCCGTGTGAGCCTTGCTAGTTGCAGCACCCCTGCTTCTGAGCCTGGTTCACCTGGATATGAGATATATATAGAGCACATCAACGGCCAAACCTTGCACCTGATGCAAAATTAGACGGGTTCCATTAGTCTAGCAGAATAAAATGGAACCTGCAATCAAGAGGACATAATTTCATGATAACATTCTTCTGCGTTACTCTCGGCATTCTTCAACAAATTAAGAATAAATCTAGCCAGTTTCACCAGCCACTGCCCTTGTCCATTAGAGTGCCTGTTTTTCGCCTGAGCAGTCCTTCTAATGCTGCTGCAAAAACGTCGGGACGGCCACCAGGTATCTCCTCTTTTTGGCCAAAGGTAGGTTCCTTGTTGTAAAGGCTGTCTCTCTTGTGTTCTGAAAAATAATAAAAGTGACAAAACGCTATCCATTACTAGTGCAGCGCTGAGGCATAACTTACGCCAACTCAAGAATGTAGAAGGTTTTCCCACGATGGCCAACCTCAGAAAATCCTCATGCGAGACTCGACAGACACCTCATTGCCTATCCAGGCGAAATGAAAGAACTCTCTGCACAACCCTCGCACTCTCTCATGTGCATGGAAAGTCACATTGCGCAATTGCACGACTAATTAGATTGAAGCATCTGTGCAGCGAAGTTAAATTCGTTTGGCTATCAAAACATGGATTCTGTAGGTGTTAGCAGCACGTAGGCATTTAAATTCATCGAGCAGCTCTTTTCAACTCAGCTCAACACTAGAATGTTTGCAATATTTTCCTGGCGGCAGATAGGAGGATGTTAAACCTCAGTTCCTCACACCAGACATAAGGAGACGCCTCAGTTTGCCTATGGAGGCAAAACGCAATGTCTACTCTTAATTTTCGGGCCTTGCTGGGCTTTTGGGTTATGAAGCCCAAAATGGCCTGGCCTGATCTGAAGCTCCTAATTTTCATAGTTTTTTTTTCATCTTGCATGAAAAAAAAAAGAGAGAACTATTACAAGTGAACAAAATACTTCATTTAATTAGAAAAAAATAAAATTAATATCAGGGTCTAGCCAATCTTGAATTGGGCAAGCCTGAAAATTTTCGGATCGGACCTAATTTCGGGCTAAGATGCAGTAGTAGTTTGGCCTACCTGAATTATTTACATCAGTAGTAGGACCCCATGGTCAAGCAAGAGGGGAGAGAGTTTGAAAGAAGAGGCAAAGTATATTATAGGCTCCAAACTCTTTTCCCAACAAATCTCAGTCAAATCCATTAACGATATTAGAGTCAATACACTCAGAAAAACTCAAAATAACTGTGGATTTGGCCCCTTCCTACAACGTTTCATTAGTAAACTCGCTTACCGACTCTTTTTATATTTTGAATTATATTATAAATTTTGATTAAAACAAGTAAAAAAAATTGCTCAAGAACGGGTAAACCAACATAGACACAGTTAATAATGGTTGCATTAAGGTATTGAATCTTTTTATAACCAAATACTTTGTTTGTAATGATTGCATTAAGGTATCAAATCTTTTTTCTTAATGTGCTTGATCATGCATTAACTCGTTTTTATTCTCTACTTCCTTCCACAATGTGTTCTTTTTATTTGTTAGGAAACGGAACATTTATAAAGCGACCCATGCTTTCCTCGCGAAATTTGTTGTTTTCCCCCTTGAGACATTCGAATGGTCAACTCCTGTATCCGTCGTTCAAATGGACCCTAGAGACAATAGACATCCATCTTTCCCCCTTGAGACATTCAAATGGTCTACTCCTGTATCCGTCGTTCAAATGGACCCCTAGAGACAATAGACATCCATCCTTCGATTGCATCCGTTCCTTCATCCGAAAGGAATATATTCTGCAGTCCATATAAGCCAACCAGTCAAGTCCTTGATAAACAGTTGAAATGGGCTTAATCTATATTATTTACAGACCGTATAATAACTTATATGATAACTCGGATGGGTCTGAAATTACAAGCACATTTTCTTTTTCGTGAACTTCCTTTATCGATAGCGGTTTAGCCTTAGTTTCTTTTTTTTTTTTATGTGCACTCGAATTTAGACTCATAATGTATTGCAAATAAGCGATTTAGACATGTGACATCATGGCAACAGGGTCCACGTCTTTGTGTCTCTCCTCTTTGTTGGATGGAAGTTCCAGGGAACCAAAAAGAAAGAGGAAAATGACACAAATAATCTCAACCTTTGACTTGATATATAATGCTGTCCCTAAACTTTTAATTAGTTCAATATCGTCCATGAACTTTTGAGACATGTTCAATTTAATCCCTAGACTATATGCAAATATTTAATATTGTTCCCAAACTTGAATTAATGGAAGGAAAACACCAGACGTTTTTAAATAGTCCAAGGACTAACTTTAACATTTATCAAAAGTTTAGGGACCGCATTGAACAAACTAAAAGTTCAGGGAAAATTTAATACATTAGACTAAAGTTCAATGATCATGTTAAATAAATTAAAAGTTAATGGATTATATTGCATATTGAATCAAAAGTCAATGGATTAGATTGAACAAACTAAAAGTTCGGGGATAACATAGCACATTGGATTAAAATTTAGAAACTACGTTAAATAAATTAAAAACGTATTGAATTAAAGTTAAGGGATTTATATAAAATAACCCCCCGGGTCCTCTCTTCCCAAAAAAAGATTCTATCAGGCGAGAACCAGCTATTCACGAGGCATTTGACCGGTGGATGCGAGTGTGTAATGATTCCTCATATAAAAGTTCAGGAGCCTCCTCTGGCTCCGGCCTTGTGGCCGAGGACAGTGAAGGAGTCTCCTCCGACGTGTATTCAGACATGGCGGGAGGCTGGGACAAGGGCGAGATCCTGGCAAGCGAAGCTCTCTCGAAGGTTGGTTTGGGTTTTACTGTCTCTGCATCGCGCGTCTTCTCGCTGTTCGCTTCTTGTAAGACGTCTGCATGTGCATCGTGCGGTCTTCTTGCTAGACGGTTTATAGTTGTTGCAGAACGCCTCCTCAAGATTGCCATGGAAGGTTCTTTCTTCATTGTGCACGTTCTTAAGATATCGACCCCATGTTGGCATCATTTTTTCTCTCGATTTTTGAAGCTTTAGGAGTAAACGGATATGTGCCGATTTTTAAGTCGGGATAAGAACTGGTGCAAAAAGAAGAGAGAGAGAGAATATTCTGCGATAAGAAGGCGAAACGGTGCGTCTTAACTTACTCGTAGTTACATTATCATTCGAAATTTGTAAGGACAATAAAAAGGTACGTCGCGGCTAACATTCGTGGATGGAGCTAGTTACATTGATTTTATTTTTCTTGTGCTCGTGTCATGTCATGTCGTGTCCCTTATTATTAAAAAAAAGAGAGGCCGGGGCAAAGGGAAATCGAGAGCTCTTTCTAAGTGAGAGGATTTATGTGGGACTTTTGTGTGGTGTGTTGTTGATGTTGCAGTACATATTGGAAAATGCACATCCAAGGGAGCACGAGCAACTGAAAGAGCTCAGGCAGGCCACGGTCCAGAAGTACCAAATCCGGTAATTACTTGGATTTATATAATAGTAGTTGTTTATTCTCATAAGCCAGATAGCTTCTAATTGAGATTATAACATTAGGGTTCCGATCTACCTAAGTGTTTTACCTCACGCAAAATTCAGTAATTTTTTTTTTCTTTTTATCTTCGTTATCAAGCCAGAGATTTTCAATTTCCGACAAGGTGTTTAATCATTTTCTGACATGGTTGGCAGATGCGATATATGATACCCACCGACATGTCACCTATGACCTGCGAAGGAATTCATGTTAGATTCATAAACTTATAAGGGTGTACAGTGTTAGGATTTGCCGTGCAATCACAAAGAATATAAAGAATAGAAGCAAGAAAGAAGATTTAAGATGTAAGATTTTTGTCATGATTTACCTTTTATGTCCAACCGAGGAGTCCGCTATAATTAACACCTTATGAGAGAAAGAATGCGTGTGTATATTTATATATCCAGTAATTATTCATGGATTTAAGCCTAAATTATCAATAAAATACTGGCTCAAATTATAAAAACCCTTTGGCCTCATGAGACAATACCCCTAAACCCCACCCATTCACCAGGCGAGACCCTTGTATCATCTTGGGCATATGAACCATACCCCAACATATAGTTCTTTCAAAGCAAGTTGGGGTTGGGGTATTTATATTGAAACATTAATCGAATTGAACGTTTGCCGCAGGAGTATAATGAACGTCCCGGCTGATGAGGGGCAGCTAATCTCCATGATGTTGAAGCTCATGAATGCGAAGAAGACGATTGAGATTGGTGTCTTTACCGGCTATTCTCTCCTCACAACCGCACTCGCACTTCCAGTCGATGGCAAGGTAATAATCAATAATTCCAATTAAGTTCGACTCTACAAGTATTTTAAATTTGTTTATAATTGCAATGAAATTGGTTTGTGATGAAACGAGTTAATCTCTCTCTGTTGCAAGATATTAGCCATAGATCAGGACAAGGAGGCCTATGAAATTGGCCTGCCATTTATTCGAAAAGCCGGAGTCGACCACAAGATTGACTTCATCCAATCAGATGCTTTATCATTTCTAAATGACCTTATTGCAGATGTAAGTACATGCGTGTTAAGACATCTTGAATCCACAGTTTTTGAGAAAATTCGAAGTTTGTTTGAGGCATTTGACTATCCGTTGGATCGGCGAGGTCCTCACTTGATCAGATGATTAATAGCTACTTACCTAAATGATGATGATGATGATAGTAATTTGTGCACCTAATTTGTACGTAGGGCAAAGAAGAGGGGACCTTTGATTTTGCTTTTGTGGATGCCAAGAAAGACGACTATATGAAATACCATGAGCTAGTGCTCAAGCTGGTGAAGGTCGGAGGAGTGATTGGGTATGATGACACTCTGTGGTTCGGCGCAGTCGCACTCTCTGAAGCTGATGAGATGGATGATCACCGAAGGCTCTGGAGAGCCCAACTTAGGGAGTTCAATAGCTTCTTGGCCAAGGATCCACGTATTGAGTGTTGTCTTCTTTCCGTTGGAGGTGGCCTCACACTTTGTAGGCGCCTCTATTAGAAGCCTCCTCTGCATAATGCCGGTCCAATCCGGTCCAGTTCCCATGGGAAACGGCCCAGAAGTAGGAGGTTACAAGGATCTTGAAGAGTAATTGGACTCCTCATTGCTTTTCAAGAATTTTGTACCTAATTTGTTCTCAAGAGTTACTTGGGAAGAAGCAAAAAGTTCGATTGGATTTGTAACTGACCAATTTTCAATTATGCGAGAATAAATTCCAAGAATATCTAAACTTTTTGCCATGCATCATCACTTGAAAATCGAAATATGTCATGGTCGTGATATTGGTACGGTCATACTAATTAATCAATGTAAAAGAAAATTTAATTAGAAATTCCCGCACAAGACTCTCAAGAGACACCTCATTGCTTATTGAGGCAAAATGAAAGAGAACTCTCAGCCTAACCCTTCACTCTCTCATGGGCACTGAAAGTTGCATTGCGGAATGACTAACAGATCGTTGTCATTCGAATTCATCGAGCGACTCGACTCGACTTGATTGGACTCAAAAAACTTGCAAAACTTTCCTAACTGCGGTTAAGAATTGTGCAGTAGTAAGATGTTTAAACTTCAATTCCTCATGCCAGACTCAAGAGATGCCTCATTGCCTATGGAGGCAAAATGCAATATTTTCCTGGCGCCAGATAGGAGGATGTTAAACCTCAGTTCCTCACACCAGACATAAGGAGACGCCTGAGTTTGCCTATGGAGGCAAAATGCAATGTCTACTCTTTATTTTCGGGCCTTGCTGGGCTTTTGGGTTATGAAGCCGAAATGGTCTGGCCTGATCTGAAACTCCTAATTTTAATAGTTTTTTTCATCCTGCATGAAAAAGAAGAAGAAGAGAGAACTATTACAAGTGAACAAAGTACTTCATTTAATTAGAAAAAAATGAAAAGTAATATCAGGGTCTAGCCAATCTTGAATCTGGCAAGCCTAAAATTTTTCGGATCGGACCTAATTTTGGCCTAAGATGTAGTAGTAGTCTGCCCTACCGGAACCATTTACATCAGTAGTAGGACCCCATGGACAAGCGCGGGGGAGGGGGGTGGGGGTGGAGTTCGAAAGAAGAGGCAAAGTATCCAAACTCTTTTCCCAACAAGTTTCAATCAAATCCATTAACGATACACTCAGAAAAACTCAAAATAACGGTGAATTTGGCCTCTTCCAACAACGTTTCATTAGTAAACTCGCTTACTGACTCTTTTTATATTTTGAATTATATTATAAATTTTGATTAAAACAAGTAAAAAAAATTGCTCAAGAACGGGTAAACCAACATAGACACAGTTAGTAATGGTTGCATTAAGGTATCAAATCTTTTTATAACCAAATTACTTTGTTTGTAATGATTGCATTAAGGTATCATATCTTTTTTGTTAATGTGTTTGATCATGCATTAACTCTTTTTTATTCTCTACTTCCTTCCACAATGTGTTCTTTTTATTTGTTAGGAAACGGAACATTTATAAAGCGACCCATGCTTTCCTCGCGAAATTTGTTGTTTCCCTCTTAGTCATTCGAATGGTGAACTCCCGTATCCGTAGTTCAAATAGACTTTAGAAACAATAGACGTCAGTAATGATTGCATTAAGGATCAAATCTTTTTTTTTTTTTTTTAATGTGCTTGATCACGCATTAACTATTCTTTATTCTCTAAGTCCTTCCATAATGTGTTTTATTATTTGTTAAGAAACAGAACATTTATAGAGCACCCATGCTTTCCTCGTGAGATTTGTTATTTTCCCCCTTGAGACATTCAACTGGTCAACTCCTGCAGAGACAATAGACATCCATCCTTCGATTGCATCCGTTCCTTCATCCGAAAGGAATATATTCTGCATAGTCCATATAAGCCAACTAGCCAAGTCCCTGATATAACAGTTGAAATGGGCTTAATCTATATAATCTATAGACTGTATAATAACTTATATGATAACTCGGATGGGTCTGAAATTACAAGCACAGTTTCTTTTTTGTGAACTTCCTTTATCGATACCGGTTTAGCCTTAGTTTTTTTTTTTTTTTATGTGCACTTGATTTAGACTCATAATGTGTTGCAAGCAAGCAAATAAGCGGTTCAGACACGTGACATCGTGGCAACAGAGTCTACGCCTTTGTGTCTCTCCTCTTTGTTGGATGGAAGTTCCAGGGAACCAAAAAGAAAGAGGAAAATGACGCAAATAATCTCGAACTTTGACTTGATATGTAATGCCGTACTTGAATTTTTAATTAGTTCATTATCGTCTACAAACTTGGTTCAATTCAATCCCTAGACTATATGCAAATATTTAATATTGTTCCCAAACTTGAATTAATGGAAGGAAAACACCGGACGTTTTTAAATTGTCCAAGAACTAACTTTAACATTTATCAAAAGTTTAGGGACCGCATTGAACAAATTAAAAGTTCGGGGAAAATTTAGCATATTAGACTAAAGTTCAGTGATCACGTTAAGCAAATTAAAAGTTAAGAGATTATATTACACATTGAATCAAAAGTCTATGGATCACATTGAACAAACTAAAAGTTTGGAGATGACATAGCACATTGGATTAAAGTTAAAGGATCATATTACATATTGAATTAAAGTTAAAGGATCTTCTCAAAAAAAGAGATTCTATCATTCAATGCTCATAATGAGCCAATGCCAGCGAGAACCAGCTAGTCACGGGGCATTTGACCGGTGGATGCGAGTGTCTAAGGATTCCTTATATAAAAAGTTGAGGAGCCTCCTCTGGCTCCGGCCTTGTGGCGAGGACAGTGAAGGAGTATCCTCGGACGTGTATTCAGACATGGCGAGCGGCTGGTACAAGGGCGAGATCCTGGCCAGCGAAGCTCTCTCGAAGGTTAGGTTTTTGGTTTGCTCTCTGCATCGCGTGTCTTCTCTCTGTTCGCTTCTTTTTAAGATGGTCTGCACGTGCGGTGCATCGCGCGGTCTTCTTGCTAGACGGTTTACAGTTGTTGCGGAACGCCTCCTCAAGATTGCCACCGAAGGTTCTTTCTTCATGGTGCACGTTCTCAAGATACCGACCACATTTTCGTGTCATTTTTTCTCTCTATATTTCAAGCTTTCAGAGTAAACGGATATGTCCCAATTTTTAAGTCGGGATAAGAACTGGTACAAAAAGAAAGAGAGAGTATTCTGCAATGAGAAGGCGAAACGGTGCATCTTAACTTACTCATAGTTACGTTATCGTTCGAAATTTATAAGGACAATAAAAGGGTACACTGTGGCTAAGATTCGCAGATGGAGCTAGTTACATCAATTTTTATTTTTCTTGTTCTCATGTCGTATCCCTTATTATTAAAAAAAAAAGGGCCGGGACAAAGGGAAATTGAGAGCTCTTGCTAAGTGAGAGGATTTATGTGGGATTTATGTGTGGTGTGTTGTCGATGTTGCAGTACATATTGGAAACGAATGCACATCCGAGGGAGAACGAGCAGCTGAAAGAGCTCAGGCAGGCCACGGTCCAGAAGTACCAACTCCGGTAATTACTTGGATTTATATAATAGTAGTTGTTTATTCTCATAATTAAGATTATAGCATTAGGGTTCTGATCTACCTAAGTATTTTACCTCACGCAAAATTCAGTAATTTTTTGTCCTTTTACCTTTGTTATCAAGCCGGAGATTTTCAATTTCTGACAAGGTGTTTAATCATTTTCTGACATGATTGGCTGATGCGATGTATGATACCCCATGACATGTCATCTATGACCTACGATGGAATTCATGTTAGATTCATAAACTTAAAAGAGTGTATAGTGTTAGGATTTGCCGTGCAATCACAAAGAATATAAAGAATAGAAATAAGAAAGAAGATTTAAGATGTAAGATTTTTGTCGCGGTTTTCCTTTAAATTAGGGTTATGTCCAACTGAGGAGTCCGCTATAATTAGCACCTTATAAGAGAAAGAATGTGCACGCTCGCGTGCATATATATATATATATCTAGTAATTATTTGTGGGCTTAAGTCTAAATTATCAATAAAATATTAGCTCAAATTATAAAAACCCTTTTTTCCTTGTGGGGTGCTACCCCTAAACCCTACCCATTCATCAGGCGATATGCTTGTATCATCTTGTCGACTGGGCATATAAACCACACCCCCAACATATAGTGCTTTCGAAGCAAGTGGGGATTGGGGTACTTTTATTGAAACATTAATCGAATTGAATGTTTGCTGCAGGAGTTTAATGAATGTCCCGGCTGATGAGGCACAGCTAATCTCCATGATGTTGAAGCTCATGAATGCGAAGAAGACGATCGAGATTGGAGTCTTCACTGGCTATTCTCTCCTCACAACCGCGCTCGCACTTCCGGCCGACGGCAAGGTAATAATCAATAATTCCAATTAAGTTAAACTCTACAAGTATTTTAAATTTGTTTATAATTGCAATGAAATTGGTTTAGTGATGAAACGAGTTAATCTCTCTTTGTTGCAAGATAATAGCCATAGATCAGGACAAGGAGGCCTACGAATTTGGCCTGCCATTTATCCGAAAAGCTGGAGTCGACCATAAGATTGACTTCATCCAATCAGATGCTTTCTCGTTTCTAAACAACCTTATTGCAGATGTAAGTACATGTGTGTTGAAGACATCTTGAATCCACAATTTCTGAGAAAATTCGAAGTTTGTTCGAGGCATTTGACTATCTGTCGAATCGGCGGGGTCCTCACTTGATCAGATGATTAATAGCTACTTACCTAAATAATAATAACAATGATGATGATGGTGATGGTGATAGTGATAGTAATTTGTGCACATAATTTGTACATAGGGCAAAGAAGAGGGGACCTTTGATTTTGCTTTTGTGGATGCCAAGAAAGAGGACTATATAAAATACCACGAGCTAGTGCTCAAGCTGGTGAAGGTCGGAGGAGTGATCGGGTACGACGACACTCTGTGGTTCGGCGCGGTTGCGCTCTCCGAAACTGATGAGATGGAGGATCACCGGAGGCTCTACAGAGCCCAACTTAGGGAGCACAATAGCTTCTTGGCCAAGGATCCGCGTATCGAGTGCTGTCTTCTTTCTGTTGGAGGTGGCCTCACACTTTGTAGGCGCCTCTATTAGAAGCCACCTCTGCATAATGCCAGTCCAATCCGGTCCAGCTCCCATGGGAAATGGCCCAGAAGTAGGAGGTTACAAGGATCTTGGAGAGTAATTGGACTCCTCATTGCTTTTCAAGAATTTTGTACCTAATTTGTTCTCAAGAGTTACTTGGGAAGAAGCAAAAAGTTCGATTGGATTTGTAATTGACCAATTTTCAATTACGACAAAATAAATTCCAAGAATGTCTAAACTTTTTGCCATGCATCATCACTTGAAAATCGAAATATATCTTGTGGTTGTGATATTGATACGGTCATACTAATTAACCAATGTAAAAGAAAATTTAATTAGAAGTTCCTATACAAGACTCTCGAGAGACACCTCATTGATTATTGAGGCAAAATGAAAGGGAACTCTTAGCCTGACCCTTCATTCTCTCATAAGCACGGAAAGTTGCATTGCAGAATAATTAACAGATTGTCGCCATTCGAATTCATCGAGCGACTTGACTCGACTCGACTCGACTCAACAAAGTCGCAAAATTTTCCTGACGGTGGCTAAGAATTGTGCAGTAGTAAGATGTTTAAACTTCAATTCCTCACGCCAGACTCAAGAGATGCCTCATTGCGTATGGAGGCAAAATGCAATATCCAACTTTACATTTCAGGCCTTGCTGGGCTTTCGGGTGGTTATGAAGCCCGAAATGGCCCGGCCCAACCTCAAACTTATAATTTTCATTGAGTTTTTTTTAACCTACAAGAAAAAAGAACGAAACTTCCCAAGTGAACAAAATGCCTCGTTCAATTAAGACAAGCTGTGAGGTCCGCCATCTCCTTGTGATCCACAAAAATAGATCGTAAGGAATATCAACCATACATGAGGAAATGGCACTAGACCTAGCAGTTCAAGGCTTAACCCTAGTAATCTACATGCTACTGGAAGTACTTGAATCGCCATTATCATCCCTAGTCGACAATGCCACCCCAGATGAAGAATGCAAGAGTCTTGGAAAAGCGTTGGGCTATTGCTAGGATTTGATTTTGGAATCATCAATTGTCATATTGCGCACATTGTAAATTAATAGACAGATCGCCCATCAAAGGAGAGAGCTCACAAAGTTACTAAGACAATATCAAGTACATTCCATGGATCGACAATCAGTGAAGAAAACACCGGTGCTGATTTCAATAGACGAAATGAATTTGGTTAGGAGCACCCTGAACACATAGACAGCTCGCTTGACTGCCCTAATCAAGAACCCGGAAAATGTTCGATTGAGCAAGCCCTGAGGACTAGAACATACTGCGTACGGGGAAAAAGTGTTCCTCTCGTACGGAAAGGTTGAGGACAAATCTCCTGAATACTACTACACCATGGCAAAGAAAAAACGAGGGCCGTCTTTCGAAAGATTCCTCCGGAGAGGAAGCCACGCCCGCCTCAAGCTTGCGACTTCTTGGATTTGCTGGTTGCCAGCTGAGTCTCCGGCTGCAACACCAACATTGCATCTGAGAAAACGACTCGACAAGGCAACTTCCGCCGACCACAGTCTCTTACCTCTTTCCTCACGGGTTCTTCCTTTTCCGACAAAATCAACCCGATGTGGCAAGGAGATGACATGTACGCTGTCAAAAATGAAACGAGATAACATTAGCAACATTAGGACGAAGACGATGGTGACGGAGGTGCAACACCTGATAACATGCGGTTGATATATAGAGCGCCTCTGCTTCTGAGCCTGGCTCGCCTGGATATGAGATATTTAGAGCGCCTCATCTTCCAAACCCTTCGCCCGAATGCAAAATTAGACGGGTCCTGTCAGTCTAACAGAACAAAATGAAGCCCCACTTATGAAGACGAAATTTCGTGATGACATACTCCAGCGTTACTGTTGGCATTCTTCGACAAATCGAGAATGACTATAGCTGATTTCGCCTGGCCACCGCCTTAGTCCGTTAGAGTGCCTGCTTTTCGCCTGAGCAGTCCTTCTAAAGCTGCTGCAAAATCATCGGAACAGCCTCCAGGTACCTGTTTGCTGTGGCCAAAGGCAGCTTTCTTATTGCAAAGGCCGTCTCTCTTGTGTTCTGAAAATCAATAAAAATGACAGAACTCTATTCCATTCTAGAGCAGCCCTAAGGCGTAGCTTGCGCGAGTGCGAAGCTATCAAAAGATGGATTCTGCACGCCTTAACTCAAGAATGTAGAAATTTACTGGTGGTAGCCAACCTTCTTTCAATCACTGGATGTTGAATTAGAAAATCTCACATGAGACTCGACAGACACCTCATTGCCTATTGAGGCGAAATGAAAGAACTCTATACATCACTTGCAATCTCTCATGTACATAGAAAGTCACGTAATGCGATTACATGATTAATTAGATCAATGCATCTGTGCGGCAACAAAATTGAATTCATTTAGCTACCAAAAGATGGATTGTGCAGGTTTTAACAGCACATAGGCATTCGAATTCATTGAGCAACTCAACTCAACTCAACTCAACTGGAGAAATAGCAGGATGTTAAACTTACAGTTCCTCACACCAGACTTAAGGAGACGCCTCATTGCCTATATGGAGGCAAAACGCAAGTTCTACTTTACATTACGTGCCTTGCTACGGTTTCTGGGTGGTTATGAAGCCGGAAATGGCCCAGCCTGACCTGAGACTCCTAATTTTCATTTACATGAAAAAAAGAAAAAGAACAAAGAACTATCATTTCCATTAAAAAATAACTCATTGAATTAAAAAAATTGAAAAGTAATTTCAGGGTCTAGCCAGATTTGAATCGGGCGAATCCGAAATTTTCGGATCGGACCTAATTTCGGGCCAGTAGCCTGGCTTGCCCGAACCATTTACGTCGCAGTAGTCCCATTGTCAAGAGAGAAGGGAGAGGCCTAAGCCCTAAGGGAAGGGCCAAGGTATCGTGGGCCCCACTTTTTTTTTTTTCCGCAACTAATCTCAGTCATATGCATTGACGATTTTAGAGTCGATACGCTAAAAAAAAGAAAAAAGAAAAAGTCAAGATAACTGTGGATTTGGCCCCTCCCAACGTTTGATTAGGAAACTCACCTACCGACTTCTTTTTATATTTTGAAATAAATTATAAATTTTTTGCTTAAAAAAGTAGAAAACAAATGCTTAAGAAAGCGTAAACGTCAACCCAATCTGTAATGATCGCATTAATATATCAAATCTTTTCATTACCAAACACTTTATTTGTTATGATTGCATTAAGATATTAACTTTTTTTTATTAATTTGCATGATCACGCATCAACTCTTCTTTGCTGTCTCTTTTCTTCCGTAATGTGTTCTTTTTTATTTGTTAGGAAACACATTACTACAAATGAAGTATACGCCCCGGTAACCTCTTTTACTTATTTTATGTTTAGACTATAAGAATGATTGTCATCGTTCGATTTCATAACTACAAATGAAATATTTTCTGATAAATAAAAAAAACTCGTATGGATCTGAAATTACAAGTACAATTTCCTTTTCGTGAACTTCCTTTATCAATAGTGGCTTAGCCTTAGTTTCTTTTTTATTTTATTTTATTTAGACTCATAATGTGTTAAAAGCAGGGAAATAAGTGATTCAGACGCGTGACATTGTGGCAATAGAGTCCACGTCTTCGTCTCGCTCCTCTTTGTAGGATGGAAGTTCTAGGGAATAAAAAAGAAAGAGGAAAATAACACAAATAATCTTGAACATTAACTCGATATGTAATACCGTCCTTAAATTTTTAATTAGTTCAATATTGTCCATGAACTTTTGATACATGTTCAATCCAATCCCTAGACTATATGCAAATATTTAATGCTGTTCCCAAATTTGAATTAATGGAAGGAAAACACCAAACGTTTTTAAATAGTCCAAGGACTAATTTTAACATTTATCAAAAGTCTAGGGACTACGTCGAACAAACTAAAAGTTCGGGAATAATTTAGCACATTGGACTAAAGTTCAGTGACTATGTTAAACAAATTAAAAGTTAGTAGATTATATTGCACATTGAATCAAAAGCCTATGGATCACATTGAATAAACTAAAAGTTTAGGGATGACATAGCATATTGGACTAAAGTTTAGTAACCACGTTGAACAGATTAAAAGTTCAGCAATCATATTATATATTTAATTAAAGTTAAGGGATTTATATAAAATAACCATCCCCTCTTCCCAAAAAAAATATATTTTATCATTGCTGCATAATGACGCCGAACGTGACAGGACAATGCTGGTGAGAACCAGCTAGTCACGAGGCATTTGACCGGTGGATGCGAGTGCCTAATGATTCCTTATATAAAATTTGCAGGAGCCTCCCCTGGCTCCGGCCTGGTGGCGTGGACAGTGAAGGAGTTCCTCGGACGTGTATTCAGACATGGCGGGAGGCCGGGACAAGGGCGAGATCCTGGCAAGCCAAGCTCTCTCGAAGGTTGGTTTTTGGTTTGCTGTCTCTGCATCGCGCGTCTTCTCTCTGTTCGGTTCTTTTAAGATGGTCTGCACGTGCGGTGCATCGCGCGGTCTTCTTGCTAGACGGTTTATAGTTGTTGCGGAACGCCTCCTCAAGATTGCCACTGAAGGTTCTTTCTTCATGGTGCACGTTCTCAAGATACCGACCACATTTTCGTGTCATTTTCTCTCTCTATATTTCAAGCTTTAGGAGTAAACGGATATGTGCTGATTTTTAAGTCGGGATAAGAACTGGTGCAAAAAGAAGAGAGAGAGAATTATGCAATAAGAAGGCGAAATGGTGCGTCTTAACTTATGCGTAGTTGTATTATCATTCGAAATTTGTAAGGACAATAATAAGGTATGTCATGGCTAACATTCACGGATGGAGCTAGTTACGTTGATTTTATTTTTCTTGTGCTTGTGTCATGTCGTGTCCCTTATTATTAGAAAAAGAAAAAGGCCGGGGCAAAGGGAAATCGAGAGCTCTTTCGAAGTGAGAGGATTTATGTGTGGAGTGTTGTCGATGTTGCAGTACATATTGGAAACGAATGCACATCCGAGGGAGCACGAGCATCTGAAAGAGTTAAGGCAGGCCACGGTCCAGAAGTACCAAATCCTGTACGTAATTACTTGGATTTATATAATAGTAGTTGTTTATTCTCATAATTGAGATTATAGCATTAGGGTTTTGATCTACCTAAGTGTTTTACCTCACACAAAATTCAGTAATTTTTTGTCTTTTTATTTTCGTTATCAAGCCAAAGATTTTCAATTTCTGACGAGGTGTTTAATCATTTTTTGATATAGTTGGCTGATGTGATGTATAATACCCACCGACATGTCATCTATGACCTGCAATGGAATTCATGTTAGATTCATAAACTTAAAAGAGTGCATAGTGTTAGGATTTGCTGTATAATCACAAAGAATATGAAGAATAGAAGTAAGAAGATTTAAGATGTAAGATTTTTGTCGTGATTTACCTTTTATGTCCAACTGAGGAGTCCGCTATAAGAGAAAGAATGTGTGTGTATATTTATATATCCAGTAATTATTCATGAGCTTAACCCTAAATTATCAATAAAATATTGGCTCAAATTATAAAAACCCTTGGCCTCGTGAGAGATACCCCTAAACGCCACCCAATCACCAAGCGAGACCCCTGTATCATCTTGTTGACGGGTATATGAACCATACCCCAACATATAGTTTTTTCAAAGCAAGTGGGGGTTGGGGTACTTATATTGAAACATTAATCGAATTGAACGTTTGCCGTAGGAGTATAATGAACGTCCCGGCTGATGAGGGGCAGCTAATCTCCATGATGTTGAAGCTCATGAATGCGAAGAAGACGATTGAGATTGGAGTCTTTACCGGCTATTCTCTCCTCACAACCGCACTCCCACTTCCAGTCGATGGCAAGGTAATAATCAATAATTCCAATTAAGTTCGACTCTACAAGTATTTTAAATTTGTTTATAATTGCAATGAAATTGGTTTGTGATGAAACGGGTTAATCTCTCTCTGTTGCATGTGATGAAACGGGTTAATCTCTCTCTGTTGCAAGATATTAGCCATAGATCAGGACAAGGAGGCCTATGAAATTGGCCTGCCATTTATTCGAAAAGCTGGAGTCGACCACAAGATTGACTTCATCCAATCAGATGCTTTATCATTTCTAAATGACCTTATTGCAGATGTAAGTACATGCGTGTTAAGACATCTAATCCACAATTTTTGAGAAAATTCAAAGTTTGTTTGAGGCATTTGACTATCCGTTGGATCGACGAGGTCCTCACTTGATCATATGATTAATAGCTACTTACCTAAATGATGATGATGATGATGATAGTAATTTGTGCACCTAATTTGTACGTAGGGCAAAGAAGAGGGGACCTTTGATTTTGCTTTTGTGGATGCCAAGAAAGAAGACTACATGAAATACCACGAGCTGGTGCTCAAGCTGGTGAAGGTCGGAGGAGTGATCGGGTACGACGATACTTTGTGGTTTGGCACGGTTGCACTCTCCGAAGCTGATGAGATGGATGACCACCAGAGGCGCCGGAGAGCTCAATTTAGGGAATTCAATAGCTTCTTGGCCAAGGATCCGCGTATCGAGTGCTGTCTTCTTTCTGTCGGATGTGGCCTCACACTTTGTAGGCGCCTCATGAGAAGCCTCCTCTGCATAATGCTAGTCCAATCCGGTCGAGTTCCCATGGGAAACGGCCCACAAGTAGGAGGTTTCAAGGATCTTGGAAGAGTAATTGGACTCCTCATTGCTTATCAAGAATTTCGTACTTAATTTGCTTAGTAAAGTGTTCCTCTCGTACCAAAAGGTTGACGACAAATCTCCTGAATACTACTACACCATGGCAAATACCTCAAAAAGAAAAAGCGAGGGCCGTCTCTCGAAAGATTCCTCCGGAGAGGAAGCCGCGCCCGCCTCAAGCTTGCGACTTCTTGGATTTGCTGGTTGCCAGCTGAGTCTCCGGCTGCAACACCAACATTGCATCTGAGAAAACAACTCGACAAGGCAACTTCCGCGGACCACAGTCTCTTACCTCTTTCCTCACGGGTTCTTCCTTTTCCGACAGAATCAACCCGATGTGGCAAGGAGATGACATGTACGCTGTCAAAAATGAAACGAGATAACATTAGCAACATTAGGACGAAGACGACAGTGACGGAGGCACAACATCTGATAGCATACGGTTGATTCTTCCACAAGCCCTGGAGGTGCGGCGCCTCTGCTTCTGAGCCTGGCTCGCCTGGATATGAGATATATAGAGCGCATCATCTTCCAAACCCTTCGCCTGAATGCAAAATTAGACGGGTCCTGTTAGTCTAACAGAACAAAATGAAGCCCCACTTATGAAGACGAAATTTCGTGATGACATACTCCAGCGTTAGTCTCGGCATTCTTTGACAAATCGAGAATGACTATAGCCGATTTCGCCGGCCACTGCCTAAGTCCGTTAGAGTGCCTGCTTTTCACCTGAGCAGTCCTTCTAATGCCGCTGCAAAATCGTCGGAACAGCCTCCATTTACCTGTTCGCTGTGGCCAAAGGCAGCTTTCTTATTGCAAGGGCTGTCTCTCTTGGGTTCTGAAAATCAATAAAAATGACAGAACTCTATTCCATTCTAGTGCAGCCCCAAGGCGTAGCTTGCGCGAGCGCGAAGCTATCAAAACAAGGATTCTGCACGCCTTAACTCAAGAATGTAGGAATTTTCTGGTGGTAGCCAACCTTCTTTCAATTACTGGATGTTGAATTAGAAAATCTCACATGAGACTCCACTGACACCTCATTGCCTATTGAGGCGAAATGAAAGAACTCTATACAGCCCTTGCAATCTCTCATGTACATAGAAAGTCACATAACGCGATTACATGATTAATTAGATCAATGCATCTGTGCGGCAACAAAATTGAATTCATTTAGCTACCAAAAGATGGATTGTGCAGGTTTTAACAGCACATAGGCATTCGAATTCATCGAGCAACTCAACTCACCTACCGACTTCTTTAAATAATTTGAAATATATTATAAATTTTCTGATTAAAAAAAAGTAGAACAAAATGCTTAAGAAAGTGTAAACGTCAACACAGTCTATGATGACCGCAATAAGATATCAAATCTTTTTATTACCAAACACTCTATCTGTTATGATTGCATTAAGGTATTAATTTTTTTTATTTTATTAATTTGCATGATCACGCATCAACTCTTCTTTACTGTCTCTTTTCTTCTGTAATGTGTTCTTTTTTATTTGTTAGGAAACATAACATTTATAAAATGACCCATGTTTCCCTCCTTATTTTCCCCCTTAAGACATCCAAATGGTCAACTCCTGAGTCCGTCATGCAAATGGATCTAGAGACAATAGACATATATCACTCAATTATATCCATTCCTTCGTCCGAAAGGAATATATTTTGCAGTCCAATAGAGATATTTCGTTCAATTATATCCATTCCTTCATTTGAAAGGAATATATTTTGCAGTCCATGTAAGTCAACTGGCCAAGTCCCTAATCAAGGGTGAAATGGTTTAATCTACCTATCTACAGACCGTGTAATAACTTATCTAATAACTCAGGGTGGATCTGAAATGGTGGACTCTATAAATGAGTTCAACTTCGCATTCCAAACTCCGACTAAGTATTTAGACGAAAGCCCAAGGAAGTTTTGGTCTGTCCACGCTACAAATTCGGCTCTGCCATAACATAAAATAGCTCAGCCTACACTTCCATTAGCTCCATGGTGGGGCAGTAGTGAAGGGCTCGTTCAAACGTATAGTAGTTATAGCTTAAATTGAATATTCGTTTGTAGGTGAATATAAAACCATAGTTTTTTCTATCGGGAGTCCTAAAATGATGTGGACGGTTTCATTGAGTGTACTCGGAACATTTTTCTTGAGTCCTAAAACTTTGAATCTATTCATTTAAGTCCTACTAGAACTTTTGCCTTAAAGAGATTCCATTAGCTCCGGGGGCAAATCCTCCTGGCCTTTGCTTTTTTTGAAGTAATAATAAATTAATAGAGAGAGATTGCAGGAGTTGGCAATTGTTAGCTGAGGCCAACAAGCCTTGGGCAACTACACCACCGCCCTTACCGTTGCCGTGACCATTGTGCGATGGCCCTCTAGAAGGCAAGCTTGTCTTAGCCAGCTCACAGAGCGGACCTCAACCTTTGCCAATGCTCAAGCAAGGGCCATCACCTTTCCCTTGCAACAAACTAGAGGAAGCAAATGCATCACCCCATGGTTTTCCCTTCATTAGATTGGGTTTTCCTTTGGTGAGATCTTTCTCTTTAAGCATTTTTTATTTAAAAAAAAGGTTTTTATTTTTTTATTTTTCAGCTTTCTTTTTTCCCCCTTTCAATCTTTAAATGGTGTAGATTGAAGTTGGCATCACATAAGATGGGAATTACAGAGTTTTATGAAAACTTTCCGCTTACAGAAAAGGGACCGACTTAACAAAATCCCTCACTTGCATTTTTAGTGCAAATTTTAGGACTTAAATGAGTAAATTGAAAGTTGTAAGACTAAAATTTTGAAATGGCAAACTCAACAATGAAGAGGAGAATTTATTGGTTGCTTTTGGACAATTTTTTTTTTTTTGGGTGAAAGTCGTGAGAAGACGATTATGTAAAAGGAACAGAATTATGCAAATGCTATAACTTTTATCAAGCATATAATAAAAGAGTTAAACAAATAGAAGATATTGCAAGACATATATAGTGATTCGTCCTTCTACTTGGTTTATATACTCTTCTAAACTAATACCCACCAATAAGATTGGAATCTACTAGTAATTGTAAAGAATTTATTATATGTAGATGATGCTTCTTTTACACAAAGCTCAGTAGATAATTCTGCAGGTATAATCACCTCTCTCTGAAGTTTGAAAGTAGCTCTCGAACTTCCTTTAAATTCAAATCAAATATAAAAAATAGGCAGCGGTCTTCTTTATTTTGGATTGAAGAAGCACAAATGATGTACAAATGATGTGCTCTACTATATGTCTAAATCAAGAGCCGCTTCCGCGTCAATTGACTGTTCACCTTTTACCCACCAATCCTTCCAAGCATAGGGACGTCTTTCGGTTCTCCAAATATGTTCCCCTTCTAGTGATCCATCCAAACTCTTAGCCTTAATTTCTTTTTCTTTTTCTTTTTCTTATCATGAGCAGTGATTTAGCCTCATAATATGTTGAAAAGCAGGGAAATAAGCGATCCAGGTGAGTGACGCCATGGCGGCTGAGTCTACGTCTCTGTCTCTCCTCTTTGTTGGATGGAAGTGGAAGGGAACGAAAAGCAAGAAAATATTAGGTAGGGCTGACTTATTAGGAAGCTACCACGCGTGGCTCCGGGCATGTCATTATGGTCCCACGGAGAGTAGCGGTCCATCTAATATTTTCTCGTACTTGAATTACGCCACTGGACAGGAGCCACGTCACTCGGTCGGGCATTTGACTGGCCCCACCTTTTGGAAATTCCAGTGAAAGTCGCTGCATAATTACGACAGCTTTGACAGGCTAGTACCTTGGAGAACAAGTAACTCCGAGGCTTTGACCGGTAGCTGCGAGGATTCCTATAAGTCAAGAGTCTCTCTGGCTCTGGCCTTGGGGCGTGGAGTCTTCTTGGACGTGTCCAGACATGGCAGGCTCGAACAAGGGCGGGATCCTGGCGAGCGAAGCTCTCTTGAAGGTTTGGGGCTACTGTCTCAGCACCGCTTGTCTTCTTACTGTTTGGTTCTTTTAAGATGTCCGCCGCTTGAGCGGACGGTTTATAGTTGTTTGCAAAATGTATCCTCAAGATTGCCATCGAAGGTTCTTTCTTCATGGTGCACGTTCTTAAGATATAAGATATAAAGCATATTTCTGCATCAATTTTTTCAAATACTTGAAGCTTTTGGAGTAAAAAGATATGTACCCAGATTTCAAGTTGGTGCGAGATTGGGTATAAAAGAAGAGAGAGTATTCTATGATAAGTAGGTAAAACAGTGTAACTTAACTAACTTACTCTATTCAAAATTGTAAGGACAATAAAGAGGTATATCCTTGGTGGTTTAAAGGGTTTCTTCACCGCGGAGTAGGAGCTCGAGAGCTCCACTAAGGCCGTCTCACCTGTCTAACAGATTTACCATTGATGGGCTAACAAGACTGTGCTCTTTATTTTTATATGCCGATGCTCACACGTCTCAATCTCTACAATTTCCTCTTGAAGGAGGGAATGCTCTCTAGATGTTAACGTCCAAAGGATGTCGAGGTCCATACAAGACCTTAGATGAAGCAGTTTAAGATCTTACCTAGGACCCAAGTTGGTGTAAGATTGGGTGCAAAAGAAGAGAGAGTGTTATGTGATGAGAAGGTGAAACCGTGCAAATTAACTAACTCTATATAAAATTATAAGGACAATAAAAAGGCATATCATGGCTAAAATTCACAGATGCAACTAGTTACATCGATTTTATTTTTCTTGTGCTCCTGTCATGTCCCTTATTATAAAAAGAAGAAAAAGAAGAAGCCAGGCCAAAGGAAATTGAGAAAGGATTTATGTGGATTTTTATGTGGTGTTGTTGCTATTGCAGTACATATTGGAAACAAATGCATATCCGAGAGAGCACAATCAGCTGAAAGAACTCAGAGAGGCTACTGTCCAGAAGTACCAAGTCCGGTAATTACTTGGATTTCTATAATAGTTATTTATTCTCATCGGCCAAGTAGCTTCTAATTGAAATTGTAGCGTTATGCTTCTCATCTACCTAAGTGTTTCACCTTACGCAAAATTCAGTAATTTATTTTATTTTTCATGTTTACCTTCGTTATTGAACCGAAGATTTTCAACATCGAAAGAGGTGTTTAGTCATTGTCTGACGTCGCCGGTTAATGCAGCATGTAATACCCCACCAACATGTCACCTGCGGTGGCAATGGAATTCATGTTAGAGTCGCAAATTTAAAAGGGTGAATAGATCTTTCAAGGCAAGCCATCGTACCTATATGGTGCATCGGTTGAGGATGTGATGCGGGAACCCCCATATGTAAAATACGCTGCACATAAGCATAAGCTTATCGATTGGTGTCTAATTATTAAAATCTTGATCTAATCGATTTGTTAATGTCTGCTGCAGGAGTCAAATGAACGTGCCAGTTGATGAGGGGCAGCTAATCTCCATGATGCTGAAGCTCATGAATGCAAAGAAGACGATCGAGATTGGAGTCTTCACTGGCTATTCCCTCCTCACCACCGCACTTGCACTTCCGGCCGACGGCAAGGTAATTATTGATGATTACGATCGAGTTTGACCGTGTAAGTATTTTAAATTTGTTTGTGATGGCGATGAAATTGGTCTTGTAATGAAACAAGATAATCTCTCCTTGGTGTAGATAATAGCGATTGATCAGGACAAGGAGGCCTATGAAACTGGCCTGCCATTTATTCAAAAAGCCGGAGTTGACCACAAGATCAACTTCATCCAATCAGATGCTTTCCCATTTCTGAATGACCTTGTCGCGGATGTAAGTGCATGCATATCGAGGATCATCTTGAATCTACAATTTCCAAGAAAATTTGAAGTGTATTAATGTGGTCTTAAATTATTCTTGGAAATGTTTTCGGTCCGTGTCACAATAGTTGATTGATGCAGGGCAAAGAAGAGGGAACCTTTGATTTTGCTTTTGTTGATACCAAGATGGATGACTACATGAAATACCATGAGCTGGTGCTTAAGTTGGTGAAGGTCGGAGGAGTGATCGGGTATGATGACACTTTGTGGTCTGGTGTGGTCGTGATGTCTGAAGACGACAAGATGGAGGAATACCTGAGGCACAGGAGAGGCAAACTTAGGGAGCTCAATAGCTTCTTGGCGAAGGATCCACGTATCGAGTGTTGCCTTCTTTCCGTTGGAGATGGCCTCACGCTTTGTAGGCGCCTCTATTAGAAACCTCCTTTTGCATAGTGCCTGTTATAATATATCTCGGGTTTGAGTCTAGGATGAAAATTTGAATTTCGAATATAAATAAATAAAAGGAGAAATTCAATATAAGCTTCGGAGATCGACTTTCCTATTGTTCACACTATGGATATTATATTATGTGCTCCCCTCTTTTGGTCAGACGGTGCCGTTGTCAGAGACTTGAGTAGCGCCACTTTTGTGAGTGCTTGAAGCGCTGGGTTGACCGCGAAGAAATATTGAAGCTCCATTCGCGAGCGGCAGCCGGTGGGTTTTTTCGTCGGTTTCCTTCGTGCAATTACACAAAAAAGACTCCAGTATTTATAACCGATTAAATCTTGTGATAGGATTTGTGTATCATTTGGAAGATTGGGAGATTATTTCACGAGAATTTATGGGATCAAAACATTCTTTGAGATATAACGTGTCATTGGGGGCATGGGAAACACTAAAAGTATTTAAGTGATTTGAGTGTAGTTGTAATCTTTGTGTATCGTGTGATCTATAGTAGAATTCGTTAATACTCTCCCTATTGACGTAAGTCAGTACGACCGAATTACATAAATCCATTATCTGATTTATTTTTGTATTTTATCTATTTTTATTGTTCGATTGCTTGTTCTTCCGCAGTAGTGCCAGTCATTCCAGTCCAATCTAATTCACATAGTAAAAGGTCTCAGAGTAGGAGGCTATAATGATCTTGGAGAGTAATTGGACTCCTTATTTGTTGCCTGACGCAAGGTTTGTTTGATGTTTCGAGAATTTCGTACCTAATTTGTTCCTAAGAGTTACTCGAGAAGTAGCAAAAAGTTCGACCATACTTGTAATTGACCGACTTTCAATTATGGGAGAATAAATCTCGAGAATGTCTAAACCCTTTTCCATGCGTCATCACTCGAAAATCAAAATATATCTTGTGGTCATAATATTGGTACGACGATACTAATTAACCTATGTAAAAGAAAATTTAACTAGAAATTCTCACATGAGACTCGAGAGAGACACTTCATTGCTTATAGGGACGAAATGAAAGAACTCTCAGCACCATCTTTCACTCGCTCATGGGCACGGAAAGTTGCAATGAGAAATACATAACAGAACATCGATATTCAAATTCATCAAGCGACTCATCGAGTCAAGAAAGTTGCAAAATTTTCCTGGCGGCATCTAAAAATTGTACGATAGCAGGATGTTAAACTTCAATTCCTCACGCTAGGCTCAAGAGACGCCTTATTGCCTATGGAGGCAAAATGAAATATTCATGTTACACTTTGGACATCGCCGGGCCTTTGGTTGGTTATGGGGCCCGAAATGACCCGGTCAGAGCCTAAAACTTAATTTTTATTGAGCTTTTCATCCTAAATGAAAATATATGAAACTTTACAAGTGAAATTGAAGATGACAAAATAAATCAAAGAATACTAATGGGTTTAATATTTGAGTAATTAGGTGAAAGATGTACAAGTCACTATGCATATGATAGAACGTGTAAAGGATATTATCTAAGATTATAATTGAAAGAACTAGAAAATAAATACTATATTGGACTTGAACTTATTTAGACTATATCCAGACTTCAAGAGTAAATCCGTTTAGACGCAAATAGTCCAAATTATGAAGTCTACTTCAGATAGAACACACTCAGACTTTACATACAAACTTTACAAGTCCAGAATGTGATAGGCTCAAGAACAACACAAGTGCAAAACATGACAAGTTCAGAATGACACAAGTGCAGAACGAGACAAATTTAGAACATAGCATGTTCAGAATGAGACAACTTGACAGAATGTGACGCAAGCCCAAAATGTATAATGGCTAGTAATCTAATTTGAATTTTCACACCTAAAATAGATTTGATTAATTCAATCTAATTGATTGACAATAGATCGTGAAGACAAGAACTTTCCAAATGGAGAAGCTCTATTTACGGCAATCTAGATTTTGATTGTATGGGCGATCAAAATCAAAGTAGGGATTTTGCTTTTGTCACTCAACGGCTATCAAATCTTTTTGATACGGTTTTATCCAATGGATAGATTGGAATACCATCCTCTAGATTCTGTCCAATGGCCAGTTTGGAAGTGGGGGAGTGTTTAAGCAGATCAATGGATCGATGAGCAAGTAAAGACGAAGTATAGAATCTATAATTCCAAAGTTTAAACGAACTTCGATCATACACTTGTCTTTTATAAACTTAAAAGTTTGTGATTATGGAAGAAGTATATAAGAGTGACTTAGTTAAATAATGTGATCTACCACTAAGTTTCTTGTTGATCATATAATGAAATCACGCCAATTAGCTATCAATATAGGAGAGTGGATATAGGCTTGATCTAAACTAAACCACAATAATTTCTTGTGCAATTTTTTTTTTATCCCTTAAGCTTTATTGTTTACTAATATTGTCTATTGTATACTGTCTGAAGTATTCAGGCTTCTGGATTGTTATTACATAGTTCTGAATATTACCTCTGATTTTACTATTATTCAGAATTTAATTCTTGAATAGTTTTATTCCGCAATAATTTATTGTATCATCTATTTGGCCCACCGACCCTTTGTGGTCCGCCTGGCCTTTCTTTGATCTGTAAAGTCATCAGTTTCTGAGTTCTACTATCAAAACAACGGAGGGGTGACAGACGAAGGAACGCTATCTCCCTGCGATCGACAAAAATAGGTCGCAAGGAAGATTAACTATTATGAGGAAATGCCACTAGACTAAGCGACTTTGTGCAGTCAGAAGTATTTGAATCGCCATTGTCATCCCTAGTCAACTATGCCGACCCATGTGAAGAATGCAAGGGTCTTGAAACACTTCTGGGTTATCACTAGGATTTGATTTTGGAATCATGAGAAGTTTTACCGCGTGCATTGCAAGTCAATAGACAGATTCCTCACCAAGTGGGATCAATGTGTGAGCGCATAAGAGCTCATAATGTACTAGGATGATATCAGGGAAAATTGCCAAAAAAGTCCTAAACCTATTACAGTTGTGCCATTTTAGTCCTAAACCTTTTGTTTTGACCAATTTAGTCCTAAACCTTTTACGATTGTGCCAGTTGAGTCCATCCGGCCAAATTTGGCCGACCGGAGCTGACGTGGACGCCGGCCGGCGCCGGCGAGAATATTTTAATATTTTTTTAATATTTTCCGAATTTTTTTATTGTTTTTTCAATTTTTCTGTTTTTTTTTTCTCCCCTCCCCTCCCCCCCGCCGGCGGCAGTGGCCGGCCAGCGCCGACGAGGCTGCCGGCCACTGCGCGAGGGCTGCGAAGCCCTCGCCGGCGACCTCGCCCAGACCTGGGGGTCGCCGGCGAGGGTTGCGGCCCCGGCTTCGCCTAGATCTGGGCGAGGCCGGCCTCGCCCAGATCTGGGCGAAGGCTCCTCGTCACGGCCGGCGCCCAGATCGGGGCGAAGGCGCGTCGCCTCGGCCGGCCTCGCCCAGATCTGGGCGAAGCCGGGGCCGCGACCCTCGCCGGCGGCCCCCAAGTCTGGGCGAGTCTAGGCGAGGTCGTCGGCGAGGGCTTCGCGGCCCTCGCGCAGTGGCCGGTAGCCTCGTCGGCGATGGCCGGCCACTGCCGCCGGCAGAGGGAGGGGAGGGGAGAAAAAAGAAAAGAAAAGAAAAAAAACAATAAAAAATTCGAAAAAAAAAGTGTATGACTGCCCTAACCAAGAACCCGGAAAATATTCAATTGAGCAAGCCCTTAGGACTAGAACATACTGCGTATGGGGAAAAAGTGTTCCTCTCGCACCAAAAGGTCAACGACAAATCTCCTGGATACTACACCACGGCAATTAGTTAAAAAAGGAAAAACCGAGGTCCTTCTCTCGAAAGAGTCCGCCCGAGAGGAAGACGTGCCCGTCTCAAGCTTGAGACTTCTTAGATTTGCTGGTTGCCAGCTGAGTCTCCAGCTGCAAGACAAACATTGCATCTAAGAAAATGGCCCAACAAGGCTACTTCCGCCATTTGCATAGTAAAAGATGGAACCGCAGACTCTTTACCTCTTTCCTCACAGATTCTTCCTTTTTTGACAAAATCAACTCGATGTGGCAAGGAGATGACATATAGGCTGTCAAAAATTGAGACGAGATTAACATTACCAATAGTAGAATAAAGACGAAAATAACGGAGGCGCAACGTTTGATAACATACGGTTGATTCTTCTGTGAGCCCCGTAGGTGCGACGCCTCTGCTTTTGAGCCTGGTTCACCTGGATATGAGATATATAGAGCGCATCTACGTTCAACCCCTTCACCTGATATAAAATTAGACAGGTTCTATTAGTCTAGCAGAACAAAATAAAACCCCAATCACGAGGATTAAATTTTGTGATGACATACTTCAGCGTTACTCTTAGCATTCTTCAACAAATCAAGAATGAATCTAGCCGGTTTCACCGGCCACCGCCTTTGTCCATTACAGTGCCTGTGTTTTTGCCTGAGCAGTCCTTCCGACGCCACTGCAAAATCGTTGGAACGGTACTGCCAGGTACCTCTTTGCTTTGGCCAAAGGCAGCTTTCTTATTGCAAAGGCTGTCTCTCTTGTGTTCTGAAAAATAATAAAAATCACAAAAACATATTCAATACTAGTCGAGCACAAAGGCATAACTTGCTCGAATGCGGAGCTACCAAAAGTTGGATTTTATAGGTGTCAACAGAAGCATGTAAGTTACCACCCCATGTGGTGGCGTAGCTGGCTTGGGCTTTCTTCCCCTCACGAAGGGGAGGAGTTCAAATCCCAGAGGCATCATTAGTGGACTTATCCTGGTGGCACGTGCTTGGTGGTCGCACATGTCGCCCCCAGGGTTTACTCCCTGGCTGCCGGCCGTGCGGGAGTTCCCTGGGTCACAAAAAAAAAAAAAAAAAAAACAGAAGCATGTAAGTTTATTAAGCAAATTCAACTCAACTCAACAGTGTTGCAAAGTTTTCTGGTGGCGGCTAAACTTTGTACAATCACTATATGCTAAATTATAAATACTCACACTAGATTCAAGAGACGCCTCTCTGCACAACCCTTCACTCTCTCACGTACACGGAAAGTCACGTTGCGCAATTACATGACTAATTAGATGAATACATCTCTGTGCGCAGAGTTAAACTCATTAGGCTACCATAAGATGGATTTTATAGATGTTAAAGGAAAATTTTGAATTCATTAAGCTACTTAACTCAATTAATCTTTGTACAATCACTAGATGCTCATAGGAGGCTCAAGAGACACTTCCTATGGAGGCAAAATGAAAGAACTCTATGCCCTACACTTTCACTCTAGCGTGTACACGGAAAGTGACATTGTGCAATTACATCAAAAATTAGATCAATACGAGTTACATTCGCTAAGCTACCAAAAGATGGATTCTATGAGTGTTAACAGCACGAAGGCATTCAAATTAATCGAGCAACTCAACTCAACTCTAGAACGTCTCAAAATTTCCTGGCGACAGCTAAGCTTTGGACGATAGCAGGATGAAAAAGTATAATTCCTCGCACTAGAATCAAGAAACGTCTAACACCCTTCATTATCTGTGCTTAAAAGTTCGCAAAGCGCAGAGTATATCTCTAAATCAGATAAACCCATCAACCCTTCCATCGAATACTGAATCTTCATTGCTGAAACAGATATAGAGAGTACTCAAAAGTTTTGCGACAATTCCCACTTGAGTTTTGAATGCTTCTCGACGAATTCTCAACACAATGGTAAATGAAATATCTACTGACAAATAATCCCTAAACTTTGGCCTCTTTGTTGGATGGAAGTGGAAGGGGAAAAATAGGAAAATAACACAAATATTCCTGAACTTTGGCCTAATACGCAATACCATCCATGAAGTTTCAATTTGTTCATGTTAACAAATATTTTCGAACTTGGATAGAATAATGAAGTCAATATGAGCTTGAATTAGTAGAGTAATTAAATCGAATTTTGAGATATGAGATCACTTTTTTTAAGGATTAATTTGTTGCATAATGTTACTAATGGTTATTGGCAAATATCCTTCAAAATACAATAAAGTCTCAAAATAGGAATATTATATTGCAATTTTAGTATCTTTCTAGGGTCTCTCTAGAAAATAATTGAAAAGATGGCTGCAGTTTTAGAAAGAAGACTCAAAATGATTCTTACTAATTTTGCCAAAAACCGACATGTGTATATATATTGGTCTTAAAGAAGATAGGTAACTATTTGTGGAATGTCACAAAATTAACAAAGATATCCTTTCGGAAGAAATTGCAAAATGAACAAACATATCTCTTTGGAAGAGAATGCAAAACAAATGAATGTAACCTTTCAAGAAATATTGCAAACTAAACAAGTATAAGTTCAATTATTGTAGTTTGCCCCAATAGCCACTCTGCTCACATGAGAAGGGAGAGGTAGGGGTTCGAATCCCCACCTTCTAAGGGGGATTAGGGTGAAGGCGATTTAGTTTCAAAAGAGAGTTTCGATTCTTAGGTCTTGCAAGGAGGCAAGGCGGAAGTCTGAGTATTAGAGTAGGAGCAAAGTGGGACCGACGAAAAAAAAGAATAAGTATAATTTTCAAAAGTTGTCTTGAAAATATACATATAAAAATTTGGAATAATAAATGATAATTTTTAATAATAAAATTCTGAATTTAATAATTTCCAAAATGCTAAAAAATAAAGGCAACATTTTGATTATTTGCACATCCACACGCGGATATAATGGGGTCTAGCTTGTACCCCAGCTTTTTTCTTTTAACAAATTAGAAAAGCTCATACTTATAAAGTGGTTTATCTCTTCCAAACTTTCCTTTGTGAGATAAAGAGAAATACATTTTGTTTGTTTTACAAACAAACATCCAATAGTTGAATATGATCTCCAAATTTTTTATACATATTCAATCCAGTTCCTAGATTATATGAAAATGTTTAATGTTATTCTTGAATTTATATTAATGGAAGGAAAACCCTGAACATTTTTAAATAATTCAAGGACTAATTTGAATATGGATCAAAAGTTTAAAAATCACATTGAACAAATTAAAAGTTTGAGGACGACATAACATATTGTACTAAAAATTAAAAATTGCGTCAAATAAATTAAAAGTTCAAAAATCATATTATATAATAAAGTAAGGTTCAAGGATTATATATAAAAAATACAAGGGGGGTGTTTTCAAAAGTGCCTAGAGATTCTATCATTGCTGCATAATGACGCGGAACGTAGGCCAATGCCGATGAGAACCAGCTATTCACGAGGCATTTGACCGGTGGATGCGAGTGTCTAATGATTCCTTATATAGAAGTTCGAGAGCCTCCTCTGGCTCCGGCCACTGGGGGCGTGGAGTCTCCTCGGACGTGTATTCGGACATGGCGGGAGGCTGGGACAAGGGCGAGATCCTGGCAAGCAAAGCTCTCTCGAAGGTTGGTTTTTGGTTTGCTGTCTCTGCATCGCGCATGTTCTCTCTGTTCGGTTCTGTTGAGATGGTTGCTGTGCATCGCTCGGTCTTCTTGCTAGACACTTTATAGTTGTTGCAGAACGCCTCCTCAAGATTGCCATTGAAGGTTCTTTCTTCATGGTGCACGTTCTTAAGATATCGACCACATTTCGGTGTCATTTTTTTCTCGATATTTCAAGCTTTTGGAGTAAATGGATATGCATTGATTTTTAAGTTGATTTAAGATCAGGTGCAAAAGAAGATAGAGTATTCTGCGATAAGAAGATGTAGTGCAACTTAACTTATTTGAAGTAACATTATTATTCAAAATCTTTAAGGACGATAAAAAGGTACATCATGGCTAAAATTCGCGGATGGAGCTGGTTACATTGATTTTATGTTTCTTATGCTCGTGTTGTGTTGTGTCCCTTATTATTAAAATAAAAGAAGCTGGGGCAAAGAAAAATTGAGAGCTCTCTCTAAGTGAGAGGATTAATGTGGATTTTTGTGTGGTGTGTTGTTGATGTTGCAGTACATATTGGAAACGAATGCATATCCAAGAGAGCACGAGCAGCTGAAAGAACTCAGGCAGGCCACGGTCCAGAAGTACCAAATCCGGTTCGTAATTACTTGGATTTATATAACAATAGTTATTATTTTCATCAACCAGATAACTTCTAATTCACCTGAGTGTCAGCCTTATGCAAAATTCAATAGTTTTTTTTTTTTTTTTAATCTTTGTTATCAAGTCAGAAATTTTGAATTTCCAATGAGTTGTTTAGTCATTTTCTAACATATTCGGCTAATGCAATACATGATACCCACCAACATGTCAACTATGACATGCAATGAAATTCATGTTAGATTCACAAATTTAAAAGGGTGTATAGTGTTAGGATTTGTCACGTAATCACAAAGAAAATAAAGAATAGAAGTCAAAAAAAGAATTTGAGATGTGCGGTTTTGACTTGATTTATCTTTAAACTAGGGTTACGCCTAACTAAGGAATCCACTATAATTAGCACCTCACAACTCTTAGGTACATCTCTCAATTTTATAAGAGAAAGAGAATTATATATATAGTAACTATTCATGAGCTCCAGCTTAAATTATCAATATAATTGGGCTCAAAATATAAAAACCCTTTGGCCTCGTGGGACGTTGCCCTTAAACCCTGCCCCTTTACCAAGCAAGATCCCCGTATCATCTGGTCGACGGGGCATATGATCTACACCCCCAACGTATGGTTCTTTCAAAGCAAGTGGGGGCTTGGGTATAATTATTGAAACATTAATCGCATTGAATGTTTGCTGCAGGAGTATAATGAACGTGCCGGCTGATGAGGGGCAGCTAATCTCCATGATGTTGAAGCTCATGAATGCAAAGAAGGCAATTGAGATTGGAGTCTTTACCGGCTATTCTCTCCTCACCACCGCACTTGCACTTCCGGCCGATGGCAAGGTAATTAATAAATTTTAAATTTATTTATAATTGCAATGAAATTGGTTTTGTAATGAAACGAGTCAATCTCTCTTCGGTGCAAGATCATAGCGATCGATCGGGACAAGGAGGCCTATGAAACTGGCCTGCCATTTATTCGAAAAGCTGGAGTTGACCACAAAATTGACTTCATCCAATCGGATGCTTTCTCATTTCTGAACGACCTTGTCATGAATGTAAGTACATGTGTGTCGAAAATCATCTCAAATCTACAATTTCCAAGAAAATTCAAAGTTTGTTTAAGGCATTTGACTATTAGTTGGATCGGTGCCGTCTGCACTCAATCAAATGATTAATAGCTACCTACCTAAATAATAATAATAATTTGTGCACGTAATTTTTACGTAGAGCAAAGAAGAGGGGACCTTTGATTTTGCTTTTGTGGATGCCAAGAAGGATGACTACATGAAATACCACGAGCTAGTGCTCAAGCTGGTGAAGGTCGGAGGAATGATCAGGTACGATGACACTCTATGGTATGGTGCAGTCGCGCTTTCTGAAGCCGACGAGATGGATGATCATCAGAGGCTCTGGAGAGCCCAACTCAGGGAGTTCAATAGCTTCTTGGCAAAGGATCCTCGTATTGAGTGTTGTCTTCTTTCCATTGGAGGTGGCCTCACGCTTTGTAGGCGCCTCCATTAGAAGCCTCCTCTACATATTGCCTATCTGGTCCCGTTTGGTTCTAGTGGGAAATGGCCAAGAAATAAGAAGTTTAAGGATCTTGGAGATAATTGGACTCCTTGTTTGGTGACACAATGCCTCTGTGATGTTTCGAGAATCTCATACATGATTTGTTCCCAAGAGTTACTTGGGAATAGGGCTAACAAAATGGGTCATGTACCTATATTTTAACTCAGTTTCAAGAGGCTTACTTTTATTTGAGTAATTCATTTTTTTCTAAATGGGTTAAAATGGGTTGAGAAAAAATAAAGCCCAAAAAATAGGTCAAATTTGGTTTACTAAAAATGACCCATATTTCAGTAACCCACACAACACCCTTTCGCTTCAGTTCGTCTCCATTTTCTTCTTCTTCACCGAGAATGACTAATATAGGTAGGAACCAACGAGGCATTTCCAGTGCCGAAAGCCGACGAAGTGGCTGGACCGATCTCGAAGCTGCCAGTGTAGATGTTAAGGGAGTGGCAGCGGAGGAGGAGATCGGAGTTGAACTTGGGGGAGAGGGGTGGGTGGATGTAGATGGCGGCGCACTAGCGGCAGGCGGGGGCGTCGAGAGGAGTTGCGGCCACGTCGTCAAGAGTGAAACTGATCACGAGAGGTCTTATTGTGGCGCTGGTGCGAAGGGGATCGAAGCAAAAGTAGAGGAGGAAGAATTAGATGGCAAAGAAGGAAGAGATAAAGAGAGCGAGCATAAGCTTCGAGGTCTGATCCCCGTGGTGTCTGGAGGACTTGGGCCTGTTTGCTGCCGCCGTCATCCACAATAGCGCATGTCTCAGCTTCATCAGCATCATCTTCCCATGGAGAGAGAGAGAGAGAGAGAGAGAGTTTGGAATAGAGAGTGGGGGTGGAGGGAAGAAGACTGCTGGCTTCAGAGGGATGTCAAAATCAACTAGAAGGATCGACCGACACAACATGAACAGGGAAAAGACAAGAAAAAATTGTCGATATTCCTCTTTTTTTTTGGGTTTTGGGGGGGGGGGGAGTTTAGTGAATGAAAGAGGAAATAAATTAGTGGTGGTTAGCGATAATGGTTTGAAAAGTGAGATCACAGGAGTTCTTGTCTGTTGGGTTTTTAATGAATAAAGGAGGCTTTTATTTTTTAATTTTTAATTAGATCATAAGTTTTTATCAAAGTAATATATACATGCGAATCGCTTAAAGTAAGTTAAATGAATTTGTCTATATTGTGTTAACTATTAAATGATTTAGTAAATTGAGTTGGATCGGATATAAATCGGGTCGAATATGAGTCGGTAAATTTACATTACATGAAAATGAGTCAATATAAATTGGAGCATTTTCGACTCAACTCAAATCTCAATCAACCCACCCATTTGACGATTCTACTTGAAAAGAAGCAAAAAGTTCTACTCTATTTGTAATTGACCAATTTTCAATTATGTGAGACTACATCCCCAGAATATCTAAACTTTTGTCCATGCATGGTCACTCGAAAATCGAAATATACCTTGTGGTTGTGATATTGGTACGATGACATTAATTAACCGGTGTAAATGAAAATTTAATTAGAAATCCCCACGCGATACTCTCAAGAGTCACCTCATTGCTCATCGAGGTGAAATGAACTCACTCCCAGCACGACCCTTCACTCGCTCATGGGCACTAAAAGCCGCATTGCGGAATGATTAACAGAGCGTCGGCATTCGAATTCTTCGAGCGACGACTCGACTCGATAAAGTCGCAAAATTTTCCTCACGGCAGCAAAAGCTTGTGGAGTAGCAGGACATTTTAAACTTCAATTCCTCACGCTAGACTCAAGTGACGCCTCATTGCCTGCGGAGGCAAGATGCAATATCTACTTCACATTTCGGGCCTCGCCGGGCTTTTGCATGGTCATGAAGCCCAAAATGGCCCAGCCCGATCTGAAACTTGCAATTTTTATTGAAATTTTTCTCCTATACGAATGAAAAAATGAAGCTTCACAGGTGAACAAAATACTACATTCAATTAAAATTTGAAAATATAATTTCGGGTCTAGCCAGTCTTGACCGCTATCTCTGTGTGATCCACAAAAATGGATCGCGAGGAAGATCGACTATACATGAGGAAATGGCACTAGACTAAGCGGTTCGAGACTGGTTAACCTGTCATAACCAGGCACCTTAGTGCTGTCGAAAGTACTTGAATCACCACTATTATCCCTACCCCATACGAAGAATGTAAGATCCTTGGAAACGTGCTGAACTATCACCAAGATTTGATTTTGGAATCATGAGAAGCTATATCGTGCACACTGCAAATTATAGTTATGGGGAAAAGGGGTTCCTCTAGTATCAAAGGTCGACGACAAATCTCCTGAATACTACTACACCATGGCAAATAGTTAAAAAAGTAAAAACGAGGTCCGTCTCTCGGAAGAGTCTCCTGATAGGAAAACATACCCGCCTCAAGCTTGCGACTTCTTGGATTTGCTGGTTGCCAGCTGAGTCTCCAGCTGCAAGACCAACATTGCATCTTAAGAAAACGACTCGACAAGGCAACTTCAGCCATTCGCATAGTAAAAGATGGAGCCAGAGACTCTTACCTCTTTCCTCACTGGTTCTTCCTTTTCCGACAGAATCAACTCAATGTGGCAAGGAGATGACATATATGCTGTCAAAAATGAAACGAGATAACATTAGCAACATTAGAATGAAGACGACAGTGACAGAGGCGCAACATCTGATAACATACGGTTGATTCTTCCGTGAGCCCTGTAGGTGCGGCGCCTCTGCTTCTGAGCCTGGTTCACCTGGATATGAGATACATAGAGCGTGTCCACGTCCAAACCCTTCACCTGATGCCAAATTAGACGGGTTCTATTAGTATAGTAGAACAAAATAAAACCCCACTCACAAGTATGAAATTTTGTGACGACATACTTCAGCATTACTCTCGGCATTCTTCAACAAATCCAGAATGAATCTAGCAGATTTCACTGGCCACCGTCCTTGTCCATTAGAGTGCCTGTTTTTTGCCTGAGCAGTCCTTCCGACACCACGGCAAAATCTTCGGAATGGTATTGCTTGTTTGTGGACCAGCACATCCTCCAGGTACCTCTTTGCTTTGACCAAAGGCAGCTTTCTTATTGCAAAAGCTGTCTCTCTCGTGTTCTGAAAAATTATAAAAATGAAAAAAACGTATTCAATACTAGTGGAGCACTAACGCCTTTTGCTCAAATGCGGAGGTACCAAAAGTTGGATTTTATAGGTGTCGACAGAAGCATGTAAGCTAATTAAGCAACTTCAACTCAGCTCAACAATGTTGTAAAGTTTTCTGATGGCAGCTAAACTTTGTGCAATCACTAGATGCTAAATTAGAAATACTCACACTAGACTCGAGACGCCTCTCTGCACAATCACGTGCATGGAAAGTCAAGTTGGGCAATTACATGACTAATTAGATGAATACATCTCTGTGCGCAGAGTTAAACTCATTAAGCTACCATTAGATTGATTTTATAGATGTTAAAAAGAAAGTTTTGAATTCATTAAGCAGCTCAGTTCAAGAATGTTAGGGAATTCTATGGCGGCAGCTAACCTTTGTATAATCACTGGATGCTCACAGAAGGCTCAAGAGACACATACTATGGAGGGAAAATGAAACTACTCTATGCACTACGCTTTCACTTTAGTGTGTACACGGAAAGTCACAGTGCGCAATCACATCAAAAATTAGATCAATACAAGTTACATTCACTAAGCTACCAAAAGATGGATTCTATGAATGCTAACAGCATGTAGGCATTCAAACTCATCAAGCAACTCGACTCGACTCAACTCTAGAACGTTTCAAAATTTCCTGGTGGTGGCCAAGCTTTGGACGAAAGCAGGTGAAAAAGTAGAATTCCTCGCACTAGAACCAAGAGACATCTAACACCCTCCACTCTCTGCGCATAAAAGGCCACAAAGTGCAAAGTCCACATCTAAATCAGATAATCCCATCTACCGTTCTATCAAATATGGAATCTTTACTGCTAAAATAGACGCAGAGAGTCACTCAAGAGTTTAGCAACTATCTCCACTTGAGTTTTGATGGCTTCACAACAAATTCTCGACGCAAGAGTAATACAATTGAAGCAAAACGTCTACTGACACTAACTTGATAAATCGCCATAAAAAAGCACTTCACACAAATGTTACCTTGAAGTGAACCCTGAGATCAGAGCCCCTAGCCTTGCAAGCTGCGGGAAAAACGTCCGGGGACAACATCAGATCCAAGACACTATCCGATAAACGACCATATAGCACCAGACAAAATCTGAATATCTTTGAGCTAAAGAAAAAGGAAAAGGGAGTGATCGAGCTGAAGCTTACACTTAGTGGGATTGTCGGACTCTCTGGAGTACTTCACCTGCGGGGGGTCAAACGGGCAACAAACAATTCGCTCAGAAAGGACATTCTCGAGATGAATTCTCAAAGGAAGAAGAGTCGATGTAACCAACCATGGTGCCTGATGCGCGCGCCCTGGTGAAAGTTCTCTTGCTTCGTTAGCTTCCGCTGCTGCTGGAGAGCGGCCAAGGGAGGAGGCACAACTTTGACCGAAGGAGAGAAGAAGAAGAGAAACCTTTGCCAGAGATGGAAACCCTAGTTTCGAAGGGCCCTTTTGGAAATTGAGCTGGGTTTAATCTCTTTTTTCAAATGGGCTTAATGGCCCAAACGTTTGGGCTTTGGTGGAGAAGCTAATTCAAGTCCGTGATTCTAGCATAATGTAATGAGTTTAGATTCCGTTTGTTTCACCAAAAATAACTTTTATAAAAACGTTTTCTAATTTTTTTGACATTCGTTTTATGAAAAATGAATTGAGAAGAAAAATTTCGATAGAAGAAAAAAAATTTCTAAAATAAGGGAAAAAGTTTTCTACTTTTTAAATTAGGGAAAACATTTTCCTTACTCACTTTCCATTATCTTATACCCTATTAGCTTCTCTTTTTTCTTTTTCAAAAACTCAAAATTTAATTATTTATTATTATTTATATTTCTTTTTTTTCCCCTTTTTACATTTTTCACCTTCTTCTTTGGCTGATCTTCAACCACGACGATAACTAGTGATCAGCCACAATAGAGCCTGAGCTCGCTGGCCTTGGGCAAGCTTGAGGCTCGCCTATGATGGCCTTGGGCCTCATCGCTCATTGCTGACTTGCAAATATAACGAGTGGGGAGCTCTAGCTCACTAGATCGCATGAGCTCAAGCCTCACTAACGCCAACCTCAAGCCTCACCAAATCAAGAAGCTAGAGGCTCGTGTTTGCCGCTAGCTAGTTGATTTGGTGAACCGTGAATTTGCTGACATAGGTGGAGCTCAAGCTCACCTAGATTTGGTGAGCCACGAGCTCACCGGTGTAGGCAGAGCTCAAGCTTGCTTGAATTTGGCAAATCGTCAAGCTCACCAACCTCGGCAAAGCTCGAGCTCGCTTGGATCAACTGAGCCTCGAGTTTGCCAACCTGTGTCCAAGCTGGTCGCCAAGCAACCTACCATTGCTAAGGCACGTTGCGGCGAAGGAAGAAGCACGAAAAAGAAGGAGGAATGGCAAAAAAATAAACAAATTGATTTTTTAAAAATTAAAAATAATTAAAATTCAACTATTATAAAAATTAAAAATCACTGGTAATTTTTCCTCAAAAATCAAATTAGATATCGAACGGTGGAAAATATGTTCCACTACATTTTCAATTTTAAACTGAACATCAAAAAATATCATCATTTTTCTAAAAAATATTTTTTCGAAATGTGATATTTTTCACAAAATAAACGAAACCTAGGTTAATAACAATATTGGCTCAGCTTGCAATTCTTAGCACGAGCTTTCACATTTTTTTCAATAACAACGAGCTCACAAAGGAGACAACACGATTATCCATGTCCCCACTCTCGCACTCCCTCGAGGAGGTATTCTATGCCATGGATGCACCATGTGGGTAGTAACGCATGATATAACTTAATGATCAAAGCTATGAGCGAATACGTGCAACGTAAAGTAGTGCGACTTTAATATCACAAGAGGCAATTAGCTGTTAAGGTAACATCACTTCATCACTGCGACATGATTATCGGTCATGTACAATCCTTCCTCCGCATAACATAGAGCACAAGAAAGCAATCTATGATATTTGAAGTCTAGAGTAGCAAGGAAAAACCCAAAGATTAGTGCTCCCATCTATATATATCTTCAATTATCAACACTTTAGTTCTTGAGCACTTTGAAGGTATGTTGTCATCGGCTAATATGAGAATCTATGAAATCCTTATTTATCGAGGTATAACTTATCGATCAAAAGGAAGAGCGAATGCACACAGCACAAAATTGTGCTAGATTAGTAGTAGGGGCAACAACGGTTAAGGGAACTTTACTTCATCACTATCACGTAGTTATGGGTGACGTATAGTACTTTCTCCATGCTACATATAAATCATCCCCCACCTGACCCTTATTGTTAAAATACTTCAATATTTAATTTAATATATGAAAACTTATAACCAAATTGAGAGAAGAGTGCGGAGAGAGGGAGTGCAAGATTGAGTTGAGTGAGAGCAAAAAAAAAAAAGAGGAAGAGATAATCACGGGGTAGGTTGGATTTAAGTAAGTTATAAACTTGTTTATAACCTATTTAACATTCACATCATGTTTAAACCTATTTACTTAATATAACTAACTAATTTTTGACCCATTTAATACCTATGGGTTAAGAAATGGATCAATATCCCATTTTGGCGGGTCTAGCATTTGTGCAAATTTATAATAGGAAATAACTGAAGAGCATATAAATCCTATGCCTCATAATCAAGTAGCGTGGGATATTGCAGCATCTCTCTTAAGCAAAAGACGAATGGGGTGGACACGTACGCAGTACAAAAATGTCCAACCAATAAGTTTAAATTAATAGGCGAAGGGAAACCCCATGTATATAAAGATTACATAAATTCTATAGTCAAGAGATGAATACAACGGGAACTTTTGTGCAAGGAAAAAACAAAGAGATTGAAAATGAAGTAAAGTCTAGCAGGGATGTGTGATAACTAGTGTAAATAAGGCGTTGGCCCTATTTTGAAACTAATCATTGTTATCCGTTCTACTTTTTGAAATCCATAACTTGCCTAGCAAATTCTTGGAACTATTTTGAAACTTGAAACCTATCTTTTCATCTATAATGCGTTGTACATGTATTGACTAAAAAAAAACCAGCTTAGAGAGAGAGAGAGAGAGATTTGTTTTTATGGCAATGGAGATAGTCGATGAATTAAGCCTTCCGTGCATTCAAATGTGAAAATTTCATACTAAAAAGAAAATTGTAAATTATTAAGTAGGTTTACTTAAAATTTATTATACGCGATAACATATACCTTTCCACAGGGTACAAGGTGATTACTGGTGGTCTAAACTAAAACCTCCATCTTATCCTCTCCTATGTATTTCACAGGTTCTCCTACACATCTCCAGGGTCCCGGGGTGAAAATAAAAATCCGAAAGCCTGTAAACCTGGCCCCCGCGGCCCGGACCCAAAATTCCTTAGCCCAAACATTTCGGGTCGGGATTTCGGGCCTATTCTTTTTTATGTCTCGAGCCTTGCCGGGCTTTCGGGTTATGAAGCCCGAAATGGCCTGGCCCGGCTCAGCATTTCTATTTTTTGTTCTAGATGAAAATAATGGAATTTTACAAGTGAAAAAAAAATTTAATAAAAAAATACTGAAAAAATTAATTTCAAGCCTAGCTCAGCTCGAACAGAACAAGCTTGAAATTTTCGGATCAGACTTGTTCAAGTTTGAGCTTGATTGTAGGCTCGGCATGTCCAAGCCCGAAGTTTCTGGGCCATGGTAGTTTTGCAATAGAAGCTGGTTCACCCGACCCATTTTCACCCCAGTGGAGTCCCATTTTTAAAAGAGAGGAGTCGACGGAAGTCGAAATATCGATGAAGGAAGAGACAAAAGTGTCATGAATCTTCGTTAGTGTTGGGAAAAAGGATGATATTTAGGCAAAAGGCCTGAATAATTTTCCACATTAGATAGAATAAAATATCAGACGATAATAGTAAAAATGAATAGTAAATAATATCAAGATTTTAACATGAAAAACCTTCTAAGGCGAAAAGAAATACCACAGAACTGTAATTTACTTCAAACTTCCACTATGATAAATGATGGGATGCAACTTCACTCTAAAGTAGATCTCTCTCATTGTCTTCAATTTGTAGATCTAAACCTCTCACAAACTGGATTATTCAAAGATATCTCTCTTGGAAGAAAAACTATGCTATTTTGATCTTCTTGCTTTTTGTATATATTTCTCCATTGAGGAAGACTCCTATTTATAGGAGCCAACGCAATCCCAATTGGAATTGTACAATCTGAAAAATCACGTTGATCTATCTCTTATTGTGATTTTCTAGATGTGGAAAGATCACTTTGATTTATTTCCCGATCTCTCTTAATTTTCTAGATGTGAAAGATCACGTTGATTGATCTCCAAATCTCTATTGATTTTCTTTCATTCTCTTTTTTTTTCTTTTCTCTTACACACTCACTATTACACATATTCTACTATAGATATCCATAATTGCATTGGTCTCTTCAATTGGGAATGACCTACTCAATAGTTAAAGGTGTCAAAACAAATCATGGACTCAATTTTGGGCGAACCTTTTAATGCGAGTGGTAGTCTCTGCGTGTCCAGCTGTGTGCAAGCTCATAACTTTTTCCTGCAATCTTAGTCAATGGATTGAGGATGGCATAGTGAACACACTTAGTAAAGATCAAAATAATTGTAAATTTAGCGCATCCCGATGTTGACAGGTAACCTTGTGTGTGTATATTCTCTCTTTTTATATTTTTAAATAATATCTTAAATTTTGACTAAAAAAGTATTAAACACGCGCGCGGACAAAATCTGTAACGATTTGCATTATGGAGTGGCCCATTCCGCATTAACTCCTCCCTGCTATTGTAAGAGATCGGTTGCTTTCTTCCCACCCTTGATAAATGTATCTATAGTTCAAAACGGACCCTAGAGACGGACATTCCGCGGAACCAAGAAATGGCGGGTAATCCTTTCCTCGAAAAAGTAGCATGCGGTACATGGAGACCAAGCCCGTGATAAGAAGTTGAAATGAGTTTGATAATAACTTGTTTAATAGCTTAATGTAAATTTAAATATGTTCTTAAAGTATTTTGTTTGAACTTTGGGATGGAAAATAAAGGTGTATTCCCTCCTAAGTAGGGAATAAATTTATTTACCAAGAAATTAAGAGGTCTTCTTAAGTGGGAAGGATAAATTCCATTGCAACTGCTTCAGTGATTATTTGAGGAATTAATAGGTCGGTATGGTACTTAGGAAATAAATTTATTTACCAAGGAATTAAGAGGCCTTCTTAAGTGGGAAGGATCAGACATAGTGTCTTTCAACCGACCCGTCGGCCTAATACCTTTGGTTGAAAGACATTGTATAATGACTTATTTAATAGCTCAATGAATTTGAGGTGGCAGACTAAGCGCCCCAAATTGAAGCCTAACAAATTCAGTTTTACATTTCATGCTTCAATTAAGTATTTAAAGGAGAGCTCAAGGAAGCTTCGATTCGTCTCCACGTTAGTTCGATTGTGCCTCGATGTAGCCTTGGTGGGATGGCAATGACGGGTTCACTCAAAATGAATAGTAATTATGACTCTAACCAAATATTATGTCGCATTTACAGAACTCCTGTGATAACACTCTAAAGGGAGTCACCAACCATCATCACCCTTCCCATTTTTATCCGGATCAAAATGGCAAGTGGAGTTTAAGGGGTTGATTGAGGGCGATTGTATGTACATGCACCAATGAGCAATGAATAATGATAAAATCTCCGAAGTTTAGAGTCTAGAGCTGATCAATCCTCATGCGGCGAAGGTGATGCTGCCGCGACGGCCCATAGGTCCTTGCCCTCTCGCAAAGAGGACCACATCTCTCGCCCATGCTTGAGCAAAGGGTTGTCGCCCTCGGTGACCAAGAGGCGACAGCATCACTCATGATTCTCCCTCTGTAAATCTCTCTCTCTATGTACGTTTCTCGAAATAATTAAGCTTTCTTTAATTTTCAATCTCATTTTTATCGTTCGATTCTTTATCCTTCAACCTTTTCACGTTGTAAAGCAAACCTGGCCTCCCATAAGATGGAAAAAAGAAGAAGAATAATGAAGCGCCATGTGAACTTTCCATTCACAAAAAAAATATAAAAAAAATGGATAGACATCGGGAAATTACTCAATTGCATTTTCCATGCAATATTTCGTCGGTTGTTTGTTGGTAAAATAAATAAATTGTGCATTGACTTGTCCCATATAGGGGAGTTGAAAGGAAGTGGGCTACTTTATAAGTGAAAGAGTTTTCTAATTAATACTTATATGGCGGAACTAAAAATTGTAAGACTCAAGTATACTCTGTCACGAATTTCTTCAACAATTTTCTGGAATTTCGAAGAAATTGTCTCTATATCTTTTCGAGTAATGACTTTAGAATCCCGTTGGAACCGTCCTTCGGTTTTGTCAAGGAGAGATAGAGGGAGAGGGCGGGGGTTTTGACCGGTGCGTACACGTGAGAGCAACCAATCACGAGGAGACACGAGAGCTAACCCCCGCTCTCCACATCCTCACCGTCCATTTCTTTTCATTTTTTTTGGGTCGTTCATTTCTTATTTAAACAGTCACCTCACCATCTTCTATACCTGTGGAATTCGAGCGGCAGAGTCATATAGACAGAGACGCTGGACATGGGGGGATCGGACGACAGGAAGATCCTCGCGAACGAAGCTCTCTCCAAGGTTCGTGTTACCGTAACGCGTGCGTGTAATTACATCTGTGCGTGTTGCGTGGTGTTGGAGAAAGGAGGTCATTGCTAGACATTTTATAGTTGTTTGCAGAATGGACTTCCATCCATGCAAGGTTCTTTCCTCGTGATGTGTTGTTACGATACATTAGACGTGTCAAATGAGTGCGTTGAGTCGAAAACTGTCCGACTCAAATTGACTCATTTTCTATGTAATACAAATTTAGCAATCATACTCGATCCACATTATTAAAACCCATACTCAAACTAAAGCGAGAATATGAAATGAGCGAACATTAGATCAAATGAGGGAGAGAGACAGTCGTAGAGGTTAATTGGGTTTGTGTAAATTTTGAATTTATATGACATCCATATTATTGCAGGTTTACTCTATTTGTGACCAATTTATTGGAGAAGAAAGAATACCTTGTAATCGAAAAGCTAAATAGTTGAACTCTATCTACATTGACGATAGGGACAATTAAAGGAATGACGCGATTGAAATTCGCCAAAAATACTGGCAGCATCCAGTTTTTTGGAGCACTCTCTCTCCCTCAATATAAGAGGTTGACCATTTTTGTGGTGTGTTGTTGATGTTGCAGTACATATTGGAAACGAATGCATATCCGAGAGAGCATGAGCAGCTGAAAGAACTCAGGGAGGCCACTGTTCAGAAGTATCAATACTGGTAAATTACTTCAATTCATAACACTCGTCCTCTCTCATCAGCCAGATGGCTTCTTAACAACAGAAAACTGGATCCATGTAAACATTTCTTTCTGCTTACAACTTTTTTCCATGTTCATCGTCATGAGGCAAAACTTAATAAGAATTTCAAATCTTTCGTCTTGACCTTCGTCATCAAACGGAAGATTTTTAGAGCAACATATTGTTCTATACATGTTGCATATCTGAATTGCACCTCAGTAGGGGTGTCAAAAAAGGTCTACATCTCAAATTTAAATTGTAGGTCATCACGGTTTCAAAAGCGAAAAATCTGAAAAAGAAAAGATTTTAGTGTGTTCGTAATATACCCATTTTCGACCCATTTAATCAGAATTGTAAAGTTGAAAAAAAGAAGAATCAATTGAGAGAGAGAGAGAGAGAGAAAGAGACAGGATCATTCGCTTTGCATCGCATCTCATTGCTTTAGGAGGATCATCCCACCGGTGTCGGAGATCGCAATGGCGTAATCACTTTTGTCAAGCATGCCGTCAAGAGCACGAGAGAGATCTAGATCTAGAACCAAATATGCCATGCTAATTGCTACCCCACAGTCAGCACCTGAGCTCCCTTGTCGGCTTAGCAACTAGTCCACAGAGTCACCCATTCTTCAAAGACAACAATTTGAAGAGGAGCTGCTAACAATTGGAGTCCGGATTGATTTTGGACTAGATCGGGTGTGGGTCGATGAAACTGTAATGTATAAAAAATGGATCGATTTAGGTTTGAACATTTTTTACCTAAATTGACAGGCCTATGTGTCCACTCATAAATTGATTTGCTATATTTTTTCCTTATGGAATCAGTTACCAATAATGAAATCGAATTGGTTTGCTATATTTGCTGCAGGAGTTTGATGAATGTGCCAGTGGATGAGGCGCAACTAATCTCCATGATGTTGAAGCTCATGAATGCGAAGAAGACGATCGAAATCGGAGTCTTCACTGGCTATTCTCTCCTCACCACTGCGCTTGCACTTCCGGCTGACGGCAAGGTTATAATCAATAATTCCATTTCATTTTCACATTGTAAGCATCTTAATTTCTTTTACCGTGATGAAATTCGTTTCGTAATTGAACAAGTTATCCCTATTGGGTAGATAATAGCGATAGATCCAGATAAGGAGGCCTATGAGACAGGCCTGCCATTTATAAAGAAAGCTGGAGTGGACCACAAGATCAACTTCATCCATTCAGATGCTTTCTCAGTCTTAAATGACCTTATTGCCAATGTAAGTACGTGCATGCCCCACATTATCTAAGTTTGACATCATTAAAAAAAAAAAAAAACTCAAATTGGATCTCATAATGATCAACCAAAAATAATTTATGTCTCACAAAAATCCGAAACCGAAACTCTCATGACATGTTTATCTCAATCTAATTCTTGTCACATTAAAAATACTAAATTAATAAACCAACTCAAGTGACTATCACTTGGACAGAATGCTACGGAAGGTGAATTTGAGTAAAGAATGTTTTTATTTTTATTTTTGTGAGATGAAAATTAACTTTGGGGTTAATATGTCACAAAAATATCATTTTGAGATTTTTAATGATTTCCTAAAATGAAGTTCATTCTTGGTCTTAAATTATTAAAATTTGAAACGGTAATTAAAAAAAAAAAGAATAAAACTTATGTAAATTGTATGTAGGGCGAAAAGGAGGGGGACTTTGATTTTGCCTTTGTGGACGCCAACAAGGAGGACTACATCAAGTACCACGAGATCTTGCTCAAGCTGGTGAAGGTTGGAGGGGTGATCGGATACGACAACACTTTGTGGTTCGGTGCAGTCGCACTTTCTGAAGAGGACAAGATGCCAGAGCATTTGAGGGTCGGGAGAGGCCGCCTCAGGGAGCTGAATAGCTTCTTGGCGAACGACCCGCGCGTTGAGTGCTGTCTTCTTTCCGTTGGAGACGGCCTCACGCTCTGTCGACGCCTCTACTAGAACAACCGCCTTTTCTATGGAATTGTCATCGCATTCCTTAAGTACTTTGGTTGATTGACTACAACGTATGCAATTTCGTCATAACATGGTACAATCAAATGCCGTCGCGCCGCAACAATGTTGTACTTAAGTTTTCTCTTTCTATTTGTCAATAAATTGATCTTATCCAATATTATTATTAAGAGCTCCTGATGCAGAACAATTATAAGGGAATAGTTTTCTAATTCTTGCGAATCTTCCTCGCCAAGTACAAACAAAAAAGACAACATTGATTTGTTTGTTTTGTAAAGAGGTGGATGATTTGAAAAACATTTTGTAAAAGTAACTATTTGTATAGCCTAAAAAAATGAATAAACAAAAAATAATTTCATTGTCCGCAAAAATATTCAGACATAAATTGTTATAAATAAAAAGAGGCTATTTTATATTGAGTAATTATTTCGAACAATACAAGCATTTTTAAAAAATATTGCACAACTGTTTATTGAATGAAAGATATGGCATGGCCCTTAATTACTAAGAACCTTGCTGGCACTATTCTTGCAGGCTCATTTCTAGCCACAGCGAAGAGCGTAGAATTTTGTAAGACTGCTACCGACTATTAAAAAAGCTTAATCTGCTTAGATGAAGGAATAATTTATTATTTAAATATTTTAACAGGTAGAATCCAATCGGCAATACTTAAAGAAACATGCGATGGGTTGCCTAATAAGAGTTACCATAAGATTAATGTCGAGATCGTAACAGGCAAGAGCTGAAGATAAAAAAGCGGTGTAAGGATCGAACTCGATTCCGTAAGTAAATTCGAAGTCCCAGGTTGGCCATCTTTCCGCTAATTGCTAGTTCTTCGGACATGTGGTGAAATGTCAGGCAAGGCAATGGCTGCTGGGGTGGTGATATCTTGCTCGGAACCGGCATTGACGACGGTGTTGGTAACGGCAGTGACGTTGATGGTCTGAACGGCACCCGGGTCAGTGAATCCACACATTTGCATGTCGGGCATTGTTTGGTCATCAATCAGAACTTCGTCAATGTCGATTGGAGTGCCGATCACATCGGTAGATGGAGTTTGCCCATCAGCAGTTCCGTGATTCCTTTCCGGATTGGGTGAAGAAGCAAGAATTAGCCTCCTGTTGCCCTTTTGTTCCTCAACAACAGGTGGAGTGGATGAGCACTTCCTACTATTGGTGCCTTTGGTGGGGGGCGCCACGGGATGATTTGGACCCTATTGTAAGGAATGAAGAGCATTAGAGATGCCGGAAGGAACAGTAGAAATCATGTAAGTAGCTGATGTCGTTGTCCTTCTGGAGGAAAAGGGTTGCTAACCTTCACTCTTTTGATGATAGAGCTGAAGTCCTCCATGGATAGGCTCTCGCGCGAGTCAGACCAATTCGCTTGTCCCTCCAGGATGAGGTCTAAACTCTCTGATGACATGGTGATCAAAGACCTCATCTGTAATTTGATGCCAGCAGCGGGAAGGCTCGTCGCAGGTTGACACATAATGATTCCTCCCAGAATTGGTACTCCACTGAATGCAGGATAGGCATGGGGGGATGCCCTGGCTAATCCCAAATTGTCGTGCACAGTACTTCCGCCTACAATTTTAAGGGGAGGTCTGCGGGAGGAAGAACACAGAGCCGGAAATTTTGGCATCTTGCCTGGATAGATGAAGTTGAAGACGTTAACCAAAGTCAAAATCGCGAAGCCTGTTTGACATCCGAACAAAAGGAAGGAAAACAAAGCTTCACCCACCCCATGTCTGAAGGGTCCAGAAAGGACAGGCGTTTTCTTTGTGAGTGGCCTCACCTAAGTCTTTGCAAAAACGGCTCGTGAAAGTGGCAAAGCAAATGTCCGCCAGAAACTCGCCAGGCCGGCCCGGCCCGGCCCATAGTCCTAGTCAAGGTTCCAGTCAAAACAGCAGAATTGAAGAGCAATGGAAGCTTTTCATCTGGATACCGAGGAAAGCAACCGTCGCGAGGGGCGAGAGACAAAGGGAGTCAAGGCTTAACAAAATAAGGGCACAAGATTACCTGGCCGGGCTCAGTTGCAGAGTCATTGAGCAAAGAAAGGAGATGATTGTTGTCATCATCTTCTCAAAGTTGATTGAAGTGAGGCCAAAACATTGGCGATGAATGCGTAGGAGATTGATTCCTGGGCAACACTGCAACTTTAACTAGTGGGAGGAAAATCCAAAAGAAATAATGAAACAGTTTATGAATTTTGGTCAAATGTGTATTTTCATCCCGGAACTTTTGATTTGTCCAACGTGGTCCCAGAACTTTAACTCAACGTAGAACGTGGTTCCTAAATTTTTAATTTATTCAATGTAATCCTTAAACTTTTGATACATGTTCAATCCAATCCCTAAACTATATTAAAATGTTCAATGTAATTACACTAAATAAATTAAAAATTTAGAAATTACATTGCATATTGGGTTAAAGTTCATGAACCATCTTGAATAAATCAGAAGATCAATGACCAAATTGCACATTGGGTCAAAGTTCATAGACTATTTGTGTCAATTTTCCAGCCTAAAACCAAGAAAAGGTGAATGAGCTTGAGACATTCTAAACGTAGGAGAGAAGTAAAAATGCAATCTTAGGCTTGATGGCATTAAAAGATGGAGCAAATCTCAAGTAGCAATGCTGGTAGGTAGACTTGTCAAATTGGTGGATTGGATCATAAATAGTCCGATCCAAATCAACCTATTTAACCCGTTTATAACTCATTTATCGGAATGCAAAATTCTTGACACATACTCGACCCGACCCATTTAACTAAACCTTAAAAAGCTTATTTCTCATGATTTTTTTATCAAAATGGTATTGCTAAAACACTTTCATGCAATACAAATTCAGTGGATCATTTTTATTTTTATTTTTTAAAAAATAAGTCCCCTTTTGTTTTTTGGAAAATATTTTCTAAGAAGTATTTTTTAGGAAAATTACAATATTTTCTAGTTTTTGCTTGGAATATGAAAATAAATTAGAAAATATTTTTCGCCATTTAGTATAAAAAAAAGATTAAATTTTCCTCCATGCACTTTTTTTGAGTATTTTTTTAAATCAAATTTTAAATTTTTATTTTTATTTTTTAAAAAAATATATAGAATTTTTTAATTGTTTCTTTTTCTTGTTTCTTTTCCTTCTTATCCAGTCAATCATTGGCTATTGTCATAGCCGGCGATCGACCACAAGCGAGCTCAAATTCATCTGATTCCGGCGAGCTAAGCCTCACTAGATCTAGGAAGGTCGATCTTGCTAGAGGACAACAAGCTCAAGTTTTGCCAGCCTCCAACAAGCTCATCCCTCATCCAGTTGTCGTCGTGCCAGCCACCGGCCGAGGAAGAGGGAAGAAGAAAGAAAAAAAGAAAGAATAAAGGAAAAGGAAATATAAAAATAATTATAATTTCAATTATTATTAAAAAAATCTATAAGCCAAAAGAGGGGAAGAGAGTTTGTGAAATTTGGGTTGGAAATGAGTTTTAAGTCCAACTCATTTAAACTCATTTATTTTAGGCTTTCAATTTTTAAACCCATTTAAATAGGCTCTGCAAGATTCAAATGACACATTATGTTTTAAATGAGTCATATATGAATTTAAGACTTATTTTGACAGTACAAATCTCGCCGATTGCGCTATGTGTCCAATTGAGATGGAGAAGATAAAACAACCGTTAGATAAATGCAGTAACTCAGGCGATGTTTTGCTTGGATTTTGAAAGGATGATCTCTGACATTTCGGTATATTAAAAATCTTTTAATTATTTATAAAATGGGATACATACGTTGACACCTAAAAATAACTCAAGTCATGATGGATCAGCAAGTGTCCATGGTAAGTTGTCGACGAAGCTGTTGGGAATTATCATCACAAATCGGTGATTAACATGGGTAGTCTTTATTGATGAAAGAAGAATCATATAGTAACTGATATGATCGATTAAGGGATTGATGATAGGGAGACCAAGACAGTTGTCGACGTACAACACAGAAGGGTCGACCACATCCGAAGAAAATCAAACTAATAGGAATCTTGACGATTGTAATTGCTTATGGATAATAATATGCAGTTAATGATCATGAGCACTATGAGTGTAAACGGTTCGCTTCAGTTCGGTTTTTTTGAAAAAATGAACCGAACTGAGAAGGGATAATACCGAACCGAAACGAAACCGTCCCGAACCGAACCGAAAATGCGGTTCGATTCGGGACAATTTTTCAGTTTTTTTATTTTATGCTTTACTTATTGGGACCTAAATGAAGAAATGATGATGATGAAGAAAGATTGTTCACTTTTAATTAAGAATTCCAGTTTGATTTGGTTAACCAAACCGAATCAAAAACTGAACCGAACCAAAAAGTTAACTGTTATTTTTCGGTTAACCGAACTGAAATTGAACCGAACCAAAAACGCATAAAATTTCGGTTTGATTTTTGATTTCGGTTCAATTCTTGACACCCTTAATGAGCATAGAGTCGAGAGTCTCGGAGGCAGTTGAAGTTCATGACTCAGAAGATAGTTGCTTATTGACGCTTGCGCTAAGGCTGAGTAGAATCAATTATGAAGGATCCGCAATCAATCACAATTATCAATTTTTCTGCAATTTACTTTATCAATTCTTTACCCACAATTATTTATCATTTTAGTACCTGTATTTCGTCCTATATCCATTGTTACCCGTCTGAATCGTCATAGAATGCAATTCACTTAAAGAAACCAAAGGTCAATTCTTCGATGAAAGATCTTTTGTCAATGACCATTTGCTACGAAATAGTTTCATGGAAGTAAATCAAAGAGAGTTCACATCGATGCTCTCAAGGGATGCTGACACGAAAAAAAAAATCCAGTTATCAATAAACACATGCCTAGCTTATGGATGAGAACAAACACGTTAACAGCGCATGAACATGAAGAATCATGTGCATAGCACACGAGTGTCACTTCGCATATGCCTGCTTATCAACAAACATTGAGATAAACACGTGTTAATCAACATTGGAATTCATCAACGCTGTTAAAATGAATATAGAATATATCATACTTTCATCTAATAACTTAAACTTTTAAAGTAGTTGATAGTAGTTTCAAAAAAATCTCACATGATATCAAAACTGGAGATCATTTCAATTTTTTAGAACATTTGATAGTAGTCCCACAAATTCCTACATGAATTCAAAGCTGGACGTCTTGAGTTTGAATCTTTCCAAGCCCTATCTTCCCAATTAAATTTCCATACTTAATATTAAGCAAAAAGATTAGACTATGTGAGATAAAATGTTAGAATATTTAAATAATAAATTACACTTTTATTTAACAGCCTAAGTTTTTAGAACAGTTGATATGGTCCCACAAAAATCTCACAAATGCCACGTGTCCTATTATAGAAACATGATATGAATAGTCGATAGCTGTCAAGATAAGCGTCAATGATGAATGATTATTAGAGGGACATTTAAAACGCAGTTTCAAAACTTAAAATTGACAAGATGGTTAAGGTCAAGAGCGCGCATTTTTTGAGGGAATAATTATCGCTCAAAAGTAGGATCATGGGGCAACAATGGTTACAAAAAGAAGATCATGGAGCAGTTCACACGAGGGGTGTCAACGGGTCGGGTCGGGTCTTGATGTTACTTGATCCGACCCGAACAATAAGGGTCATGTCATCCAACCCGACTTGAAATGCATAATACATGAAGCAAAAAAAAATGGGTCGGGTCGATTCGGGTCAGGTCGGGTTTCGAGTTTTTTATTAAAAAATATAACAAAGGGAATTCAAAATACTCTTACTTGACGTTGTGACGTCACGAGGCGAGGCATTTCCTAACGGGACGAACGAACGGATTTTTGGACAAGGCACCCGCATCTCTCGTAAACATTGATGAGCCGATTTTGGATAAAAACCTCGGCACTCCCCGCAAGTTGGCTCAGACCACGTCAAACCAATGCTGCCTAACGTATTGTCCTTGCTCGGGGCCAGAACCATCCAATTATGGACGAACCCAGACATTGCCGTGCTCATCGCGCGCTCACAGTCCTTCGTTGGTATAGCCAAGACAGTATGATTCCAATCGTTAGGGACGGGATGGGGGTGAATCCGGGAAAAATCGGCAAGTCCAGGGGACATTTGATGAAAGTGAAGTTCTTGTAGGCTTGGACAGTCCATCGGGGATCCAAAAGGGAGAGACTCCGAAACCGTTTAGAGAGGCAGTTGTCGGGGTCTCTTAAAAGCATAAACTGCTCAGAATAAAGTATTGAGGCCACTATGAATTCGCCTGACGGGGAGAGGTTTATGATCGTCTGACCCAATCTGTCGCACAAGAGGTCAAAGCCCGGGTACACGTAACGCTCATTGGGTTGCAGTTTCTCGAGACGGAACGAGAAGTGGACGACTGGTTCACCCGGTTGGCAAGTTGCATTGGGGCATGTGTCGAAAATGGGCGATCCGAGATGGAGAGGGAGAGATTGCCCACGAGAGCAATGACAATGGCAATCCCCGTCAACCCTCCAAAGACAATTTTTCCACTTTGATCAGTATCCAAATTCTCTGTCAAAACACAAGTCAAGTAATGATTCACCAACTCTCTCTCTCTCTCTCAAAGCATCAACCAATCCGGAGAAATCGTCATAAAAACCCAAAAAAGGGAGTAACCTATCACAGCTTCTTACTTGAAGAGAAGATGCGAAGGAGAGAAGAGAGTGGCAATTGGGGAGGAATTGCCAACACAAGGGACAAGAAGAGACCAAAGAGATTCAACAAGGAACTGTCAACGATACCGGAGTCGATGAGGAGGAGAAGGCGGAGACGTTGTAGGCTCCGAAGTTCCAAATTGTTTCATAAGGTTTGGGTTGAAGCCTTTAATATGTTTGGGTTGAACAATATTCCGACCCTAACTTGACCAAAAACATGTATTTTGTTTGTGTTTATAATTGTTACCTGAACAATATTAAAACATGAAACATGTACTATATTTATTTCGTATTCGGATCGTGTTTGGGTCATGTTTGGGTTGGGTTAAATGGATTTTTTGGACACCCCTAGTTCACACCAAGCAAGCACAACATTTGAGAACATGGGCGTAAGATTTGTGAAGATACATGGAGGTGATTGACCAAAGTTACTTGAGAAAATGCAAACATAAAAAATCATCAGAAGGTAATTACTTTAAAACCATTGTAAATATTGCCAGTCATCTAGTGGAGAGCCCCTACACAAATCAAACCAAATGTTATCTTTCAATTATCTTTTCCTTTCTTTTACTATTCTTTTAATTTCCTTAACTATAATTTTCCAATTCGCATCATTGATTAAATTTTGACATAATATCTTTACTTTTACGTGTTGGGGTTATGTCATTGATTAAATTCCGATAAAGCCTAGTTACGTTTGGTTACCTTATTGAGTTTGTACCTTTTGGACTTTATCAATTAAATTCTGGCATGATTTGAGTCTCTCCGATCCAATTTGAATTTGACAATGTTGATTCCTTTTGCTTGTGATTGTGAAATCTTCTGTCCAGAGTTACTGTAGAACCTTGGTCTCCTTAAATAAAAACTGAAGAACTACTTTCGATAAAATATTTTGTTGCCAGAACAATTCCAACAATTTTTTTTTTTTGGCACACCTGGTGGGATCAATGTTGCTAATTTGAGAAAATACCATGCCGCATACCATGAGTCAACCTTACCTCGACAATGCCGATAATAATTCATCACCACAACCTACTGGTGAGATAGTGACGCGTTGAGTTATCAGTGGCATCTCTGGTGTTAGATCAAGCGCAGAGAGATTAAAATGTTCCCCATCCATTTCCACAGCAAATTCAATAGCCATTACAGCAAATACCACAATATTTATCACAACAATAAATTCTACAACCACTTTCCTAGGACATCCACAACAACCTGTACTGCAATTTGTTCCAAAACAATTACTGCAGCTCCACAACCCATTCTCAGAGCTCAACATGTCATGACGCCTGCTACACTCGCTCCTTGTTAGAATCAAACTCAATCAAAATTTCTCCATCGCGCCAGTGAATTAGACTTCCATAGTTCTGTTCACCTATTGATCTGTTACCCTCATGAACTTCTCGTTTTATGCAGATGAAATTAAGCATAAGTGATTAGAGATTCGATATACAATAAAATAAGAGTGCAGAAACAGCGTGGTGTGATAAGTGTTGAAAATCTATATCTGTAGTGAACTAAAGATGATCATTAAGCAAATGGTACAAGAATTTTGCAACCAGTCCAACTTTAGTAGAATTTGTTTTTATCTTAACTAGTTATGCCCTTAGATGAAAATTTGGCCAAGTTCTGCCACTATCTAATATCGGCTCATTCATTTCCTTATATATGCATTATTTTTGTTATTTACTTTTTAACTATCTAAAAAAGAACGGGTTAAACTATTCTTTTCCCCTTTTCTTGTTTTGCAACGGACGGATATGTCTTTATGTAGCTTTCTATTTGCCTTTTTAAACTGATGATGACTAGGGGTGTGCAAGGAGAACCACTCAATTTGGGAACTGCTCGTACCAGACTAGACTGGCCAATTTTGGGCAATTCCTATAGCCGGTAGTCCAATTCCCAATTCCCATTCTTGGAACCGGTGGCCAGTCCGTCTGGTTCTCAATTCCAAGGTGACAATCGAACAGACTAATATTTTTTAATATATATTAAATTTCTTAAGAATTTGAAAAAAAAAAATTTAAAAATTCTTAAAAGTCTTAAGAAAACTCTCGCTCTTTTAAGGCCCTGGTTATACTTTATGGGATGGTCTTTCGTTTTGATTAATCTTGTCATGTTAGGGTTGCCTGTTTGATTAATCTTGTCCGAGAATGTTTCTCCTTTTCTTCTAATCAACTCTTATGTTATGCATATGGCTAGACAATCCATCTGCTTATTTATCTATTAATTTTGCATGTCAATGCTTTCACAATTTGAGTTGCTCTATATACTTTGAAACTTCATATGGATAAAGTAGTGCATGAATGAAGTGGGTTATTTTTTAGAATGTATAATTAATTTTTTACTAGAAAATTAAAGTTACTTGTTTCACTGGACTGGACCAATCGGTCGGTCTGGCTCCCAATTCAAGATCGGCCGATCTGGTTCATGGTCACAAATTTTGGGAACTAGTTCTCTCAATTCTACCTTGAAATTAGATCGGATTGAGAACCAATCACCCTAGTGATGGCCTCAACTTTAGTCTATCATCTTCAATTAATGTTTTTACTTTGGGACCCACTTATCAGCGCACCCTACGTTTCCTCTCTCTCTTCAATTAATGTTTTTACTTTTTCTTCTCTTTCCTTTTTCCCATTTTTTTTCTTCTTCTGGCGGGTCCGCGACAAAACCAGCGACATCTGCTACTGCATGGCCGCCCTCTCCTCCGTATCCCTGCCAAATAATTACACCGACAATCCAAAAGGGCTTCTCATACGGTGCGTGTACGGAAGTGAAGACGGACAGATGAAGAAGAGAGAGAGGCTTTGACCGGTGGATGCGCGTAAGGACAGCGTGCTGTAATGTTTCTAATTTCCCAACACGTTTATCGTTCAGACGCGTCTCTTTCTTTTGTAATTTATAAGTTAGAATCTCTGGTCTCGAGTCGTGGTGCAGAGCGGTGGAGAGTAATAGACATATCAGACATGAGAGGCTCGGAAAATGCTAGGATCCTCGCAAGCGAAGCCCTCGTAAAGGTCTGGGTTTACTGTATCAGCATCGCGTGTTTAACTATTGATTATTCGATCATCAGCTTCGCGCTAAAGTTAAAGGGCAAGATTTGTGTTCTCTCCAGCGGTTGTTTTCAGAAAACTTCCTTGAGTTTAGTTAGGTCTATTAACCGCACCTGGAGAGACTTCGAGGAAGATCTGCTGGCAAAGAGATGCTGTTAAGAAGATCGAACGCCTCGTGATATCTGCTCGGAGGAAAATTTTTTGTTGTCGTATTACATTCGGTCGTTGTGTGCATGTACATCCTACTGGTATAGTTATTGCACTTGCAAGATGCCTACATTTTGTTTTCTGACGGTTTGATTTTTAGTTAACTTCTTATCGCATCATTATTCAAAATTGTGAGGACAATAAAGAGGATATCACGGTTAAGATTAGCTGAAGATACTAGCGACTTCAATTTTCTTTCTTTCTGCGCTCATGTCCCTGATTATGAAAAAAAAGAAAAAGAGTCAGGTCTCTCTCTCTCTCTCTCTCTCTCTCTCTCTCTCTCTCTCAAAATGAGAGAAGTTTTTGTTAAACGTATTTGGAAACACTAATGTTGGTGTCTTTGTGGTGTGTTCTTGATGATGTAGTACATATTGGAAACGAATGCATATCCGAGGGAGCATGAGCAGCTGAAAGAACTCAGAGAGGCCACTGTTCAGAAGTACCAACACTGGTAAATTACTTGGATTATAGCAATAGTCATCCAATCTCATCCGCCAAATAGCTTCTTCAAATCCACCATAGCATTTTACTTCACGCAAAATTCAGTAAAATTTTCAAACTAATGTAAAGTTACTAGAAAAAAATGTCAGAAAAGTTCTAAACCTTTTTACATTGACGTCAATCAATTCTAAAAACATTTCACAATTTAGTCCTAAACTTTTTGACTTTGTGTCACTTTAGTCATAAAACTTTTAATCTAGTGCCAATTCAGTCATACCAACTAATTCTGACTAAATTTTGTTGATGTGGATGTTGATTGGTTGATGTAACACAACTGATGCTGACATGAACAACTTTTAATAATATTTTAATATTTTTTCAAATTATTTTACTTATTTATTTTCCTTTTTTTCTTTTCTTTTTCTTTTTCCCCTCTCCTCTAGACTTATTAAACGGGTGGGTTGGGTCGGATTTGGGTTGGGTCATAAATGGTCTGACCCAAATTGACCCATTAACCCGTTTATGATCTATTTAAGCATAGTATAAAATTTTTGACCCATACCCAACCCAACCCATACCTGACTCGACCTAACCCGACCCGACCCGACCCATATTGTTAAAACATTTCTTTATCCAACTAAACTTAGGAAAACTTATTCTTATAATCTTTTTTAAAGATTTTAAATTTATTCAAGTTCATTAACAACCCATGTATTTTAGTCTTTTTAATTTTTAAACTCATTATATATACACCTGTCAAAATGGATCATAAATGGGTTATACATCCATTTTAATCGGTGTACTCTCCTCCTCCTTCCTCTAATTGGTCACTAGCTAGGTGACTGACCATAGGTGAGGTCGACCTCACCAGCCACTAGCGAGGCTCGAGCCCTTGCTAGATCTAGCGAGGGTCGAGTCTCGCCCAGCCACTGGCGAGGCTTGCCCTCATAGGCGTAACCCCGTGGCCTCTAGTGATAGCTTGAGCCTCGCTAGTGGCCGGACCTAGCCTTTGCCCAATCACCTAGCTAACAATGAATGGAGGAAGGAGGAGAAAAGAAATGTAAAAAATGATTTAAAAAATATTAATATATTATTTAAATTTATCCACATTAGCGTCGACTGTGTCATGTCAATTGACTGGTGTCTACATCAGCAAAATCCCATCAAAATTAAAAACCAAATTTGCACTAGGTTAAAAGTTTTGAAACTAAATTGGCACCTAATAAAACAGTTTAGGTCATAAAATAGTAATGATAAAAGATTTATGATTAAATTAGCATTAAAAGTTTCAAGACTTTTCTGACACTTTTCCTTAAGTCACTGTATAACGCCATTGGCTCCTGCCATATATAATACCTGCCAACTATTAATGTGTAATTTATATGTATTACAGGATATCTCGGTAATTATATTTCTATCTTTACCCTTTCTGTAATTAGTTACTCTTACAAATACAAATTATACAATCCTAATTGGGGTTGAACCACCATAAACACTTTGTTGTTATTCTCTCTCTGATTCTCAACATCAACGCCAACATGTCACCCGTGAATGTAATGGTATTTATTTTGAAGTCAAAAAATTAATAAGGAATATACATCTTTTGAAACGACGTGTCATTCTTTTTGTACTGCAAATCCACATTGCGGGGTTGGTTGATGACGGGATGTGTGAAGCCCCCCGTACGTCCAATACATTGCACATAAGCATAAGGTCATCTAGTGGTGTGTGATGTTCGTGAAATATTAACGATCGCCGTGAATGATAAATTACGAATAATTTAATCGAGTAAGTTTTCTGTCTCTGCTGCAGGAGTATAATGAATTTGCCGGCTGACGAGGGGCAGCTGATCTCCATGATGTTGAAGCTCATGAATGCGAAGAAGACGATCGAGATCGGAGTCTTCACCGGCTATTCTCTCCTCACAACCGCACTTGCACTTCCAGCCGACGGCAAGGTAATTAACAATGATTCCATTTAATTTTGACAAAGTATCTTATTTCCTTTTGACCATAATGAAATTTATTCCGTAATTGAACAAAAGTTATCCCCTTATCGTGTAGATAATAGCGCTGGATACAGATAAGGAGGCCTATGAAACGGGCTTGCCATTTATCAAGAAAGCCGGAGTCGACCATAAGATCAATTTCATCCATTCGGATGCTTTCTTAGTTCTAAATAACCTTATCGAAAATGTAAGTATGTGCTTGTCCAATACCATCTAGGTTAATATCACCATAACTCTCAAATTACAACACATTTGTATCAAATTAATTTCTGTCTTATAAAAGATTCTCAAACTGGAAACAATATGACATGTTTAATCCCAACTAATTTTCATCTTAAAATATTTCCAAACCAACAACCCCTGATCCAAACTACCTTCCCTTAAAATGCACACACGCCAATTCACATATTGCAATCATGGTGTATTAGATGGAACACTAACGGTGTTGGGAAATTAATCCAGAAAAAGCAAATTGTATGTTGTAATCAGAATATCAATACAAAAGATGATGACAACCTTATAAACTTACAATTCTTGGAGAAGATGAAAATACGATATCACTTGAAAATCACACAAAATTGGAGGTGAGGTACGGATGTCCGAATCTCCTTAAGGCAATTAGTTCCTGCCAATGGTGCTCCGCAGATTCACGAACTATGCCTCCCAAGATACAACACCTCGAACCTGTTTGGATTAGCACTATGCAAACATGACTCAGTCGAACCGTTCAATTGAACCAGCACACTCAGAAGAATCGGAAGAGTAGAATAGAATTTTGTCTTTTCTGAAGAACCCCCTAAAAAACCTTTTTGAAGCTCTATGTTCTTATCTATTTATAGAGCTTTCAAGTTCATGTACAGAGGCGATACATGAATTAAATGAATACATGTATCCAAGAAGAAATTCATGAATTCAAGAGATACGTGAATCCAAGAGATTCATGAATTCAAGAGATACGTGTATCCGAGAGATTCATGAATTCAAGAGATACGTGTATACGAGAGATTCATGAATTCCGAAGATACGTGAATCCAAGAGATTCATGAATTCAATAAAAATAGATACGTGAATAGAAAATACATATCTTGATTTGTTTGCATTCGTTGATCCATTAACCATATATATAACAATCCCCCACATTAATGGATTAACAAAACATTTTTGACTCGAAGGAATCTGAGTATACCTGTTGAAATACACCGCATCAAGATAGGTAGCTTTCGCTTTGAACCTTCTTTAGTGAAAGCCTATCGGACTTACTTAACTAGTCGATGGACTAAGCCTTGAATCGCCAGTTGTTTGTGTAAGCCTAGACAATAAACCTCACACGGAGTATTTCCAATTCAAGATTGGTTCTCGGTTGTGTTCGTTCTTTCGGCCCTGAACCTCTCGGGATTCATGAGTGCTTTAGAAAATCTAGCCTTAAAAGATTTTCATAGAGTCGGCCAGCTCCACGCATATAGGTGCATTCCTATTAAAGATATCCTACCATATCTTACTTGAATGTTACATTCCAAGTTATAGGAATCATTAAACGCATAGCGTACCCTTAATAACACTGTAGGAAAGCATTGTTACATCATAGGAATGGGAAACAGTGCTCACACTAGAGTTTCCAGAATTTGCGTTGTCCTATTGAACCTAGTCCATGGGATCTCCAATCGCATAGGTTAGGTTTCCACCCTGGAATCTCTTTATTAGGTTAAGGCTCTTAAACCCATTCCCCTTGATACGCAGTTTATCTTCTCTCTTGACAAACCTTTTGTCAGCGGATCCGCAATATTTTCCTTTAACTTTACAAAGTCTAAAAAAATGATTCCATTTGAAAGCAACTGCCTTACGGTATTGTGTCTATGACGAATGTGTCTAAACTTACCGTTATAAATCACATTATGCGCCCTTGCAATTGCTGCTTGATTATCACAGTGTATGCAAATTGCAGGCATAGGTTTTGGCCATATTAGAATATCATCTAAAAAATTTTGAAGCCATTCTGCTTCTTCAGCAGCTTTATCCAAAGCAACAAACTCTGATTCCATCGTAGAGCGTGTTATTAGAGTTTGTTTAGATGATTTCCATGACACTGCTGCACCTCCTAGCGTGAACACATATCCGCTAGTCGATTTCGATTCATCAGAGTCTGAAATCCAGTTGGCATCACAATAACCTTCCAAAACAGCTGGATATTTGCCATATTGTAAAACATAGTCTTTTGTCCTTTTCAAATATCCTAATACTCTTATCAGAGCATTCCAATGCTCATGACCAGGGTTACTGGTATATCTACTCAGTTTGCTTACTGAGAACGCAATATCTGGTCTAGTGCAATTCATGATATACATGATGCTGCCAATTACTTGAGAGTATTCCAGCTGTCTGATACTATTTCCAGTGTTCTTTCTCAAAGTTAGGTGTGGAAGAAAAGGATTGTTTGCATCTTTAATGCCGAATCCTTTAAATCTCTCAATTACCTTTTCAATGTAATGAGATTGTGTTAAACCTAAGCCATCGGAATTCCTTAGAATTTTGATGCCGAGTATAACATCCGCTACACCTAAATCTTTCATCTCAAAGTTCTTCTTGAGAATGTTCTTGGTGATTTTGATGACCTTAGTGTTATCTCCAAGAATTAGTATGTCATCGACATACAGACAAATAAGTACATATCCAACTGTTGTGGATTTAGTGTACACACATTTGTCACACTCATTTATTCTATATCCATTTTGAATCATTACCAGGTCAAATTTCGCATGCCATTGCTTAGGAGCTTATTTAAGTCCATACAATGATTTGACAAGTCTACACACTTTGGGTTCTTGTCCTTTGACCTTGAACCCTTCAGGTTGTTCCATATAAATCTCCTCGTCGAGATCACCATTTAAGAATGCAGTTTTCACATCCATTTGATGTATTTGCAAATTGTATAGCGAAGCTATAGCAATTAACATCCTTATTGATGTTATTCTTGTGACAGGTGAATAAGTATCAAAGTAGTCAAGACTCTCTTTTTGTCTAAACCCTTTGGCTACAAGCCGAGCTTTGTACTTATCAATGGAACCATCAGCTTTTAGTTTTTTCTTGAAAATCCATTTACATCCAATTGGTTTATTTCCAGGTGGAAGATCAACCAATTCCCAAGTATGATTACTTAGGATAGAATGGATTTCATTGTCAACAGCATTTTTCCAGAAAGGAGCATCTGGAGATGACATTGCCTCTTTAAATGTTTGGGGCT